>OY982578.1:10723068-11122859 GCA_963859945.1 Euplagia quadripunctaria | reverse complement strand
CATGGCAAGTAGCAGTGGCAAGAAGGAACCGACTCAACTATCGCCGGTGAAGAAACGAGTCAAGGAGGGCACGCCGCCTTCCAGGCACCGACATCACCATCACGACCACACGTTAGTATTTATTAGAATACTAATAACACTTACACACTTTTATAAACTATTGGACTCATTCGATAATTAGATTAATAAGATTTTAATGGCAATTTGTATGTATATTTATATTGCAGTTTTTGGCCGTATGGGGTATTTATTATTTTTTTTTTAGTAAAATGATGTTTACTCTTTGTGATATTACTTTTAACCAAACAAAAAATTTAAATTAGTAAAAAAAATATGAATTTTCCGGCAGAAAATTCCAATGATTTTGGACTCAGGCTGATGGGCTTAATACACTATTTCAAAATTCGGTACGGTGTTTCTTACCCTGTATACCCATTGCAGGATTGCAATATATCATCATTTATACCGGACCGGAATTTATAATATTTATTGACTTTTATTTATATAATATACATACATACCCTCACGAGTTACTGTAATAGGGACAAACCTAATGCCGGAAGGGAGATAAAAATGAAAGAAAAGAAAGGAAAAGGATGTTGCTTATATGGATGGATTAGACTCCCCAGCTATTGCTATTGCTCGAGCATATTATTTGCTCCCGAGCTATTGCTCGAGCAAGTCAGCGGGCTCGAACGGGCTCTTGCCGCTAAGTTCGAGCTCTTTAACGCAGTATCGTCTAACACAGACCCTAGGCAATGTTTGAGAGAACTTAAGTAATTCTAGCTAATCTATTCTATTAGCAAGTTAAAAATGTAGAAAGAGCCGAGGTAGGAAGGTCTTCTAGTTTTTAACCACGGCTACGGGCATTAAAACCTAGCGTGTGACCTTCCCCCACTAGAAGGACCGACGACCGGTAGTGCATTATGATAATATGCTATGTCTTGTATAATGCAACTTCCTCACTTTGTGTTTTCCTCTATTTTAATAATAACTGTTATCCAATAATACCCCCTCATAGCTTTTATTAAACTTGTCTATATGTGGTATGTGCTAACGACAATACAGTAGAATTTCATTTATTTTATTATAATTAAATCATGTTTGATAATCATTTTTAAAACACCTGTTATCCCAATCTAACGTCCTAAATCCTTCAACCTTACCTATGTTAATCTGCAGTTTCATCGATGTCGGTTCGTCTAACGTGCCTGTATGCGCTAGGAACGCTCGCGGGTCCTGGGAGCCGTCCGCGGTGGTCGCGGCGGGCCCCGCCCCGCCCGCCGCTGGGGGCCCGGCGCACACCATCACCATACGGGACACGCCGTCGCCCGCCGTTTCAGTCATCACTATATCGGACTCTGACGACGACGCCGAACAACCGCGCCGCAATAGACACCAACACAGCAATCAGCCGCATAACAATACTGGTACATTAATTTTTTATTGCTTTCTCATATACTAGCTTTATATCGAAATTTATAAAACTTCTGTCTTTTTTTATGTCGAATTATATGAGACGTATTCTCCGGTCATTGTGTAGAAAAAGAAATGTTTTTTTTACCTTAGGCGGCAGCGGTAGCGGCGAGTGCGTGTCGTCAGCGGCGGCGGGAGCGGGCGCGCCCGGCGTCATCTGCTCCGCGCGGGACGCGCGCGACGAGCGACACGTCAAGCACGAGCCGCACCAGGCCTGCCATCACCACCACTCGGTAAGGACCACGCACCAATACATACATATAAATACGCTCACGCCTTACTCCCGTCCGGGTAAACTGAGACGATAGAGAATTATTTACCACGATCCAGACACACAACTTGGGCCTCCTCCACATTAATCATACATTACATACATGCCAGTTACGAGCTGATTTGGACAGTATACAACCTTCGGGACCTACCTGCACTGACTCGCCCACTCACAGAGGCCTTATTATTTCGTTTTAACATCCTTCCAACGTGTACAAACCATAGCAACATTTCTTTCTCAATTCTTGTTACCACATTTCCTTTCAACTTTATTTACTTTAAATACTACTCTTACGGTAACGACGGCCGTTAAAATTTTACTTACCGTTTCTAGCAGCCACAGCAGGCTCAACCTCAGCAACCGCAGCAGGCGCAACCGCAGCAGGCTACCATGCAGCAACAGCAGCAGCTTCAACACCAGCCGCAGCAACAGCAGCAGCAACAGTCGGGCATGACGCGTGTGACGTCGGGTACGAGCGCACAGACGACCCCGCAGTCGCAGAAGAAGCGCCTGCTCGCGCTCGCGCAGCAAGAGGCGCAGGCCAAGCGCGAGCTGCACCATGAACACACACATGCGCACGCACACCTACCACCCGTACGTATTACTGCTACTAATCCAACGTAATTGTCACTTGTTCCTTTATTTGCCTTTTAGCTATCATCGCCGACTCTATTTTTAATTGACTCAACCAAAGACTGAAAATACTAAAAAAAATTAATGGTATAAGTGTATGTTAGGCTTATAGTGAAAATCATAATTGCTAAAGTAATAAAGAAAATCTGTGATGGAAGTAATTTACTTTTTATCAATTGTAATAATAGATTACTTATCTTTGTCTGCAGAGTGGTTCGACTGTACGTCAAACGAACGACTATCAATGCAATCAGTACGTGCCACCGCAACATAATAAAAGGGATAGCGTAAGTGTCACTACAAACTTGGTTCTTGGTCACTTGACTGAAAAATATTATAAAATATATAAAAACAGTGTAGCTATTTCTCCTTACTTTTTTCCCCTTCCCTTTAGTTCAAGAAGACGAAAATTCTACTGAGAATGAAGTAACATAAATTGCAGATATTTTGTGTTATGAAGAATAAAACTGTTTGCTTTATCATTGTATCTTTTCTTATTCATTGAATGATAAAGAAAATTGTGAAATGTGTATGCCATATTGTTACAGAGTGGCGGTTGTCGCGAATACATGACAAACGCGGGCGGAGTGAGCGGGGTGAGCGGAGTCAACGGAGTGGGCGGCGTGAGCGGAGTTAGCGTGAGCGTGAGCGGGCCGCCCGCCGCACATAAACACGCTGCACCGCATGCCTGGCACCATCATCCACACCCGCACTACAAGTGAGCCCTCTACTATTGTTTTTTTTTTAATGATATCCGGTAAGGCGAGGTGGAATCAGTGGTCAAATTCAAAAGCTTCTTCATGAGAACCTCCCTAATGAAGACTAACTTATATTTTTTACGCTGTATAGCGTACTGACTACTGATGACTTATACATCCAATATCCCCAAAAACTATGATACATTCGATTGCACTGTAAGTGATACATGTGTATTGCGTGGTCAGGCCCAGCAGCGGCGGCGTGCTGTCTCCGGGCGGCGTGTCCCCGGGCTACCTGCCCCCGCCGCTCTACGTGCCCACCTACCACTACCACACGTAAGTTACCACTACCTAATCTATTCATGTTTTTTACCACCACCATTACTTATACATTTTTCTCATGTACCTATTATCTTGAACGTTTAAACGGTTCTATCTATCTAGAAAGGCATCTAGAAATTTCAATATTAACATTTAGACTGTATTGCTTCTTGTGTAAAAGGTAGAATGAAATATTATTTATTGTCAAATATTTCATTAATGTCCAAATTAACAATCGGAAACTGACATCTGCACAGAACATGATATCTTTTGCGCTGTGACATAAAAGAGTACAATGTTTTGCCTCTGTCGATAGTAATATATGTTTTTAACAAATTTAATAAATGAATAAATTTCAAAGAGATCAATTTTATAAATATCAATGATGAATGAAATCATATTTTACAGTAAGTCAATCATAGGATAGTGTTCATTAATTTTGCAAGGAGACGGAATGGGACCGTGTTCTGGAATAAAGTTTATGAATTCTAACAACTATATAAGAAATCAATGAAGTTATTGATAAATTTGCACCAGGGCATGTTAAGGATACTAACTTGCCGGTCGTTGGATTAAAAAATAATATGCAAATATTCATTAGTAGATAACTCTCAGTAATACCAAAACATAAGTGAATAAGACTCAAACAAGTCTAGTCTTCATTACAAGATGTACGAGTCGATACTTAGTATATTAACTGTCTCAGAGTTTTAAATTCCGTCGCGTTTAAATTTGCATTATTTTTGTTATTTTCAGCGGTGCAGTCAGCAGCGTAGGCGGCGTGGCCGGCCCCCCCCCCGCGCACCACGCCAGCGGCGCGCGCCTGCCCGGCTACCTGCAGCCCTACTCGCCCACGTACTTGGTCCCGCAGCACCACCAGCAGCATCTGTGGTACACCGACTGAACTACGCGCTGCCACCGAACGTACAGCTCGTCTCCTCGCGTCGAGCTCGGTGGCGAGACTATATTCTGGAGGGCTCGGTGTTAACACGTGAATATTCGATCGAGGGGTCGCCGCGTCCCCGAAGCTCACAGTCGGGTTTCAGACTAGAAGGATTTAAATAATTAATTGTTGTCGACTTGAAGAGGGCGCCGGAAGACCGAGCGGTGTCGAGCGTGAGTGTGGTAGCGATCAGTGATGAACATCGAAGAGTCGCAAGTCGAAGAGCTCGGAGCCGTTGAGGCTGGGCGCGCGGAGTGTTGGTTGGCCTCCGCCGCCGTCCAGCCGCAAGGACCCTCGAGTGAATAGAAGGAACCACCGTTCGATCATCACACTGCAATTTTTAAATAAATCCATGACGAGTGTGTGTTACCTGTTCCTCTATCGCGTCGCGCCGCTGTACGATACTGAAACGATACTTTCTTGTACAAATTGTGATTTTATTTCTTATAGTAGACATGCGCTTTATATTTTTCAGGCGATGTACTACACGTACTCGCGCTTACGAGTTATACTTAATCGAGTAAAAAGTGTTTAATCATTATTTGTTTAGATATTTGTAATTTATTAGTTGGTAGCGCACGTAAGCGCTTCCAATGTATGTATAGGTTAGCGTTGCATTACTTTGTATCTATTTTGCTGTCTACCCGTACTTGTAGACATAATTATTCACATGTATTATATGGATTGTAAATTTTGCGTTATATTTTGCTGTAAAAGCGAGTAGGTTGCATTTACTAATATTTTATCATAGTTTAGTGTTTGTACCAAATCATTTTAATGGAGAATTTATTGATATAGCGAATATATTAAATAATAACCAATGCGTTCGTTCAAATATGGGTGTGTTTTAGTTTTACGTGGCAGTGATTTTGTCAATTATAGAGTTTGATTTACTTGTACGTAGTGAGTAACGGTTCGCTTTAGATATGTCTTGAGATTTGTTTATGTTTGTTACGTTCCATATCACGCTGTAACACAAACAAATGTTTATGCTGTGTTTACTATATTGTAATCGAAATTAAAAGGTTTTATATTACGTAGGGATAATTAAATGTGTAGGGCGCGGTGATGGACTACTTGGATAGATGTAGATTCGAGTATATTAAACAAAATAAAAAAATCCTATAAGATATTTTATAAACATTTAGTACACACTAATGATAAACTAATATTATAATAATGCATGTATAATCAAACACTTTTAGATAGAACGAAATTGTTTAAAAAAATAATAATGTCCTTTATAGAAGATGAAAAAAAATTATGCAATTATTTTTACGACTGCAATTGATTTTAGTTTAATATTTTGATAAGTGTTATTAGACACTAGAGCTACTATTATTTGCTGACTTGATACGCGTCGATATACGACTGGGTATATCAGTTTTGCAGTTTTTAACTATTAATGTATTTGTCCGGTACGACAGGCCCCCAAACTACAGCCGAAGTGAGTTCGCGCCGCGGTCAGCCCCCCGCGATATACATAAGTATTAAATAAATAAGTCATATCGTACAACTTTCGTAGTCATATAAAGAATAGATCGATAGATACAGGTTGATTTCTCGGGCGAGTTGACCGCGCGGTTCCTACTATATCTAGCATACGCTACGTGAACACGTCACAACGTTCTGATTACATCATTCACCATATATTTATACAAAAAAAAAAAACTATTTTTGACTAAGATGCATAGTATATATGCATAGTATTAGAGTAATTACAGCGATTTTACAACAATTTATCACATGCTTTGTTGGGCAATCGCGTTTATTATATATAGATATGCATGTACATTGTCTTAATGTTTGGAAAAGTCAACTCTCACCTTATTAAATGTATATTATTATAACTATCATGTAGTGTGTTGTATAAAGCTTTTGATGTCTTGCAAAACGTGTACTGGTAATGAATGTCTAGGTCAAGTTTATGTCCAATTAAAATTAGTGTTACGAAAATGTCCCACTCGAGGAGCTTTCATCTTTTTACTACTAAAACTAAATAATGACACTGTGTCGTTTGCTTTCTGTAGCGTATGCTGAATATGATTACTATTTCCTATTTTATTCTGCGTGTATCAATAAAATAATATTAAGCGTTTAATTTATAAATATCCACATATAATCGCAAGTTTTTATAAAAACCACTGCATTATTTTAATTCACTTTAATTATTTAACTTTTAAAATGTTTTATGTGACAAGACTACTATGTAACATTAGTTTTTATTAATTTAGTACATTAGTTTGCTGCCCGACAATAATGATTATATTTAGTCCTTTGTTTCTTATGGTTGTAGTTATGCTATATTATCTGTTTATTTGGTATGGGAACATCAACAACCTAGCTAGTTTCGATCGTCTTACTGAATTTATTAACACCTATTTATCACAACTTTTTTAAAAACAACTATTATTAATTTTTTCCCCTCATTTATATTTCTAACATTTCACGTTTATGAATTGTTTATGAATTTGACTGCAATTTCTGTACTAATATATTGATATGAGAATGTTAACAGAATGAAATTTTCGTTAGCATTGTACACAATGTTCTGATAAAAAATGTATTGATATGTATGTACTCAGTACGACGTTTGATGTAAAAGGACTGCGACCGCTAGGGCCTTTGGTGAAAGTATATAAAAGTACTGCTCATATTTTGTTTCTTTTTTCTAAATTTATTATAAGATTAAACAACAAGAGAAAATATATCATTTCATTGTGTAAAATGAGTTAGTAATGGTTTTTGAACACTAATGATTTGTCTATATACTCATTTTTATTTATATTTATTTATGTGTATATAAATCTGTCTGATCGTGTTTTATGACAGTATAGAAGTTTGATTAAGCCCTAAAGGTCCAGCGGCTCGCTCGTCCTGATGCGAGAGGCTCGAAGTTCGGAACTGGGAGCTGTAGTGTTTGGAAGTAGGCGTAAGGCACTCATTGATCTCTGTTCACATGTGCACATATTATATATCTATGTACGATGTACCCCTAACGTTAATGGCACGGCGATAGTTCGTCTCAATCTTTCATTTTAGTGATTTTATTATTTGTAATGTTTTATTGGAGTTTTGGGGTTTACTTTTAAGTTTATATGATATGGAATGTTAACACATTTTCTACAATAATTGTATCCTAACGGTTATATCCGTCTGCTTACGGTATCGTTTGAAATGGCCTTATTATGGTTTAATGATGTGTATATGGGGCATGTTGTCGCGGCGCATTCGATCCATGGTATCGCAGAGTGTATGTACACTTAACAACTAAATGTTCGTCGACGTGATTCTGTGATTATTACTCATTATAATTTTAGTTCGGAAACTGTAAATTTTGGGTTGTTGCAATAAGTAAATTCTTTTGTGTGTATAAAATTGCATTTTGCGAAGCAGCTGTATGAAATGCCCCGTGTATATGTATATTTAGTTAATTTGTGTATGGTTTCACCAAAAAACAAAACCGATTTATAAAAGAATTATACGAAAGAGTCACGATTAGCTAAATTCGAGTGTCGACAATAATTGATTGTTCTATACGGTAACAATTTAATGTACAAAATACTCCTTGTAAGATTGTAATAGTTGCATACATGTTGAGTTCTGTCGTAGCAACCTGCACACGATATATTCCACTGTGATTGTTACTTTCATTATTGCATTGTATCGGTGGAACTGTTATGGTAGGCTTACGTTTGGTTTAATTGATGTAACTTTTAACTAAGTACCTGTCGGTACCAGCTGATAACTAACTCTACAATAATGGGTATTTTATGTTTTAATTTAGCTTGTAGGTGCTTGTGTAAAACAAGTGGATTACTATTAACATGTTTTAAATTCGATATGTGGGTGATCAGGGATATAGTACTGATGTTGCTTTAGTTTCTCTTCAATAATAATCATATAGTTTATTATTAGATGAAAAATTGTAAATAAACATCCAAATATCCCTTTTTTAGTTTATTTTTATTTTTTCCTACACCTTCATCCTTTTTCATTTATTTCTATCGTATCTGTGGGCCTGTCTTGCATCGCAACTAGTATACCGGTGTGTCCGTGGCGCCACACGTGACCGCGCGTGGCGCCGGCGCGCAGTAGTCAATAGCGTGGCGAGCGACGCCAGAGCTGCTGTCTCGACAATAACCCAGTGTCAGACAATAATCATTCTTATTATTTGCCATTTAGTAGACATTTTTGGTTGGCCCCGTTATTAGTGATGATAGTTTCTACGTGTTAACATAGACATATGTAGATGTAGCATGAGACATGTTTTAGCACAATTATGCAGATGTCGACAGAATATAGTGAATATTTCATGGTACGAAGTCTTTTCCATAGCATATCTTTATAATGTAATTACATGTTTATTATATTTGATGTGTATTAGAGGCATTGGTATACCAAAAGCATTCGTATGTTAAGTACTAGGTTACATATGTAAGCACTTCATATTAAGAACGAATACGTGCATAGAGTAGTTTTTTTAACAAGAATGTGATTTTATCACTAATTTTCTACAGCTAGCACTTATCTACATATTTTAATATATTAAATTATCAAATATCTCGGTAGAGCATATTCCTTATAAAATAATTATATTCACTCTAAGTACCGTAGTAGCATTGAATGGATGTTTTGATTTCATACGTAATTTATTATATTAACTATACATAGCGTAACGTTGCAAATTGATAAACTAGATGTTAACAAAAATTAACTTGTACTTAAATACCAATAATATTTTTTCAATTTTTCTTTATAATGTTTATAGGTAATCTAAATGTACGATATAACGTTTCCAAATCGACTGACTGTTACCCATTTATATTATAGTAATCGTTAATCGTGCTTAGTCCGCAACTTGTAATAGGTACAGTGGTAGTCAGGCACACATGCTACGCACGTGACGTAAAGTGGTACTCCACTTGACCTACTGTGTCAACAGTCAAATGGAGTGCCACCCTAATCGGTGGAGATGTTATTACGATTTTAATGTTTCGATGTTGAGCACCGCGTTATTTAAATATTGGATGATGAGTACAGCAAGAGACGCGACGTACGATCACCGAGACACTCCTGTGACGTGAGATGGGATCAAGTCGCTATCGGAGATACTATAAGATGATAAACTCTAATTGTACAAGTCTGACGTGACAAGTTCGTTGTTACTTAGAATAGTTAATGCTGCTGGATAGGCTCTACTCTTTAGTGGTAACTTTTGTATATTCATTCTATATCTACCTAATAGGTAAACTATATGTGTGATAATAACAATAAGCTTTTCAACTAGATGGAGTACAATGAATTCTAATATGACTTAACTCATAGGCCAATGTTTATAAACATTATTTTTACACTGTCTATTAAAAATAAATGTGATTTTGTCTGTAGTGAGTAAAGTTTTAGATAATGCAGTCCAGTGTCACCTTTGCTTAGTAATTTCAAAACGCCCGGAGTTTCGGAGATACACCTTTTTCTACTTTTTACGCTTAGGTGACATGTGTATGGTTAAGTCAATTGTACAACATATGAACAGCTTCGGATACAGTAGTGGTCTGTAGTGCACCGTTTACCAAATGTTTTGCCGTCCAATATTCAGCGCTGACAGCTGGACTGTTTTCTATGTATTTCGTTAACTATAATCGCATATTCGACACCAAACCGACTTAACATTATAGATGTCTAAAATATTTTATATTTATCTAGAGCTTATAGAGTGTTTAGGGCTGTAGGTATTAAGGGTTGGCGGGGAGTGCGCGGCGCTAGTAGATATGTATTTAAGTGTCTCCATGTCGACGTGGCGCGGTGCACCGCCCGCCTTACAGAATATCAGGGATGTATAGCGGTAGCGACAGCTTTTTAACCTAGTAAAACTTTATCAATCAAAGATTTATACAAGCTATGGATGTAGTATCTGCGTAGGATTAGGTATGTGTCTGCATTTTAGACTTAACTCGACGACAACGAAGCCTGGCACAGACCAACATGTCACAAAATTAATAGATATGCGAGGACCTTCAAAATTCTTAATTTCTTTTATATAACTACTTATTATTTTAGCGCATTCGTATAGAGACCTTATTTACTATTCCTGTCAGTTCTGTCAAGGAAATTATCAAAGATATTGAATGGTACTAATTAAATTTACCTCGTGTTCAACTGGAATGGTTTAGTTGGACGGTGTATGTACAATTTACGTACCTATCTAACTAAAGCTATCGGCGGTTCTAATAGCTAGTGAAAATTATCAATCTGACCTATAAACGCATGAGTGGTACCTGTGCTTTCTTAAACACGAATTTCTATTTTTTCTGCTTGTATATATACGAGCTTTTTTTATGGGAAATACTTTAATAGACTTAAACGTACTTAACTCTCCAAAATACTTTATACTGACACGGCTATGCTCGTGTCGTACGTCTATGAAGTGAACTACATATTATTTTTATTTTGAAACACCTCTCCGTTAAATTTTAAGCAATAAAATAATAAAACGAGAAGGGGTAACAAATTTAAAATATAACTTTAAAAAATGGCTGGTGCCCGTTGTCGTCGGGCTGAACAATTTTGATAACTTAGATGAGCGCCATTTTCTAGATTTAACATTATTGTTTCAATGTCCAAAATTATTCAAGATTTACTGTCTTCTTATACTACATTTCATTATAATTAAATGTTCTAATATATGTCCAGCGAATTATATTTGAGTGTGTCGATGTTGCGCCTTAGGCGCGCCTTATTCGTACGACCTAACACCTATTTTATGCTAGAATAGTGTTTCTGTAACGTAGAATTACGACCAACTTAGAAAATTAACTTTAATATATCCTAAAACACAAATATAGGTAATATTATAATAATGCTACCGATTTATCCCGTGGCGGGGGACAAATAAAGTACAAATTTATCACTAAATCCCCGACGTCGCGAAGGCTTTAACTCTTTCCTTACCTACTTAGCACACTTGAGAGAATGTGGCATTTATTATTTAATATCTCAAAGTTAGTAAATGTTGTCGTAGCTATTCTCTTAATATCCATAAATTAATTTTTGTCGATTAAAATTATTGTGTCTATAATGCATTTTTAATTACTGACCGATGTCTATTTGTAATCACATTACGTGTAGTAGATTGGTGGTAGCCTAGCTGAATGTCAACAACAGGATCACATTTTCGAATTAAACAAAAATGTAATTTTATAACAATTGATGTGCCTAAGTGTAATACTCTACTGTAATTGTATATAAGTATTATGATATATAGTTAACGTATTTAAAGTCTCAGGAACGAGTCGCATGGTGCTTCAACACTGTGTAGGTTTGTTCAAAATTAACCAACCATTGTATTTCGTGTTTATGGAAATGCTGCGTAACTTCAATATTTGTATCGAGACAATAAATTCTTTTGCAAAAATTTCGCATATTGAACGCACTTTTAATTCTTTCTTAATAGAATCGTTGTGGAACTTGAATTTTAACGTAGGTACTTAATTATTATCGCTTGAATTCAAATTGTAATTTCACTTATATTGTGAATATATCTTTTTATTGTATTTGTCGCAAACAAAAATAGCGTTGTACTGACTAGTGAGTAATTTTTTATCGATAGATTTTTACTTTTCTCGTCACTAACAAAAGTATTGTAAACACTTAGTATCAACTGTCGTGGTACACTAGAGGTTAGTCGTTAAAGTTTTATAGCACGCCAAAACGACCTTTTTGCATTTACTCAAAAATAATCACTGTTTTATTGGGTAATACGAAATTGTATAATAGATTTATAACATTTTGTGGTAGCAACGACGTCGGCATTGTAACGGTGTTTGAATGTACTAATTGGTAAAGTATATCTATGTGTAAATCATCCATACTCGCCGTGTACACGAAAATGATGGGTAATTAATTGGGTAGTTGTGTAGACTTGATTGTGATATCAATAAACATTTTCATACGAGCATCAATCTCTGGTTTTATTGAACCTCGCCACTAGGTGTACATTTCACAAAATAAAGATTAATCCGTATGTTTATCTGTGTATTAAAACAATTAAATGCCTACATGTCAACACTTTGTTGACTTAATAAACAGGTTATTATGACCACTTACTGGAGTTATCAACAGGCATGTTTTATTTATTATTAACGCAGGTTATCATTAATTTCTGATCACACATTGGTAAGAAATATCAATAGTTTCAACTTTCAACACATCTACGATTACTTACGGGTATTGTTTTTGCTTATCTGTTAAGTATTTTTCATGGGAAAACTTATCTCAATACATTCTCTTTAGCTACGTCCATACGATTTACCAAGGATTTGCCATAACCATTATACTAAATAGCTATGTGTACATGGGCGTATGGAGGGGGAGGCAGGGGAGGGCGGCTGCCCTGCTGGCTTCTGTATACTTATGTAGGTACTATTAAGTTTATTAAAGTAATTGTGGGTAAAATTTTTGATTTCCCCCCTGAACCGACAAAATACACCTGAACAAACAAAAGTTTTGCCCCTCCTCCTACTAGGCCATAAGCTGGGTATGCCTATGGTAGGGCTGCCATCCGTCCAGGTTTCCCCGGATTTGTCCTAGTTTACAGGGCGTCCGGGGAGCGTCCGGGCGGGGTTTTTAAAAAGTGTCCGGGCAAAACCCGGGCACTCTGTGTCAGGGGACAATTATAATTGTTAGATGAACCGTTAACAAGCTAAAAATTTAAATGGAATCGGCGTTTTTTTTAAGGTGTCCGGGAAAGAATCTCGGTTTCACCCATGTGTCCGGAGCTTTTTAAGTTTTTGTCCGGAGTCGGCAATTTAAGTGATGGCAGGCCTAGCCTATGGGCATGTTCGTATAACAAACATTAAATTAAACCCAGGTCGCGCGTTACTTTACTGGCGGGAATCCGTTTACAAAAGCAATTTACTTTGAGTTGTTGAAAACTTCCTCGCAGTGCACCTTGGGAGCAAGCATTATTGTTTCTGGGTAATGTTCTGTCGAGGCGGGAGTCACCTACATTTTGGATTTCTGGGCACAACTGATTAGCAGAGCAGAGTAGAAAAACAGTGCGAGGCTTACCTACCAGTTCGCCGAGCAGTGGACATAGTATGGTATAGTCATCAATCGAACCCAATTAACAACCGTGACCGGTAACGTTTTACATGGCAGCAATATTAAAGTTTAACTATGTCTCCAAAATCGATTCCTTTGGTTCCTCAATATCCTCAAATCAATTCAGAATAATTTTATGCAATCTTTCAGATTATGATAAGTATTTTGGTGCAATTATCTTATTTTATGTCGTTACGAGTTGAGGCTCGGGATTAGAAAATTACACCAATTTATTACCACAGTCACAAAATACACAGAGAAACAAACAACAACACAGTTACAATTAATTATCACTACTACAATTCTAAATTCACTTGCACTTCGCACTTTACTCGCTTGTTACTCAACTTCAAACACTAAAACTAATGCCGCCATGCATGCGTCTTATGTACCAAAAGCGCTACCTCACAGACAGATTGCGACATCTCCCGAAAACGCGAAAATACACTAGAATTTTCCAATACATTGTGGCATATTATTCTATTCATGGACTACTAGTTCAGTGTATGATCATCATTTATACTTTAGGTATTTGTCGCCGTCTATGACTTCCTATAGTCGACAATAGATGGCGCCCGCGTGTTATTCGTAACAATATGTATATTTTATAGGGAATGTGCACAAGCTATAGGTGGCAGCACATATCGACACGAGAGCTGCGTTGTGGTGAAAAAAAAGAAACTTTACGGAACTGTTGTCCTGTTGCCGTCAATGTTTAAATTATATTTAAGTCGTTTTTATTATTATTATGATTAAAATTTTGAAATATGGGTTTTTGCCGATTAGAAATTATCGTCAGCGTGGTTAGAAAATGTCAAAAGGCCAAAAAACTATTCGAAACCGGGCATGTCTTTAAAATAGAAGAAACAGTTAGGAATCATGAAAATGCAGTAATAATTGACGAAATTGTAGCTCAAACGAAAATTTTTAACGTTTATGATGTTAAAATAACTGTAATGTATTTTCTGAACTCGGTTTTACGTAAATTAAAATTGTTTGAGGTAATGTTTATTTAAAGTTTTGTTTGTATTCAAGTTGAAGTGTTCGAGCATCCATAAATGCAACAATACATTTTCACTTAGTTAATTGTTATTTTTCACTGCTCTAATGTGATTATTTAATAACGTGAAGTGCCAATGTCAAGTATTGCTCACGTAAAAGATTGGGATTTGCGCCACCAGGTGGCAGAGCCATCGTTGTGTACGTTCCATATTAGAGTACTAGACTTATAAACATATTTACCATAGAGTAGCTGGTGTACAAATCAACTAAAATGTTAACTTGGTCACTAAAATCTGATTTTTCTTATGAACCTAAATATAATAGGGTGATTTTAAGGATCATTTTAAGCATTCTTTCAAATTATGATAACTTTTTAAATAAAATGATTTTACCTTTTAAGATAATAGACTAATCAATATAATCACCGCTGACTTTTCAAGCTATTCACCATAGAATAGGGACTGATTTTATAAAAAAAACATTTATTTGTGAACATAGTAATTGCATACAAAAAGAACAAGTACCCATATGTATTTTCTTACATAATAAGAAGCTTTTATTTAAGCCATGTACTAAAACAAATAAAATAAGACTAGGTTTTTTTTAATTATTTGTTTAAAAAAGCTTATTCTCGACAACCAGGTTCTTAGTCCATACGATTCGGAGTATTTTCTCATCACTTTTGGCATCAAAGTCTATAAATATAGAGAACTTGTTAAAGTGGAAACCCTGATGTGTTGAAGTGTTAAAACAACCAAACAGACGAACAGACCCAAATACCAAAAATAGTAGAAATGAGTTCGGTTCGGAACTGTAATATAATTTGGGTAGATTCCTACGTTCAAAATAAATTATTTGATGTAAGTCAGGCAATGCAGCATCTTAAAATACAGCGGAAATTGTCCTGCACTTTTATTTAACGTTAATAATTTATTTTATAATTGTTAAATCAACATTAAAAGTGCACGCTTTGATAACATTGAGGCGTGACGTCATGCCTTAGTATTTCATACAAGAATGTACCGAAACTTCTGTTTTGACATTTATTAAAAAGATACTGATTTGACTTGATAGTCATCTACCACATAACGCTTGCCGCGCTCCCACGCTGAATGGCAATAGCCAACCTCTGCACCAGGAGCGACCCTGAGCGGGAGTCGCCACTCACTTCGTTCAGTTTGCGCCCTAATTCATGAACTAAATTCTTAGCGTCTGTACCCCAACTGCCCATGGTCTCCTCAGCTATTGGCACGAATGGTACAACGTCTTCAAGGCCGCGTACTTCAGCCTCTTCTTTAAACAGGCGTCTTCCGCAGCGGCTGACGGAGAGCTGACAGTGCGACACAGGTGGCTGGCGGCAACATGCGTCAGCGGCATAGGGTGATAAATGGTTAAAAAAACTAAATTACGTGTTTCACTTAACTTTGTAATACCATGGCTTTAGTCTTTAAATCGTTTTATGGCCGGCTATTATTGTAAGATACTTGTAACTCGCGCACTAAGCCAGTGCAATTCAGATTATAGATGAACATTTCTTATCTTTTTAAATATGATTTAGCAGTTATTGCGCTGTTATAGAAGAATAACGCGAGTGTTCGTACATGCTCGCCAAGTCGCGTATTTTCGAAGATACGCCGCTGTTCTTTGAACTAGATTCTACTACTTGCATTGGTACGCTTTTCAGCTCTCTAATATGTTCAATACGAATTGACCCTAATTCATCTTTGTGTACCATCCGCTTCGGGGATACACATGCATGTGTATTTTATTATACTTACTTTATCAAAGTCCATTCAATTTCAGAAGTTACTGCGACCACGCCAAGTACTCGTACTTGGTTGAAATATCTATAAGTGATATTAAAGTCAGAGGTTCTATTCAGTATATCATTTAATTTTTCGACTTGTAAACCATTTATTAAAAATCTAGCATATCACATGGCTTGTTTGTTAAAGTCAATGGTTTTTGCTTTGATTATTTTAATCAAAGTGTTTTTGTAATAATATTATAATTTATATTTATTCATACTTACCTATGTATATCTATCATGGAAATTGGCATTTCATAATACCAGAGGAAGGGAAAAAAGAAAAACAACGAAATATGGAGCGAAATAAGCTTTTTTCAACTAAATTTACAATACACAATGTCTAAGAGTTCACATAGTAAAAAAGTTATGGGTGTTTTCTGTTTCTTATTTACATTTATTTCAAGTAATGTAGGCATTGTAGTCTCGCGATCGAGTACAATGTTTAAACTGCGGACGATAAATAACATTTACATTCATAACATTGACTTCGTCGTATGTCTAACATATATTTGCATTTATTTCCCGCAGGAGTTTACACGCCTTTGTCTTTTCATATAAATTTATTCATCGAACATACACAACTACAACACTGACTCTATCTTTACAGAGCATCAACGCTCACCTGCAGATGTGGAATTATTTGGCACACAATTAAAATTTGCCTCTCAACTTTCTAATAAAATTAATCGTAGTATATATTATGTTAAATATTTTGTAGTATCCCTACGTTTTCCATTAATCCTACGAATTCGTTCCGCTTTCAATAAATACATGCTAAAGTGCCGTATGTACAGTGCAGCGGGACGCGTCGCAATTACAAAACCGACTTCACCTCCTTCCAACCATACACTATCGCTAATCAATTGATGTATTAAATTATCTCTCAAATACAAACACTCCAGGGATACAGTTCGTTCACCTCAGGCGCCGGGACTAACACTATAATAATTAAATATGAAGGTAGTAAAAATTATGTTTCGAGATCATATTTAATACATCACAGGTGTTAAAGAGAAAATAAAATTATTATAAAGTGTACTCAAAATGTTCCGTTTGGTGATGCTACCTACGTACAACGTTGTGTACCGTAAACGAATTGTACACACCTAAACATTGTGTGACCTGCTTCAAATAGAAACCCAGTAAACATAATTATACTTTTATTAGTTTACACAGCTGATAATTAATTATGGTTTTAATTAGTAATTACCGAAGTAATTAGTATAACGAAAACAAGAAATGAAAGTGTGAAGTGTACAATCCGTTGACACGTATGAACATTGTGGAGAAACAAACATTACGAGGACACTTAACTTCTATATATTGCAGACGGCCGTGCCACACGACACAGACACGTCCGAATCAAACAACATAATTATACCATATCAGGTGTGGTCTCAGAAACTAAGAGACATTTTGAAATTGTGACAACTAGTTAAAGGAAACTTATGGTCTTGAATTCAGTACTGGATATGGGTTAGTTCGAATCAGAAAACTACTTTTATGTAGTATTGTCAGTTTTGTCAGAAACAGCATTGCGGCTGACAAACGTATTTTTAATAGAGAATACAAATGCGTTTTCAGATATTTTCGAAATTTTTTTTTTCAAGATGCGTCAGTTTGAGACACCACACACAAACAAAAAATATTTATAAATTACAAACGTCATTTTCAAACAGGTTATAAACTACTCTCTGTAGTCAAAATATACTTTTACAACAATATAAAATTATACATTATTTTGTCTGTCAAGTCATAAAAGTTCATTTACTTAATTTCATTTGAATAGTCGCGAAAAATTACAACGGCTTTGGTTAGCTTAAAAATGCGTTACAACTGACGTTGTAGAGAAAAAATAAACATACATGACGTATGGTATAACCAAACCTTATATAATAAATGTTAGAGAAATTACACATAGAATGAGTTAAGTTATGATAATGATAAATAGCATGTCTTTTTGTAGTGGCCGCGAGCCCTCGACCTAAACCAGATGAGAAAATTTGTACTTTCACTAAGGGCCCCGGTTTAGTCACTTCGAATGTGTTGTTGAAAACTGTGGACTTAATTTTGAGTTCCGAATTTAAAAAAACAATCATAATTATTTTATAAACCATTAAAATACAACAACAAAACAAATATCCTAGTTTTTCGTACGAGTAGCTATTATTGGAACACAAATACTCAAATTGGATACAGTATTGCGATACTTAACTATAAAATTGCAAGAACCGATGAAGGTAACAACGTGTTTTACTATTGAGTATTTGTGTTGTGTTTTACATAAGGTCTATGTATTGTGAAGGTACTTTCGTAAATTCCTCGCGAGGTGCGTAAGAACATACGTAAGTGACCTTCGCCAAGAGAATTAGATGCGTCGAAAATGCTCCAACGCATGCAGCGAAAATTTCATTTTCTCTGCATCAACCGTTGGGACATTTTGAAGACATCTATGTATTGTGACTGTTAATTATTAACATCTGACGTATAGTGTAAATATTCTTAATCTAATCTAATCTAAAAATAACTTAATTCAAAGAGATCATAATTCATATAATATAATGATAACTTATTACAAATTGTCACGGCATGTTACAAGTTTTGTGAATGTCTGCTGTAGTGGGAGCGGCTGATGATAACAGTTTTGTCCTTTGTAAGAATATGTTATATTTCATAAAGATCTGTGTTAAAGCAATAACACACCTTTGGCTTCCCATATAATATTATTGAAGTTGTCAGAAGAGTTGCAACTGGTGCAGAAAATTTTCAAAATAGTAGCCTATTCCAAACATTTTAGGGTGCCTAGTTATGTTTATATTGTTAACAACAAAATTCTGTTGACCTGAATGCATTACTTTGATGTTGGAAATGTGGTACCAGACCTTTAATATTAAAAACATAAAATAATCGATCAAGATGAAATTATAACACATCAGTAGCTTTGATCAAGTGTATAACTGAATGTACGTTGAGCAAAACTTGAGTGTGATGTTGAGTGACATTAGTATCGATATATTAATTATTGAACTAAAGATATTCCCTTAATCTAACTTACTCAATACTTAACATTATTAGTAATTTGGAAATGGTATTACAATAAATTAATAAAACAAAGATATGCACATATTGACAACGGGTGTGACAAAATTGAACTGACAAAACATCAGTAGGTTAGGCGGTAGCATTCAGTCACTTTCACCTCACCGATTCCAGAAGATTTCTGCAATCTTTCGTTTCGTTCTTCTAGCTGCCTATCCGCAGTTGTTCAATTTTGGTTGTTGTCATGGTGTGGCGGGGCCTAGCTCGTGCGTTTGAGGTGCGCCGGCGCAAGTCTCGCGACTTTGGGCGGGCGGATGTGCGCGCCGTGCCCACACTCGTGCTTGTGCGCATGACCCGGAGATTTCTTGCCGCTGGTCGATAACCGTTTGCGCGGTTTCAGGAAATCTGCAAATAAAGGGAATGGAATGTCAATAATACGAATACGTAGTGTGAGAAAATTGTAAAGTAAATTCTTAATAGATACAAGCGAACAAAACACTTTTTTATGGTCTGCAATTCGGCATTAAAATTCAATTGGAATTATTCGCCGTTGTGTTTATATAACTTGGTTATTGACTCGGGTGACGACTGTAGCCGCGATAAAACGCAAGGTGAAAGTAGTTTACGACTCTTGTTAACATTTCTCTGCGAAGGGTGATGCGTGGCAAACTGCGCAGCCGTTGCGCGATGCATGAAGTTCCTCATAAATGTTATTATTGAGGGCGTGGCAGTACTATTGTAAATTGGGAAAAAATTTACGACCCTCAAACTGAAAAGTCCGTTAAGATGCCCGGATGCTGTCTTAGTATTGTACGCGACCGTATGAGAATTTTACGACTTCATCCAAGAGAACTGGAATGTAAAAAAGAGTAGGTTTAGAACACTTAAAGCGCCGGCATGGTTTTTTTCTAAACAAATCCATGGGCGGCGACGTTCTTTGTGACCATTTTTAAGTTTGAAAAAATATTGCCTATAAAATTTAACAATCTTTTTACTACTGTTTAATCTGTATTATAATAGTTCGTCTGTGAGTCACTATTGCGAAGGCCGCTGTGAAAGTTATTCAAATTTGGATTATGGTCGTAAAACTGTTCTTAAATACAAAAAATATTTTTGATGATATAGTTAGAATAGAACTCTAGTTCTATTCTAAGGCGAAGTTGAATATATATGTATTTAAGAAATATTTAATGAATGAAAATATTTAAAAAACAAAATTTTGAAATGAACAGCCCACGAGGTTTTTAGGGGTTGATGAGTTTTAAAGCCAAACAAAAATAAAAAACTTGTCATCCAGGTGACAAAACGGACATATGTACTTAAAGAAAAGCCCTTGGCAATTTGTAAAATTTACAAACAGAATTAATGTTTATTAATAATAAGTAAATGACCCACTTCATAATACAATTATAAAGTATGTTGCAATACCCAAGCAAAGACTACAACAGCTAACGACTGACAACAGCCAACAAATTATTATCGGAACGCACAAAAAGTAACGTGGTAACCGAAGCGGCCAAGGCCAAATACACACTACTAATTGTATTCAATAACTGAGAGGTTCCACTGAAAATATTTTTCAATTAATTAGTTTACGGACTTGTATCTCAAAACAATTTTTAGGGCCATGTACGGGTTTTGTTTTATATACCTACTGTTCAGGTTTGCCGAAGTTTAGGTCAAGTGTAAGGTGTAGTGTACTTGTTGTATTGCGGTTTTGTTAATCCTCTCCGTCTCTGTCTTTTGAGTTATCTTATGTACAAGTCATAATTTCAAGAACCTTATAATTGTCCAGATTTTGATTTTCGTTCAATTTCGACACTGTTTTACTTAAATTTCAAAGTAATCGATATCATTTTTTTTTGTTGAACTCCGACCTTGTTATCTCAAATTATAATGCGAATATAAAGTTAAAAGTAATTTATTCAAATTGGTCTCCGCTTAAACA
Source organism: Euplagia quadripunctaria (assembly GCA_963859945.1). NCBI lineage: Eukaryota > Metazoa > Arthropoda > Insecta > Lepidoptera > Erebidae > Euplagia > Euplagia quadripunctaria. Next base: position 11,101,616 of record OY982578.1, on the reverse strand, counting down.
TAGTAAGTACATAGTAATAGTAATTTATACAGTAAATAGTAATTGACAATGAAGTGAACTGTTGACCACAATTAGTGTACCCACAAAACAAATAGCTGGCATGGGCAGACGTGCCCACGGCTACCCTAATTTATGTGCGGTAACTACAGGCCTTAGATGTTGGCACTTCCAGTAGCACAGCTAAATTGTTACCATAAATCAAAATTAAAGTAAGTACCATTTTCGTCCACTTTGTAACTAATCGCTGAAAATTTGCCGAAGAAGCCGCAAAGACGTGATCTTCTTCAGATCTTAGCGGACTTATCGGTGTTAAGAAGTGTAGATGGTAGAACATATGACCAGGCTGACAATAAAACATATTTAAATCAATAAATTCCTCTATGGAACAAGTGGGAGAATACAAAACGAATCTACTAAGTCTGTCCTGCTCCAAAATCTCTCACGTTTCAAGAAATTATATCTAAAACCATAACGTAGTTAAAATCATGAATATTCTCATTAACAATACCAAGGTAAGATGTCAAGGTGACGGGTAGCTTAGCAACGAAGTGCTCAACGTAAAAGTCTTGTTCGTAATAATAAAAATGTCTGAATCATGGCAAAAAAACAAGCGTCGGTGTAGCCGGGAACTATGTCAGTGACGTCAGGAAGCCAAGGTCGACGGGTATATATCGCAGTCTTCCCGCCAAATTCACACACGTGTTTTATAGGTTATGTAGGACTGATTCTAATCTGTGCAAAACCAATGTTTTGCCTAATATGAGGCGATTGTAGCACAGACTGATAAAGTTCAATTTTTTCCAGTAAGTAATAGGTTAATAAGATAATTTCATTTATAGTCGATATTTACTTTATACTTATGTAATATTATCCATTTCTACACATTTATATATACTTTAATGATGCAAATATAAAGAAAATACTTTCACGTGATTACGCAACACTTTCCCGCCAAACAATCAATGGAGCGTTTCGCGCCATTTTTATCCAGACATAACCTGGCTAATTTATGAAGTGATTTGCTTAGTGTCTGTATGTTTACTACAGAGGCTTCTGCGTATCGGTTGGATATTATATTGGGCACGCGTAAACATGCGGGTGTATGTGTAAACAAAATGGCCTTGGAGACGTGCGCGTGCCCGATGGCGCGGCCGTGTGTACCGCGCAAACAACTCGCGCATTTATCGGGTCCATTATCAAATTTTTATCGTTTACAAGCTAACTGTGCCGTACTGAATTATTTTTTGATAATACGTTGTGATCGATGTAGTAAGCATAAGTATGGGAAGCATAAGTATGGGATATTAGCCTTGAATTGATAAATTACTACCCATTCTAATTGATAATGCGTTGCACGTGATTACTGGTTTGTAATCGTGAGTTTGGAATGTTATTTAGTTGTGTTATCGTAAATTCTTCTAAAATCAAAATGAACTAACTCAGTTCGAGTTGAAATTTTAACTGGCCAGAGAATGGTGGCTATTTTGGTCGACCTAAATATCGGCGCACGCGCACAAACAACTCTACCTCACTTGACCGCTTCACTTTAGCTTATATTTTTACGACACGCGTATACGCGATACAATAATAATCGAATTAAACACATTTATTTTAAATGATGTTTTAAGATCGCTAGTTATACATATATCTATTGTATCTAGTAACATAACTAGTTTCAAGTTTACGAAATACTCGTCTTTATACCAACAAGAAACACGATCGATATCGAATGTCGCTGCAGACACACAAAGTTTTTGCATATACATATATATTATATGTATATCTTTACATGCAAGTGTGAAAAGTTCTTCGGGTAGCAACTGCGAGTAATGCAATCCACACACGTGCAACGAAGGCCGCCACACTCGGACTTGCATCCGTCGCGTCTACAACGCTAGAATCTCTAATCGCATGGGAATAAAAAAATAAGGAAAGTGAGAAAAAATGGGATCCTGAGATGCGTCAAAATAATTTTTTTAAATGACGTTGCGGTAAAACGTGTCGGGATTGTCACCGCCCTTTCATCCTGCGCCGCATGCGCATGAGTGCCAGGAAACACAACGCGCAACGTGCATATATGTAATTGGGGAACGTTGTACGTATACCATACACAAAAACTGCAACACACGAGAGTTAAGGAAATCTCTCAAAATTACGAATACTCAAATTGCGCTGTTATTGTTCAAGAACGTGCCATATAAAAGATATGTTTTCAATACCGCAAATGTTGTCCAAATGCTGTTCGTGGGAATTATGTAAGAGCTCCAGGTCACGAGCCAGGGCTCCAGAAAAGGTTTTAGTCATTACGACGTCAATAGGACTCGAGTCGAGAGCAATTCACTCTTTGTCCGTAAACATAATTACGGGTACATGGTCTGAGGAAAGATTTATTTTCCTTTTGTAAAGAATGCTATTATAAGGATACGTTACGTGCTTCAGACCTAACGACACACAGTGACTGGAAACCTTGTCAAAAAAAGTGTTTCTTGAACTCAGATTTGAATCATATAGGAAAAAGATAATGGGAAAAGGAATACAATCCATTGGTATCTTGGTTAGCCTGTTTTATTCTTAGAATACCTAAAGGGAGCGTCACCGTAAGAATGATGACTAACGATTTATACTTTGAATTTCGATCTAGTCACGCATTTTCGATGACGTTTCATTCGAACAAGTCCGAACTTGATCGGACATGTCCGCGCTGTAATTGGTGTATGTTGCGCGCGCGCCGATTTGTCGGGCGTGGGCGACGCGCGTCCCGCCACAGAACAGGTTGCCTTGCATGCGCTGGCGCACGCTCCCGCCATCTTATTTTATTCATTTACACCTTAGGGCTGTGATTAGCGTAATTTGATTGACTTTGTCATAGGTAAACACTAAAGGTTTGCCATAAAAAATCATTTTTATCATCATATGAATGTAATGTTTGGATTTAAAACGAATATTATACATAGGAAAACGCATATTACTTTTACTTTAATCTTTTAGCATTTTTATTATGTAGCCTTAGCATATAGGTAGGTAGGTCAGGACTATACATAATGTTTCTTCAGATCAGTAGAAGCTTGTTCTGGAAAGTGGCAAAACTTCTAGGAAATACATTGTTACGACAATGGTGTCTAGTTTGTAGGGAACTAACGAGTTTGCATTGTGATTACGAACCAGTTCCGAAATATCTAGGCCAAGTGAAAGGCGATCCGATGTCAAAATGGCGTACCTCGCCGAGCATACGTCGCGTTTTTGTAATAATACACAACATTGAATGTCCAAAAAGAAATGTTTAAAAAACGCTGCGGCTATGTCTTCCTAAAATATTAAAATGCATGACTATTGCATTCAACTTCAATTTCATTTTCACGATAATAAAGCTTTACTATTAGTTCAAAATCGTAGCCAGCGATGGTTAATATCTTAAGCTAAATTAATAAATCATAAATAAATAAATATGTGTTACAGCCCTAGGCAAAGAAGTTCTATTACAACTGGACGCGCATAAAAAAAGTAACAAAAACCCACCCTCGCCCGACGTATATCTGTATATTTGTATACATTGGTCCGCTACTGGTTTTGAGATGACGCCTAAACAAATAAGTGACACATCCAGGTAGCTTTGTATCAGGAGCTTAACATTTGTTTTATATTATCTGATATAAATATTTTATCATCCCGATATTGAGTTTTTTTTTCAACTACCTACTTATCGACATTGGCTGTCCAGGATGTTATTACGAATACATACGTATTATGTAGAGAGTAACGGGCAAGGTAAGTATACTAATACTATATAAGTATGGCTTGAAGTTAGCTGTAGCAGATGAGGTTATGCAAAGTGAAGTGAGAGCTTCTTTGCACACGATTTAAGTCTCTACAATAAAGAGACCAGTTTCGTACAAGGTAAGATTCTAATCTACACAAGTGAAATATTTGATTAACTTTCTAGTATAATAACTGTTAATCATTACAAAAGTTTTATTGCTACTCATTACTAGTATTAGCTAATTACATCATTAAGTGTAAATTAAATTAATCGATGCTAAATACTTGATATAGATAAGTTTAATTTATTGTGTCTATTTTATTTACATATTCACCTGCGTTTATGGTCACTGCGCCGGTCCTATTGGTCGTAGTGTAATGTTATATAGTCTTATAGCCTTCCTCGATAAATGGGCTATCCAACACTAAAATAATTTTTCAAATCGAACCAGTAGTTCCTGAGACTAGCGCGTTCAAGCAAACAAACTCTTCAGCTTTATATATTAGTATAGTATTATTTCACTACATTAATTTCGGCTGTTAAAATAGTTTATGGTTGAAATAATTCTATGTTTATGGAAAGATATTTGATATTTATGAATATCATAATTATTTAATAGTTTATGCGACCTTCTGTTATTATTGCAGATTGCATTATTCACAAATGACACGCATATGAAGCAGGAAGCTTTTTTTATGGTTGGAAATTCATACTTTATGTGTCAGTTTGCAGGTTTAATACTGATGGCATCATAATAAATAGGAGTACAAATTTATTTTATTACTTATAAGTGTAAAGTAAACGTCAACCACATTTGAAGGTCGCATTTATTATGTGTAGTTTACAGATTGTAAAATTGCAATGGTTGCATGAGTATAATTAAGTGTGATTGTATTAAATAACTCCGTGGCTACTGTAAAAAGTATGTGTTTATTGCCTCGTAAAATATGATTAAATTCTTTGATGAAGGTAATAATTTGTAAACAGATTTCAACGCAGCTACATTAAATGTATTTTTTTGCATGATATCATACATTTTTTTTACATATTTTGTTTTGTAATTAAATTTATTTATATTTTGTTTTCAATTAAACTATATCTATATATGTCCCGGACTCCCGATCGATTGTAGCTTAATTTAGAATTTTAAATACACCCGACAAGTTAATTTTATTCGGCAAATGGATTTTTTGTGACAAGCTATTGGTTCTGAAATTATATCAGCGAAGCATTTATGTCTACTATAATTGCATCTATTATCTTGTATTTCTCAGGGTGTCTAACTGGCCTGGACTGATTCTAGGCAGCAATTATTTAGATTCGATCTAAGAAACAGGATGTCATTAAATACGGTCAGGGTACGAGTAAAATTGGGGATTATATTTTTCTTCATACATATTTTCCTTGATACATGAAATTGTAGATATATGACATTGACATAACACACAAAAACGTCATTTTTAGATACGTTACGGGTCATTAACTAATAAACACGTTGTCGGCTTACTTGAATCTATTAAAGTCAAATAATGAACTGACAATCTAAACACAGAAACACGCATTCATGTAACGAGAACTGTTTTGTAAACAATATGTAACTTTCTAGTAAATGTTTTCAAAACATCTAAGCATGAAACAAAACTTAAAATATTATGTTAACGGACTTTGAAGGCACAGTTGTGTACATTCTTATTGCACACTAAATAAAGGCTATTATACTAACGAGTGAGGTAAAGTAGAGTGTTATTGGCACTTGTGTGAAACTTAACAGTGAAATGTCAATGTCAACATGCGAGGGTACATGTTTACGTAGAAAATAGCGGTTATGCGCGTTTCCAATGGAGGAGTGATTGACGGTTCCACGGGCAAGTTGCTGTAGAGTCGCTTCGGTACATAATCTATGATAATGCTATACAGGTCTTTGCTTTGACTTTAATAAAATTATTTTAAAGATATATTATGTTTTAAAATAAAATTATGCTATACCGTGGTTGTATACTGAATTAATAAGAAATTTTGCTAATCTATTTGAAATGGCATAGATACAATATTCATACAAGACTAGTCCATAGGTAATGTACAATTTATTTTAACAAAGTAAAAAAAGTTGCTTTTATTTGCAAACAATCGCGTTGACAATAGATTGAAGATTGACAGAAGATAAAGATTTAAATATTTTTAGTTCTTAATTGAAAATACTTGTACCACGAGTTTGTACGAAGGACGTATGATAAGTCATTGTATTGAGGTAGGTAAATACTTTCATTGTTGTTACTAGTACTAGATTTCACTGGTCTAAATAAAGCTGCATTTTTTTTTGTGTTCATAGAAACCGGACTGACAAGGTGTGCTGTAAAGGTGCGTAATATTAGAAACTTTCAGTGGGCGAGCAGCGACGCGTGATTGTGAAAGTGAGCGAATGTCTGCCATTGTTGCGTGTCCGATCACCTCACCCGGTAGAGGGATTTAATTCCATACTGCACTATCTAATCGTAGGGAAAATTGCACGTATTGAACACTGCACACACGGCATGACATGACAGCAGCAGTAATCATTGTTTTGTGTTTTCTAGCTATGTTTTATTTATGTTTAGCGCAATAGTAAAGACTGCACGGATAGACTGGATAATGTGGCTATCAATTGCAAACACGTCGAGTGATTTAGGTTCGATGCCCCGGTGAGACATTTTCTATTTTATTTATAGGAGTATATTGCCACAAAATGGCACGGAAAAGGACCACATAGAAAACCGAGGTCCGTAGTTTATCTTCAAACACTTGAAACTTACAGCTTGCCAGAGACGGTAAGCACGCGGCCAGAGCTAATCTGTAGCAGGGCAAACAGAAGCCTCGCCTCCACAGCGTCCCCCCTGCCCTCCTTATTGCAAACGCAGTACTTGCAAAATGGTGGTTTGGAGATAAACGCGATATTTTTTGAAATCTTAGCAACAAGTCTATGTCATATAACTTTTGAAGTGTACTTTAAAAAATTAGAAAAAAAATCTAGATTTCTATTGACATATTTAATTCTTTACTTTAATGTCTCATTTGGATAAAATGCACAGTACTGCATTTTCATTTCCCATCTGGGCTTGTGAGCTTTACAGTATCACTAAGGCCAAATGCAGTATTTCTGTTTATTACTGCAAAATCACCTAGCACGTGTTCAATACTCCGTTTTTAGTTAGTGGTTCCGTCCGCGAATGACATCGACGCACTGATTTGCTAGCACGAAACGCGGCACTGTACACTAATAATGCATTTAGTTTTAGCAGCGCAAGAGTTGCTCTTTGTTATGCTCATTACACTCAAACGCATTATTGTAGATTACTGCGTTTGGCTTTAGTTAGTATTCGTTTCAAAAGAAGTTATATGCTAAACTAAGTTACAGTAAACGTATCAAATACTGCACAACCTTCTAGCACATGCTGAATGCTGCAGATGTTGTTAACAAAAGCAATGTTTTTGTGCTAGTGCTGCGTTTCTCGTTAAATAAAAAACATGTTTATAATAAAAAAAATCATGAGAATAATTTTTTTATGCATAGATTGACCCCTTAAGATGTAATTTTTGCAAAAAAGTGAAAATCACAAAAATGTCGATTACTGCAAGTACAATTAGCAGGGCAGCACCGCAACACATCTTTGATGAGATCATAACAAAACTTAACGGGAGGAGGTTGTGGAAAAATAAACTAGATTAACTGTTTCATGTTTTTTGGAGCATTTTTTGAGTAATTTACTGTTGCATCCGTTATTTGCATGTTTGGACACCGCAATTGGATATTAATTAGCTAATACACTTCTGTTAAAAGTAAAAAATCATCAAGGCGGTTAAAAAGTAATGTAATAATGTAGCTTCAATATGCTAATGCTTTAACAAAAAATTATATCACTTTAAATCAAACAAAACTGTGTCTAACTTCATAGAAATAAAAAAAAGGGTTTTGATTAAAATTACGGGTGGTAATAAAACCCTTGCACGTCAGTTTAGTTTGTCAAACGTTTGTGACTGACGCGGACGCCGTCAAACAGCTTGATGTTTGAATATGGTATGTTATGACTGACGGCTTGTTTGTTAATCTTGTTTGATAGCGTACGGTTCTTAGGAAAAAATACTAATTTTTTTCATTGTTTGCTAAAGGGCTTATGACAGATTATTCTGTTGAACCTTTAAACTAATTAGACCAACCTGATTCTACACGAGCGTTAAATTTGACATTCATACAAGTATGTGATTTATGAAAGTCAACTGCGCTATATATAAAAGGCTATACAGACAAACATAATATAATTCGGATGATGAAACATAATTATGTTAGGTTAGCAATGTGGCGTTCTCAAAGCGTAAAATGATGTTGAGATAAATCATAACAAAAATTGCAAACACTTGTGGCGTTGCATTGCTAAAAGGTCATCGCACTGAAGATGTTTTCATATGACCTCCGTTTGCATTGTGATATTGACTTGACACCATTTACTGCTGAACATTTTTATAGTCCATGTTATATGACAAAAATGAAGGATTAATCCTACTAATATTATAAACGTGAAAGTTTGTGAGGATGTATGGATGTCTGGATATATGGATGTTTGTTACTCTTTCATGCAAAAACTACTGAACCGATTGCGATGAAACCTGGTGTGTAGATAGCTGGAGATCTGGATTAACACATAGAATACTTTTTATCCCGATATTCCCACGGCACCGGGCCTTACGCGGGTAATACCGCGGGGTGCAGCTAGTATTTTATATGTTAAAATAATCATGTAAAAATGTTTACAGTGTAAAGGTATGAACTTAATGAATATGACATTATATTCTATTCCACTTACAATAAGACTAAGATTATATTGCACAACAATAGGGCGTATCGTCTGTAATTTGTATTTCTCTTGTTTATTGATTACATTGTTTTTCTAGGTCATTGACGGTAAAGCACTCGCATTAGGCCTGATCACCTTATAAGTAAGTTCATGGCGTGAAAGGAACGCAAATAGCACTTAATTATATTATTTCTTTCGCTATTGTTTGTATAGCTACTTAGGATATCTACAATACTCTATTGCTATCATTTCTTTTGCGTATTTTAATTGACTGATCCAATAGTTAACTACAAATATCCTGTGACTTTATTGAAAAATTACATTTGTGTTTGAAATTAATTGGCGGATTGTATTAATGATAAGCGGCAATAATATAACGGCAGTTTGTAACCGTGTCATTAATGAAAGTATGTTACAATCATGGCCCTTTATTAACGGGAACGTAACTCAGGTAGTCAGGGTATCATTATTCACGATGTATTTTATCCTTAATAAACACTATAAGTTCTTACCTGTCAGGTTTTACTATGTTATTATGAATCAATAACATCATAAAATATTATGGGTAGGCCAATCTTTGTTTCTCGGACGATATAAGAGGTAAGATTTTTTTTTATCGAAATTTTACTTCGCATACGTACAGGACGCACTCCTGTATTCACCTGGTTGGGATTTTTTATAATGCTCTATTTATGGTATGGAAAGCGATAACCCTGGCTTGGAGAGCGTTGACTGAAGCAGGTGTCCTGGAGTTACCTCAGAGAAAATTGCTCGAAGCCTATCATTATAGGAGATATTGCCTCACGCGTGTCATTAGAATGGTGAGATTTTTTGTTATTGATTGCTACTGTCCGTATAAATTTGAGACGTGGGAATAAGAAGCGCGTGTTTAGGAATGTGTGTTTATTCCAACTACGATTTAGGAAATAAGCATACTATATTTTAAAGATAAATAGATACATAGGTATATAGTTTTACTAGATTATACGTGTAGAAGACCGATAACCAAACAAAGATTAAAAAATATGTTAATCAAAAAACAATTTTGAGTTGTTCCAAGGAAACAATAAAAAATATATTATAATTAATTACGTATTGCCGTGACAATTTTTTACAACGCAATGACGTCACATGTTTATAAAAAACAAATAGAATATCTCCTACTGTAGGAAATTAAATAATGGACTCAATAACTTCCCTCGTTCGATTAATCGAACTACCCTTTTCAACGAACATTAAAGAAATCTCCGATTTATATTAAATTCTTACATTTAAATAAAGAACCTCAATCAAAAAATGTTTACGACCCCATAGAGGGACTTACAATATATTTTATTTGAATCGATTTTAAAGATGTAAGCTTTCAACCGACTACTGTTCAGGTACGAGCTAAACGATGGCTCTTAATGAATGTTTAATAAAGCGCGCCCTGCGGGGGCGGCGAGTTCAAAGGATGAGCGGGCGCATCTCAGCGATCAAAGCCGCCGTTATCGAGCACTCGTGCTATCAGCAGATACTCGCTCATTTACAGAACACTGCTACTGGGATACGCTTTTCGATTATCTGAGATTATCTTTGCATTACCCATAAAAAGCAAAAAACTAAACGTTTTTAACTTGTAATCTTATATTTTAATAACCACCAAATTAAATTTTAAGACAATCGATGTATTTAAGTTTTACAAATTTGAATTTTAAATATTTTCGCAAATGTAAAGAAAGAAACAAATAACAATAATATTTACCATATTATTTAAACACAGCCGTTGTCGGTTCTTGAGTATTTTTGCAACTGCACCGTGCAATCGAAGCAGAAACCACATTCTCAGATTTTATGTGAACATAAACATAAATCATAGCGGCGCGGAGGCACCGCTACCGAAACACGCTGTATAAGACAAAAGCACTGAATAAAGCTTCACTATTTATGATTCCGCGTCTGTAATAAACTTAAGGTTATTACAGACGTTTGTTCTTATTGAGAAATAATTCTCAATAAGAACAAATTATATTGTTGCTACTATTTTTAAATAAATAACGTAAATGAATGTTGCTGAGAACTTATTGTTGTTTTAAAATTGATTTTCTGGTTTTGATTGTCTGATTTAATCTGTTATACACTAAGATAAATTCCCACGAACGTTGATAATATTCAAATTGTTCACATAAAAGAAGCAGCTCCATAAATTGGAAATACAAAGAGATCGATAATACCTATAATAAAGACATGTAACGGCCGGAACGGTAGCTAAATATCTTAAAAGAACAATGAGTGCATTGTCTGGTGTCTTTGTTCAGAGACGATGTCCATTGTGGATGACAATAACGTGGACAAGTACTCCAGTGGCCCTAAGTAGCCTAAACATCGGTCTGACAAAAGTAAACAAGATACCGCGTATTGTCATATATGACCTAAGGTCACTCCGAGATGAGCGACCTCTGGACCAAATTCGGGATCTCATATTGTGTCTAATAATGCACAAAAGGGATGAGATTACGAGGGGTGATGCTGCTAAGTATTACGTATACAATAGACACAAAGACTGGTGTGTGTTTACCCATGAATATGTGGACTACAATACACAATAGCTGGTGCTTTTAATAAGATGCATACAACAGGTTAACAGAGCATTTTCTCAAGATAAGCTACGTGTATAACGAATTCGCGTTTCATGTTAAATCGTGCATATTTTTGGGGATGTAATCCCGTTTTTTAAACGCACTATTTAGATGTTTCTGCTAACAGTAATAGCCGTATTGTTAAGTAAATTAATGTAATTAACATTTTGATGATTCAGGGAGTTATCGTGTACACGTTACGGCTTTTCGGCCAAACACAATAAACAAAAGGTAATTTGTTAGCTAATTAATAAAACAAAAGTTGTGTTATCGTTTTTTCGATAGCCAACAGTCGCTGTAACAGGAAAAGAGAAGAACATTTTTTGGGTTATTCAAAACACAATGCATTTGAAAAGCACTTAGTGAAGTACACATATGGTATTGTAACGACATTTGGCAGATGAAGGACTATTTGGCCAATAATAATCGGTGTAATGACTTAGAAGTCCGGGGCAGCCAGCCAGCCGCGCACCAGACGGTCACATATGGCCTGGATTAGCGCTGGCTCTCACCCGACCTATTGGGTTGCGGTCTCGCATTACGCACTCGAATTACTAGTTTCCTTGAACTGCTAGAGTTTCTAACTATTGTAGAAAGTTGCAGTTTGCCGTTTAATGGCCACTTGACGTTGCTTTTAAAATGCATGAAGTGTTAGATTAGTTATCGCTCGAGTGTGAGCGGCAAATGTCGCATCTAACAGAAAAGTTTGGAAGCGGAGGATGTGGTTTAATGTTTCTATTAGTATTTGATCACGTTGCTGCAGAGACGTAACAAAAAAACTTAATGCGAGGTGATACAATCGTGTGTTTGGGGCGCAACGGACCACCCAAGCAGCGCGCCGATCCATCTCCCCGAAGATTATTTAAAAAATAAACAATATAAATTAACAAACAAGTTTTTATAAGTCATATTGTTCTAATTACTATAGAATATTATGAGCCTGACTTATTACGCTTTTACGACACCAATAAATGCAAGAGTAAGTGGAGACTGAGAACCATAAATAATAAATTTTAAGTCGTCGATAAAAATTAAAAAATGGACGAAAATAAAAGCTACCACGATTTTTTACATAAATATTATTTTTACGACATTATTATACGGAGTCTGTTGGGCGCGTAAATAAACTTTTTACTAACGAGCTTTTATGAGCTGACCGGTCGTTCGAAATCGACAAATTCCACGTTTTAAAACGTGTGAAAGTAAAACATTGAAAGGGTGGCTTTGACACCGTTCATAAAAGTGTATAATAATGGTCCGGGGTCACGTCGTAAAGACGATTGGTCAAGCATTGACGAATCTAACAATCAAACGTAATTATTATGTGCTAAGAAAAATATGAATATGGGTCACTGGTGTTCTTGGGAAAGGAAGTGCAACGATTGAGTTAATATTACCATTAAAATCAGGTATATTTTATAGACGGTTTTATTTTGTAGTGTCTTTAGGCTATAAAACAAGAAAATATGAAGGGTAGTTTTAAGGAATAAGGCGTGAATTGTAACTGAGAATACCTGGATAAGGCGAGTCCTTTCTTAATGTCCCGTAAGGCTTATCTTTTCCAGTTTTAATCTCCCAAATGTCATTATAACAAATTTAACAACCTCAAAGGCGACTGTATTTTTTATTACTTGTATTTACTAAAGCTGTGATTTTTGGCAGATTTCTTTATATATTACACAGCCCTTTTTACACCCAAACTAAGCATAGCTTGCACTGTTGGTTTTTAAAATACGGATTAATATTTAAACATCTTTTTCCGAAAATAACTACATATTATAAATAGGAACACCCAAATCAACGCAATAGGAAATTCATGTAAATTTGCAAAAAATACAAATATTTGCAAGCTCTGAAGTTAGCTTAGGGTAGCTTTTTAGATTTGGTTTATTGACACTAGACTTCATTATGTTATGTAGATAAGTACTTATATATAGTTTTGGTGCAGTTTATACGCCGCGGCCAATTTGTCACGTACAGTCACCACGAGTAGGGCAATAGCAAGCCGAACGTGGAATGCACAGTAATCTATAACGGTGCATACGATTGACACGCCAGTAGAAATGCATCGCAACAAACGATGCTATATCCAGATAGCGATTTAAAGTTGAAAGGTTTTCTTTTATACAACTAAGGGTTTACACAAGCCTAGAGCCCGTCTGATGTTTATCAGTGCCCATAAGCGTATTTAGCACCAGAGTTATACCTAAACACGCAATACAATCTGTTGGTGGTGAATAGTGGTGATGTACAATAAATGTTTTTTTTTTAATGGTATAGGGGGCAAACGAGCAGACGGATCACCCTATGGTAAATGACTACCGCCGCCCATGGGCATCCACAACTCAAGAGTCATAAGTGCGTTGCCGGCCTTTAAGGTAGGAGTAGGGGAAGGGGGAAAGAGGGGGAAAGGAGGCGAGAGGGAAGGGTTGGGGCCTACGGTAACCTCACTCACGCGGCGAAAAAAGCATTGCTTCACTGCCGGTTTTCCGTGAGGCCGTGGTATCACTCCGGTCGAGCCGGCCCATACGTGCCGAAGCTAGGCTCTCCCACGAACAAAATATTTTTATATTATTCTACATTGTCTGATGAATTCCTGATGTTGAGATGTTGGGTAGGTTGGTTTAACCAAACAGTAATTGATGCCATTCTCACTTTCCTGCTTAACACTACTTATTACAGAGAACCTTGAATATAAAATTAAATTTCAGTTAAATAATATCCGATAGTGCCAATATTGCATTTTTCTTTTGTTTTGTTAAATATACATAAGTAGTTAATATAATTGACGTGCTGATATTAAAAATATAACGCATAAGTTCGTGGGAATGTGCAGTGGCCGAGAACCGAACCTGTTTATCGAAACATCTATGCAAATTTTGTGGATACGTATCGTACTGCACCAATGAAACTGGAATTTATAAATTATACACAACCCACTACGGGTCGTGAGATTTTATTATCTGTGACAGTTGCACCTAGTGTTGCTTTTAATTTCATGCAAATTTAGCAAAATTCTATCAATATGCACATTATTCTGTTCTTCATTTAACGCGAAGCTTTTCTATTTAAGGTATGAACGATTTGGCTTTCGTCTGTCTGTGTACCTTTACAAGAACATTGTAAAAGAGGGAAAGAGAGAAGAAAAAAACGTACTGTGGCGTTTTTATTGACTGCCTTTAATCACTGGCGAATGTTTGTGAGGATGGATGGATGGATGTTTGTTACTCTTTCACGCAAAATCGGCTGAAAGGACCTGGATGAAACAGAGAGCACAGAGATAGATTGTAGGCTAAAATAGCATATGGCTACTTTTTATCCCGGAAAAATGTACGGTTTCCATTGGATAGTTTCACCAAACTTTCCACGCGAACGTAGTCGCGGGAAACAACTAGTATTTTATAAGTGCAATAAGTACTCGAGTTTCATTCAACAGGAGGTTATACGGAAAAAATAGTTAGTAAACTCTGATAATACACCCAATTATTCGTGAGGTATACTGTTCGCAGAAACACTAGTGTTAATTACTGCAACATGCTTATAATTATGCGTGTTTCAAAATATTTAGCATGAACTCGTATTCCCACAAGTGCGCCACATGCAGTCCACCATAACGGGTATTTCGACTAGCTTTGCATACATTACCTCACAGCACTTGTAATAATCAAAACACGTCAAAGCGCAAGGATTTCATTACGCCTCGGTTGACATCTATAACTGAATTAAAGGGTAACTATTGTTTTTTCAAAATTTGCATTACAGTGAATGTTATTATTGTAACGAATTTTCAACAGTTTAGTTGCTACAATAGGTGTGACAAGTTAAAATGGGGTTTCAACACTTTGTTTTAAAATCTTTATACAACACAATAATGTAACATTTCTTTACAACATGTAACAGAGAATAGCGTCAAATGAACTAACTGACAATGTTTAATGTGTGCATTGTACATAAATTAGGTTTCTAAACCATGAAATGCTTGGAAACCAAACTTACTATACTCCGTCATCGTTTGGAGATAAAACTTATAATATTATAACATACTTGCTAGTATATTATAATATTATAAGTGCGGCGCCCCAGGGTTTCACCAGCGTAAGTCTCGATTCCGTAGGAATATCGGGATAAAAAGTAGCTTATGTGTTAATCCAGGTCTCCAGCTATCTACTTACCAAGTTTCATCGCAATCGGTTCAGTGGTTTTTCCGTGAAAGAGTAACAAACATCCATCCATCCATCCAAACTTTTACATTTATAATATTAGTGGGATTGTCAAGGGACGACATAGACTCGTGCAACACATAGGTACTAACTGGCGTAGGACTCGGGATATTTTTAACTTCATTATCAGCTTACTTCAATAAAGATTAAACATTAATAGTCTGGCTTTATGAGTCCTATGTCCGTAAGATATTTAAAAAAAGAGTGATGTTCAGGTTCAACACAAAACATTGTTAGTTTGAACTTTGCATTTTGATTTTAATTATGTGAAAAGTAAACCCTTTATATTTTGTCAGGTTAAGGATTACTTTGGTACTTATATGTACGGAATACACTGTTGTAACAAAATATACCTACGGTGAACAATTTTACCTACCTCCCGTTATCGGTTACACTAGCTAACGAATTGCATTCGATTAAACAACGCCGTCATGCTTGATTCCAAGGCTGTGCTTATCGGCAACTATTGTGAGTTAGAAGCATTAATCATCTTATCGCCTTAGACATGTTTATTTGCATGTTGAGTTAGGTTTATTTGTAACTACAGAAATTAAGTTTATAGTTTATACTGCAGTTTTTAATTAATACAAGAGTATAAACTTAATATGTATTGTTTGAGACGCCTTCCTAAATACGTGCATGTCTTTCAGTTATTAGTGCAGTGCCTATAAAATCTTAGTTTAATTTTGTAATGACCATATTGTCATCTTGTACTTGCTACGTTAGAAGTTGTATAAATCTTAAGTGGGTAATTTTTAAACAACCTTTTTACGAGTTTATACTTTTTTATAGGGATTACAAACAAATGAGACAATGAGTATGTATGGGTTCACTGACTTGCGCATATATCATCATCTTTTTTGTAACAGTGCAATATAGTTCTAAAACAATAGACAATTGTTTGTTCAATTAGATATGCACCAGTAACAAAATAAAAAAAATAGTGAATTTCAAACAAAGAATTGAATCAAAAATCGTCCGACCGTGACACTGAGCGGTTCACACAAATTAAATCGCCGAAAATCTCGTACAACCCCTAATAGGGGAGGTACATTAATTAGAATACCACGAATATGTGATTATGTGTATGGGAAACGATTTTACACTCCGTTACTTATAGAAATGATTCTGTTTTTGGGTATATAAAATTTGTGTCCTGAATAAGAAAAAAGTTTTTGAGAAACATTAGTGTGTAACAATAACATTTTTGAGTAAACACATTTTGGCAACACAAATACCTCAACAACTTATATTTGACTGTTTACAATAACTCAAAATATCGTAAACATTGAGGAGGAGAAACAAGAAAGTCAATGGGGGCTATAGTTTTCAAATAGGAGTAAAAACATGGGATAATATCTATGTATAATGAAACAAAGCAAAACACTATCAACATTATGTATGTTCGCATGCGCGCCTGTGCGTACGCAACGTCAAGGCATGATCCGAGCGAATTAGGGATGTCAATATACAAAACGTATTACATATTTGCTATTGTAACAAGTTCTATAAAATCTATGGAAATAATAAATGGCTACTAACAAAGCTTTGATAAATATGTTCAGTATTCCGTCCGTGTCTTATTTGACCTGTTTAAACAAAGACTAAACGTTCATTAGCTAATTATACTATTATAATACTATTTATTTTATGTATAATTTGTAGCATTTAATGCTGTTACTAAATACATATGCGATAAAATTAATGCAAATTTGTATTTGCACAAAATAATGCTGAAATAGCCATAGCTGAAACAGTAATCAATTTTTATACATATACGTAATTCTTTGCATAAACAAGAAAATGTTATATAATTAAAGAAATATGATTATAATGAAAGAAATAGCCTTGTTGGTGTCCATCGTGCTTTGCAACCCTATCCGTCTCTCCATGGAATTCGAGAACGATCTTACCCACCAACAGAAACAACACATGAAACTAAAATGTACAAACGTATATACATGTACATTATACATTGTAATTGTTCTAGTTTAGTTACGCGTCGTTTTATTTACTCATAAAATTTGCATGTAAAGTACATATTATGATAAACCAAACGTACCAGCCCTAGTTAGGTGTGCACAGTGTGCATACACAATGCTACATTGTACCAAGGCAAGACTACCGTTACCGATAACCAATGCATGTTTGCCTTTCTTGACAAGAAAAGTCAACGAAAGTCTATTAGATTGGATGCATCTGTGTCAACAACTATATTTGTTAAGTCAAATCGTTTATCTCTATATACGGTTATACCTTCTAGAAATAAGTATGCATTTTCGTAGTCTTGATAAAAATATATTTGTTTTTATGAGATCTTATCATTTGCAAATACATAGTTTACACCAGACAGTAAGTCTGCACGTGGTGTGCATAAACAGCATACTGTTCATAGTATTTTCTAGAATAACTTCTTCTAGATTTATGGACGACATTGATGGCACTGACACAGTAAGTGATCACTTCGCCAAAGCATCATGGTCGATACCCGATCGAGAGAAATTGTTTCGTCAAATGTGACCCGTACTCGTATTTATGCAATTAAAATACGGACACGTATTCATCAATAACATGATTAAATTCTTGAAAAAAGGTAATCCTAACTCAAATTGCCGACGAACATAGCCATAAAGGCAAAACCGAAAATAAAGCATAGGACAATTTCTATTGTGTTTTCAAGCTACATTAAAGGTTGTCTTTGTGCGCTGTTGGCCATTGTAAGTGTTCGCACAAAGGAATGGTCTTTGACCTCATGCCCCAATTACTATGAAGTGTGTATGACTCTTGCGCAAACAGATAGTATATCAGTACACAACGCTGGTAGTAAATAATGCGTAAAAGCAGCAGACAGTATGTCTACTTGTCTGTATTGATTTAGTATGTCCACTAATAATTTATAAAAGATATGTGATAGATAATTATCTTCCATATTGTAAACGTGTTGTGGTGACATTCGAGTTTCCTTTTTATTAAAGACTAGTTATGGCTCGTGGTTTTACGATCTGGCTTTTTAATCCGATAAATTGGATTAGGCATTTGTAGGCATGGCACGGTACTAGAATTATAGCAGTTGTTGAATTTAGCCTCGATTTCTTGCATGTTCATTTCAAACTAGGCCAACGGTAATTTTATTTCTGCACAAATTCTTGGCTTGTACCTTACAACTTTATTACGTTAGCAAATATATTCGTTTAATTCCAAATAAACATTATTTACTTTACGTTCCCATATCTTAAGTAACAACTAAAATTGAGACTGTAAATTCTTATGCGACTTTACAAGTCTGGCAAATGTAAACAATCTTTCTTTGAAGTCTTACATCTTTATGGCCGTAAACAAAAAAAACAATATTGCATATTAGAAACCTCCTTTGTCGGTAACCACGGTATACGTGTGTTTACGCCTTCCTGTATTTACAATTTCAACCTACCGCAAGCTAAGCAAGGGGCAAGCTAGCATTGTTTCAAAAAACATTGTCTTACTTCATTTGCTTTTAGATAATGCAGGACAGTGTGTCATTGTTTCATGTTTGTATATTTATTAAGCGTGAAATAAACGTTATGACGTGTTAACTCACATGATAAATATACATGTTTTGATGGTAGTATTAAAAAGCGCAATATGTTGCTTATTGCAATTACATATGTATCTTTGAATCGATACCTCAAACATTTTTTTATCGATACAATAAAAAAATTGAGAAATGCCCGGAAAATCTAATTAATCGGGAAAAACGAAAGTGCTACTCTCTTCTCTTCTATGCGATAAAGATGTCTGTTACTCAATCACGCCCTTACCGTTGAACAGCAGGTTCACCGAATGTAGTATGTGTCTGGCATGTCTGTGTAGGTGGTGTTCCTAGGTCTTCTAATCATTTAATAAATAAATAAACCTAAAAATTTGATTTAAACGGCCATGTTTAGACGAGACAAAAGTTATTTAGTGAAAGGACGGTCAATTATATTTAGATTAACCATTTTTATTAAAACAAGACTGAAGGGCTTTGTCAGCGTAATTTTTGCGCCTTAATACCCAACCCTAATCTAGGCAAAAGCAATTTATCATTCTGCCTATTATAAACTCAATTAAATCTCATTAGCATAACCTTGACTACACTAGACGCACCCCATTCTCCCTTTTTCTTAAAGATGTCACCACCTTTGTTCACTGGTAACCTACTCCTTTTGAAACAGGACAACTTAGGGACAAAGCATCGTTTGACCCTCAATGGATGAGAAAGGCATTATTTGTGTATTTTGAGCAATAAACAGTGCATTTTATGCGATTGTAAGCTGTTTTTTTTATTTAAATTAGAATAGCTGAATGCACATTGTCCGTTGCGTGAGCTCGTGGTCCGCAAATGCAGGTACCGTTGATGCATAATCGTTAGAAATTATCGAGATGGCGAGAGTAAGTTGTTCTCGGTTCTCGACTATTGCATGGGAATTACGCGCCGATCGCGCTTGGCGGGAAAAGTGATGGACCTACCTATCCATGGCAGGTGACGGATCAGGAACGACAGTTGTGAATTTTTAATGTATTACTACTATTAATATATACAGGTAACCAGTATTTTAGCATACTTCTTGTGCGCGCTTTCATTTTTTATATCGATTTTCCTTTGAAGTTTTGACAGAAAAATCGTTTAATTTTTCAATGGCTTGCTTTGATCCGGTACGTGTCGCGACTTTGGGAATTCGAATAAGAGCAAGTTTAATCCTCCAGTGATGCCTAATCCTTTTTAGGAACGCCTGAATGCATTGTGTGTCGTTTGTAAAGACGCGGGACAAAAAAAGACGACATTAAATTTGTTTAAAGGTTTTGTTGAATGACGAGTTGACGCAAAGGTATGTATAATGAACGTCTGCATATATACTCTTAGTGGGACATAACGTATCAAAAGAGAATAGATAAACTTCTTTTGATATTCTGTGTGCATACTTCAAAGCATGTACCGTAGTCTAAACTAAACAATAACAAACGCATCGGGATTCAGGATTAGACGTACACACACAAACACACACCTACACTTCACGACATGTGTACCCAAAAAAAAAGGATAACAAACAGTAATACAATAATTTTCATTCCTTTTCTGTGCGTACGCGCATCCTATCTGTTGCACTCGCGCATATAATGCTATCTCGTTCACACATGAAGGTCGTTGACCTCACATCTCCGACGAGATTGCATCTAGTGGCCATACAGCTTCCTCAGATAAATAGTACAATTTCTGACCAATTAAAAGATTTTTTTGTGTGCCCAGTTGCATTTAAGTAGCTTTAATAACAATGTTTTTCAACAAAAACAAGGTAGTGTAGAGCATGTTTGCGAAATGTTAGATTATGTTCGACCTAGTTTGTGTAAAGGCTTATTTCAGATAAGAAAAAATCTAAACGTAATTTTTGCAGCGCGGCCTGTAGTTATCCGAGAGCCACTCAAGCGTAGCCAACGTTAAACTGACCGTTGGCTCATATTAAACCAAATTTAAATCTCGCTCAAACAAAAACTACAAGTCGCGTAGTAGTTTATTTATGACATAGTACAAAATCTCCACAAATAAGAGCGTCGTTTTTTATACAGCTCCGTTCCCGTATTGAAAAAACCAAAACAATTTTTTGTAGGTTTCAAAATCGTTTTACGAGCGCCCTCGAATAGTAACTGAGAGAGACGAGGGCGTCTTTCGTCTCTTTCAATCTTTAGAGTGAAAAGAAACTGACACTTTGGTTAATAAGTCTTTTGTAAGGTTTCTTAGAACACGTTGCGTTGGCGTGATCGTTCCCCATCTAATAAGACACCTCGATCGAGACTGGAGTAATTGCTGTTCTTAGAAGTAAGACAAAGTTAACGTAGTTGACTTTTGATCGTTAATTGTCTGCAGACGAGTTAACAAAATGGAAAACACAATTGATACTCATTTAATACTTAATTGCATCATCAATTGTTGTGTTCAGCTGTCTGATGACGACTTCATACACATTTTTTTTAAACATTTGAGAATACACTCGGTCTACTTGTTTTTGGAATTAACCAAAGAGAATAATTGTTGCGTAGTTAATCTACATATTGTATTATTACCAGCGCAATATTTGAAATAATACTTTTAGGGTTAGATCTAGATACAATAATCTTGTATAAAAATAGTTATTTACTTTCATCTGTTCAGGTTTATATCAAGAGCTCTCGATAATACATAATTACAACTTTGGGAATAGGTCACCATTCTGATCTACGAGATTATACATAATACATCTAAACCTTCATAACGATCAAATACAGTCCAAATTAACCGTCCAAATTCCTAATATCATTCTTCTGGGTATAATGTCGAAAAGATTACTTAATAACAGTTCTACAGCAGGAAGAAATTTTTATCATGTCAAGAGATTTATAAATGAGGTTACTGGGACGAAAAATAATCGTGGATGCCCTTCAATAGTCATGTTGACCCACTTGTCTGTCAATACGATAGCCCTTGAACTATTTATCAGGTTATTTTGGACTGAAATAGAACAGACGTGGGAAAAAAAGGATCAAGTCCCTAAATGGATCCTTTGAAGTATAAGATTGGCACTTAGTTAATTTAAAGAGCCAAAAAAACTGGAGCTAAGTGTATTTGCCATTTAGAGCCCCGAAACTAATCGAATCGATACACATCCCGAGGGTACACTTGACCCTAAAAATTATGTTTTTTAAACAAGCTCTTCACGACTTTTCCTTTCACACACTCCTGATGATACAGTCGAAAAAACAAAAAACGTACTAAGTAGGCACAGAGGAAAGTAGAAGCATTTGTAAAATGAATATTGAACACAGGTTACATGTTAAATAGGTTGTGCAAACTGTGAAGTGCTTAGTAGCTGGTCAGTAAAAGAAAGATGTTTATATACAATTTGTGAGTTATTACTGGGTTAAACCGAACTAAACTTAAAATAAAAACACAGGTGACCGAAGTAAGACAGTAGACGTTGTTGATAAAAAACTAAAAAAATAGGCAGGAGCTTACTGAGGCGGACTTCATAATCATGCAAAATAATGTCGAGACTATTCAACTTCTAGACCACACGAGTTAGAAAAGTTAATAGTGTAACTAAATAACTGAAGTTATTATTATGTGTTGTTTACATGAACGTAGAGACTTGACTTTCATAGAGCAACAAGGCATTGCTTACGATGTGTTTTAAGATAAATACAAAAACAGGAACTTAAGATGAATATGTAATGTGAAAGTTTTTACAGCTACTATTAAAATGCCATTAAGCAATACTTAAGCTTCCTTCTTATAATCCTACAGAAAATTGTTGGAATAGAATCTAATGTTCAGTCATAATATGTTTTCCATTTAAATCACCAAATTTCTCTAGGCTGAAATCAAATTACAGTGATAGCCATGATTATTCTATTGACCGTCATTTATTCAAATTGATCAAATTACAGTTTGAGATTTACGTACAATCGATACTGAGATTATTTTAGAACGATTTGAACAAAATTATGGAGGGAAAGGGTTGTAATTGTACTGAATTAAAATTTTGATGGACCTACATGAATTTGCCTCAGATTATCCTTCCTTGAATAAAATCATTGGAATATTGATTGTTTTAATAGTTTATTACGAAATAAACATTCCAAAACTAGATTTTAGGTTTTCGACCTACCTCAAAATACTATTTATTATAAAACTGTAAAAAATACGGGCATTTACCCAAAAAACTAATTTTTCGAGTTCTGATGAAAACTTTAAATTAAAAACTTAAACATACTTTAGAAACGTTTTCTTAATTTTAATCGTGAATATTATATCCGACTAAAGACGTTTGTTCCATAAATGATTAAATTTAAAGCACTGTGTTCTCTCCATATTATTTCCTTTTAATAATTTACGGCCAGTTTTAATATATTAGTATGACATCTATATTATAATAACATAATCAACCATTTATACATACCGCTCTGGAATAGTATCATTACCATAAATCGGAGACGCTTACCTGGAAACAAAATATCCATTTATTAAAATGTTATAAATAGTAACCATATCTTAAATATAGAGGCAATTATTTTTTTCCACATGCATTTTGTTTGGTATGCAAGTAATTATTCTAAGGACAAAATGACCGCTTATTAAAGTAATCGCCCGCTGGTATGACAGCGGGAAGGGCTGGACACAAGACTAGCTGAATTCTAAGCCAGTTTGCGTAACT
Organism: Euplagia quadripunctaria; assembly: GCA_963859945.1. Classification (NCBI taxonomy): domain Eukaryota; kingdom Metazoa; phylum Arthropoda; class Insecta; order Lepidoptera; family Erebidae; genus Euplagia; species Euplagia quadripunctaria. The sequence continues at coordinate 11,077,991 of OY982578.1, read as the reverse complement.
TGCGTTTGAACAGGAAAGATAAATAACGAAATAATAAAATTAGGTTTTCTGTCTTAGAAAATTTATGTAATATTGAGATCTAAATATTTTTTTTTAATATTATTAATAATATAATCTAGTTTATCATATAGCAATATTTATGTTAGTATTATTCCTTTTTCTTTTGTTTTTACGCTCCTCACGATATTATAAACATATTTAAATTTAAAAAATGCAATACGCTGCATTTGCAAGTATTGCAACGTCTCAATCATGAAAAGGAAGAAGAAAGCGAAGTCCGGTTGACAAATAATTAGAGAAAGTACTTGACTGCGAAGGCTGGCCATAGTGCTGGCCTAGATAGACACAAATCCAAGAGAACTAGAAAATTGTACGTGTAAAGAAACTATAGACGAAATAGGCACAGGAATTCTGGCACAAATTTTTTTTTTTAAATTTAATACTAAAATGTTCTCGATATTTAGTTGTCAGTTGTTTGCGAACATTACATTTTGCTCTGCTTAGAAATGAATGCACGAATATAAAGGTACTTACAGAGAAAACGAAACTTAGACAAAAATAATTTCTCCTTCCAACACCTGGACTATACTCTCTTTTCAAAGTTGAGCATCCCAATGTCAAACCTGTTATGGGCAATATGCACGAATATACATATGCATTATCCATTTTAAGTGTATGCAGGTTCTTAAGGGAGATTTTGTCTACGCCTACCTTTTAGCGGGGATTTCAAAAAAATTGTCCGATTATGTATGAATCTAAGTAGCTAGCCATTTATGACTCCACATTATTACATTGTACTTGACCACGTCGGTTCGGTACTAATACATTATATATAGACCAGTGTTTACAGTTAACGTGTACGACATCTTTCTCATAACATTTTACGACCGTTATCGCCAGGAGCGCTCGCTCTCAGGAAATGTACGAACAGATTGACGATGTTCATGATAGAACAGTAAGCTATAACAACGTTTACATATTACTGGTATTGTGCACTCAGAATATAAAAATATATTTATTTTACTGCAAATGACTGAAGAATGTTGCACGCCGAAGATGTCAATTTGTTTTGTTATCTTTTTTGTTTTAGTTCAACTTACACAAACAATTTCTTGCACCTACTTAGGTACATGATTTTTGCATTATACCTATCGAGTTCTCAAACTTTTACTGTTATTTTTTTTTCTAAATGTAATTTAAGAAATCTTACTTTTAAAAATTTAATCAACGCTGACAGTAAAATTTTTAAGCAAAAAGGGAACAATGAAAAAATTAAGAAAAAAATATTTCTCAACCCGGACCCTCTGCATTTTTATAACTATTTGCTCCGTGATCAATTTGTTCGACAAAACCAATGAGTTTTACGATGCAGCTAGTATAAGGACACCATAATAATTTACATTGACGTTTTTACAGTTGTGCATGAGTTGTTTATTACTGCAAAAACTTAGTTAAGCGGCACAGCGACTGTAAGTATTAAGAAAAAACACGCTGCGTTTTTATTATCTGTCCTTGTCTATCAAAAGTTCTCTGTTTAATGACTAGTTTTTGAGATTTGTTGCTTATTTTTTAATATGCTTTGGTAATTTAAAACAAAGAGGTCTATAGAAATTATTATAACGTTATGTCGGTTTCGCTTTGTTTTCTTCATGTTTGAGTAACGGTATTCAATGGCGTCGAAAGTGTTAAACATGTACATACATCTTCCTTGAATTAGAGTTATTATGATGAATAATACATGTTCATTATTAGACATTACATTACTAATTACGTGTCTGACTATGAACATTTAAAATTACTATTTATCTAAATTGTTGTTACGCTAGAAACAGCACTTCATTATCTCAATAATTTTCTGTAAAACTAAAAAGGTGCCCATTGTTATTTGTTTAGTAGCTTACACTTCTGATGTTTGTAAATTTACAATATATTTATATTATATGTGTATTTATAAACCCTAAATCTCTATATTTCTACAAAATGAACATTGTGGAGAAACTGTTGGTCACCTCATGTCTATCTTATTCATCTGCATTCTTTGGCATAGCAAAAATATACTACATATCTGAATATAAACTAGTCCAAAACGAAACTAACTTACATTTGTGTCGCAAAAAAACTATCGAGACACGTTTATATTTCGCTATTTGTACTAAACAATTATACATTTTGATAGTAGATAACGTATTTTCTACGCTCAAAGACCACCGGGTGTATTTTAGTGTACAGCAATTTAGTTCCAAATTATCTAAGAAAATTGCAATGCCGTATTTTTTCACGGCGAATTTACAAAGGAAGTTGAATAACCTTTTCTGGCCGCGTCTTCTAAAGCTTCCTTTTATTTCTATCTCTCTTACTTTTACTGTGGAAGAAAGAGACGCAGTGTTTGTTTGTAAACTCATCATAAACATTACCAGAATGTTTAAGATGATTTACACAATAGGAAACATAATACACACTTTTCGATTTCTAACGGTTTTAACAAAAATTCGATTCATTTAATACGTATAGATAACCGGGAACATCAACTAATGTACTTAGCATTATTGCAAATTTAAATGAGATGAAACGTAAATGAGTTTATGATAAAATTAATATTGTGTAATCAGTGTCAAAGATAGTGCTAAACTATCTGAAAACTTTTCAGGGGATGGGGGACAAACGTTATGCAGTAAAAGTGGCAAGTCTCTTGCTACAAACGAATACGTTTATACTAACTAACTGCATATTGCAATTGCTTTCTATGCGGCATCTAGTTCATATCGTTTACAGTAAAAAATAATAAAGCAATGATCATTGAAAATATTTCGAGCTACCTATCCGTGCTCTTTTTGTGACATTAAAATGGAAACCTCAATGATTCAGTCAATATTTATTTCCAAAGTGTAGAATAACAAATAAACAACTTCTCGCAAGGTATGGCACCACTCTTTTATTTCTTGCAGTTCTAATCGCTGTTTATATCGAAACAAACTTCTCATTTAATTACAACAAAAAAGGCTATTTTGGTCAATTCTAAAACTATTTTCTTCTAATTAGGTATGATGTACCATTATCAAAACTATTGAAAATACTATTGGTTAATACTTTTAAAATAGTATAGGTTTGAAAAGTTGCCAAATTAATTCAGTAATTAGAGGGTAATTATTTGTTACAGTTGTAATAAATATATCCGTGCGGACAAAAACTAAGGTCGATGAACTAACGCCTACGTTTTAGGGTATAACTAGCGTTCCGAATCGGTGTTTTGCTCAAGTTTCCGGTCTTGTAGACCGGTGTACCTACGCGTTTATATTGATAGCAGCCTTCTTGTTATTTTACAAACTTGACACATTTTATAGTTTTTACATTATATAACGGTACATAGCTATTCGCTACGATATATGTAAAGAGCAATAAATTTTGGGACGGAGTGATCTATAGCAGAGACGATGTAGTTTTGATTCAACGTTATACACAATGCTAAAGTAAGTTATTTTTTATTGTGCAATGTTACATTCCCAATACATTATTGAACAAATAATATCGTAATAATTTCTTCTTCAAAACACTTTTGTTTGTTGACAAAGTGCGTACGCGCTATTTGAATTTAGAATGAGGCTTCGCGAAAGGAGTTGCTGTCATAGTACCGTTAATTTGAGCTACCGCGGTCGTGGGCTTTAGGCCGCGGTCGTACAATACGTTTTTACGCAATCCTGGGAATGTCGTCAGCTCGTCATCGTAGTGACGCACTTTACGTTTACGTCATAACTAAGTAAACTAACTTTTGTAAGTATTTAGAATTTAAGATGAAGTTTTTATTTATACAACTTTTGTAACAATTGCTTGTACTCCCATATTTGTTTATTTTACTTGCAAGTGACAGTATAATTTGTTAACAAATTACACAAAATATTAAGGAGTTTACTCTGATTTCCACGGATATTATTAATTACACTGTGTAATTTTTAGTATATTTCGGGATACTTAATTGGATCTAATAAAAATAATAGTAGTAATAATAATACTATCATTGCCATTGACTGTGCTGCTAAAAATAATATTTTGAGTCCGACACCTTATTTTCCAAATTGGATTGACATAGTAAATCTGAAGCTTTGTCTAAGCTTTAGTTCAGTAGTCATTTAATAACTATTCACCACACAAGAGTAGTCGCGTACGTATTACATGTTGTATGTGTGCGTGTTGTTATGGTACGTTCAATAACACCGTGGCGTCGGGTCGACGAACTCGATGCGCCGGCGCCGCAGACACAGGGATGCGGAAAGCCGCGATTCGCAAATCTAAAGCAGCCTTTATTGTTTAGTTTATAAAAAAAATACTTGTATAATTAAAATTACAGTCATTGCCCTCAATAGTTTGTTACGCAACTTTATTTTTTCTAAAAAGGACAAAGAAGGTATATCTATATTTTAGCTCCTTTGTCTCTATTTAATTTTATACAGATACTTATTATTTGCATATGATATTAATTAAAGGTTCCGAGTATTAATGAAACCGCCCTTTGATATTCATCGATAGTGTAGTGTGTTTATGTAGGTGTTATGCTTTTCTTCCTTCTGTACACCGCGGACCAAGGTGATAAACAAGCTCCATCGGTACTAGTAAGCTATTCCCAGTGACAGCTCACATCAGTCGAGCCTCCTCAGCAGCTTTTCAGCAGGAACACAACAACTAAGCAAATAAACTAATGCTTCCCTTTTAGTCAGTAGCTTAGGTATTGTAAAAAGGAATACTTAACTGTAAATTTTAAACCATTCAACATCCGACTTATATTATAAATGTGAAAGTTTGGATGGATGTTTGTTACTCTTTCACGCCAAAACTACTGAACGGATTGCGATGAAACTTGGTATGTAGATAGCTGGAGACTTGGATTAACATATAGGCTAATTTTTATCCCGATATTCCCATGGGTTCGGGACTTACGCGGGTGAAACCGCGGGGGGCTGCTAGTACTTTCAAAATTCGCTACTTAATAACACGCAAGGAAAAAAAATGGCTATTGAAAATTAATTGAAATTAATGAAACATTGAACGCTTGAATAAATAAACCATCAAGGATTTATTTCAACTTACTCCGCAATAACTTAAGTACAACCAACAGCTTCGTTTGTCATGGTCAAACGTACTACCGTTATTAATGGTGTAAGGTCAACGAGAACCCTTTATGGCCCCTCTAACGGCACCTTGCTTACTTGCGTAATCTAGTACAGTGGTTGCGATTTTTGTCAAAATATTTTAGTTGTTATTGTATACTGACTACTGAGGTATGACTTTATTTAAATTGAATTACGTATGACAACTATGAAATAATTACGGGATTAAAAAGTCCATTTTTTATGGCTAGTCTGGACTAAGATGTTACTGAAAACATGGTAACAAACCGTAAATAAATTCACACATAACCAGTGTGTGTCGTGGGCAACAGCTGATATTTAAAAAAATACATCTAGGATTAAGAAAATTGTTTGTGTGTAAATGTAAAACTATATTTATGTCATAGATTTTATTGACGACTATATAGATTGTATAAATACTATTTAGCTACGCTTAGTGTGGGTCTAAACAGCTATGTGTAAAATATCCTCAAATATTATATAACTATGGACATTATTATTGTTATTTACTAAACATACACAAATAATTAATTTCTGTTTATAGTATCTATGCAACGGTGTTCATCTATGAGACGGAATACTTTAATGATTACATAACGATAGCAGAATCGTGACGCTGATTACGAAGCCTTTCGTGACGAATCGAAGCCAGTGTTGTGTAGACTATTCAAATCTTACATGTGATTATGTAAAGCACTTGTTTACATTTTAGATTGATTGAAATCGCTGAGTAATTGCTATCACAGAGATAACATATTGTTTTATTGACATGCTTCTACTGTAAATATGCATAAAAATCTATATCGGCCAATGTTATAGAGATAGTTGTTTGTGTGTATATAGAGACATCTACCTCCAGAACTACAGACGTATTAAAAAAATATTCCACCATTTGAGAGGTATGTTATTCCAGATGGATTTAAGCATAAATATTATCGTCGTTGGCCCCCTATTCCATAAAAAAAACAAAAAGAAATAGAGGCGGGACGCTGGTTTATTTTATATAACCTCAACTTAAGTTCGTTTTTATTATTGTATTCTTAAGTGTCTAATATCAGTTTTGCATATCAATTATAATGTTACTTCAAATCTCAACAGATTTTGATGTCATCAAGAAAGCAACGGTAACAAATCTTGTCAGACATTGTGTGTCAATCACCAAAACTTTAGTGAACTCAAATCGTACCGTCCAATTATAATAAATATTCATATTTTCTGTACTAGTGAATGTACGTTCACACATAATTAGCTCCATTATACAATTCTATTCACGCATCTCATCTAAATACAAACAAATCTTAAATTCAGATTGTAATTCTATATCAGTAAATCTAATCTGTAACAATGCTATGAAATATGAATTTTTATTTAACAATAGCATATTTGTATTGTAGTGGCTTCGTTCAAGTGGGATAATTTTTTTATCAATCTCTTTAAGGTTGAACTGGACGTCTTGAGAAATTTGATGAACGTTATCAATCAAATGTGTCACGTAATTATTCAGTAGTGTCACGCCCACGGTCAGACGACATACCAGTAATATATAAAACCTTTGTCTGGCATATTGAGGTAAACTGTTAATTTTATCTGAATATAGTCTGACGTATATTTATTTACATAAATTATACATACACGGAAATTAAAGCATTTTTGCGTATTATTGATCAGCAAAAATCTACTTCAACAAACTGTAATGTTTTGTCACCGACTGACACAGTTTTTTACCTACTTAATAGGTATGTAGGTGACGAATGCATCTAATTGTGCTGAGATTAAATTTTCAACACGCAGTGGCCTCGATGTTAACAAAGATATATTATGTCTTTTAAGGTGTGAATTTAATGCATCTGTATTTATTCAGATGTACTTCACACTCGGCACAATTATGACGAATTAACATTTCAATTTCAAATTAACATAGATTCCCATTCATTGGTGTTATCAATCACTTCGAGGGAACTTGATGGATGTGCTCTTAGAGACGTTTTGTGACACTCGAATTGTCGCGAAGAATGAAGAGTTGGACTGTGAAAGGAATTAATGCTATCGAATTGTGTCCAAAGTTAGAGTTCACACGTGTTCTCCGCTTTTGGTGTCAACGGAGGGGGGCCCGAGTAACCCTATCTATTGTTGATGACCCGAAGTGCTCGCTTTACGAGTAGGTAAAACTCAACGCTCCTACGCATTGTAGAAAACGTTGACTATTCATAGCAATGTCTGGGTTCTTATACAAATAGAAATAAACAAACATTCTAAATCCAAGGGCTTGGACATTGAAGATCTGTTTGGTTTGCTCGTACGGGCTAAGAGCTTACGTTTACATGCATCTCATTTGTTTGAATTGAGTAAACTTATTTTAGAAATCGTCACCACATTATAAGGTCGTTAACCTTGAATAAAAAAAGTAAGATTTATTTAATCAATGGGTAACTTGTTTTAAATAAATCTTACTTTTTTAAAATGATTTTGGACGTCTTCTCTGTGTTCACAATTTAGTTCAATAAATTACATAATTTATAAGATGGTTTGATTATTAATAACTTTAAAACGTAATTATGCCATAAAGTAATATCAAACAGGTCAGCCTGGCTTAGTAAAAAACATTGTTTTGATTCAATCTAATCTAGATACACAATAATTATGTTTTTCACAAATTTATGTAAAAACATCACGCCTTGTATATTGTCCGAACCCTATTGAAAAATATCATTAAAATGCAAGACGAATTGAAGTGTGTAATCTTGCATTGATTATTTGAACCCTAGCCACTTCAAACCTGAAAGATATTAAATAAATGTTTTATGTGCGATTGTCCTCAGTTCATCACCTCATTCTGATGGACAATCGACATTTACCAAGGATTACCATAATAAGTACACAGCTCTCACCTGGATCGCAAGGATTGCTTTGAGATAGGTGTCGATTAATATACATTTGATGTTCATTTTCTTTTAAGGGAATGACGATAATATTATTAAATGCTTAGATGAATAATAATCATTAATAGCGACCGTTATGTTGCTTCTACATCGGTTGGTGTGAAAAAAAAAACCTTTTAATGCACCGACTTTCTGAGCATAGTTTAAAATCAGCTTTTTATAATGATTTCTTTTTCTTTTTCCAAACATTATTTATCCCCAACCTAATTTATATTCTGATAGTTAAATATCATTTATTAAGTAATATAATATATAGTTTATTATTATATTATTAAGTATATATATTTTATTCAAAACTTCAGGTTATGAAAATAAATAATAAACATTTTTTGCGAGTACTATAACATGTACAAAACTTTTTTTTAAATATAAAACTTATTACTATCTTAACTATAGTATGACATTGAAATGCGGAACAGCCAATTTTTTAGTTTCTGTTTTCTACGACGTGACTCAGTCTACTCTTGTTATAAACTTAAGGAGTGCGCATGTTTGAACGCACTAATCTCCGGAAATGCCAGTTGCAGAAACGGAGCAGTAAAAAGGTAAATTAATTTGCAACTATGTCTACAAGTCCACCTAGTCTTATAAACACGTTGTCAAATAATGCCCACACAGTTGCATTTATTTTTAGTCTGTAGACACTTTACACAAATTCAGCTGTTTCTTAACCATAGTCAACAATATAAGTACCTACTTATATATATTATTACCTTGAAAATACACATTTTCTTAGTAGGTACCAAGAAAATGTGTATTTTCAAGGTATTACGCGCATTTCCAAGGTATTCCACGCTTCCCACGTTCGATGCCGATGAATGTTATCGAATTGGTCCAAGGCTACATCGCTTATCTAGCACTTTGCAACATTACATGTTTCCTGATTTGATACATGATAAGGGCGTGTGTAATTTCTCGATTTGTCAGCATTGTATACAACTGTGATTATGATGACATCGTATTAAAATATTTCTAACGGATTCTAGACACTAACACAATTAAAAATTCCAAAAGATGCGTGAATTGTGTGAAAGAGGTTTTCGCCAGAAAAATTGTGAGTTCAGATTATGAGGGCAGAAAGACATACTTCGTCGACTTCGTCGTGAAGAAGTCATCTACTTTTGAACAGGGGTAGTAGTAAGTACTAATCATCTATTTTTGGACAGATTATTTAAAAAAAAACATAATCATGTTACAGTTACTGAAAGAAATAAAATTATTTTTGTCAAAAGGTGTTTTTTTTTAAAGAATACTAGGCAACGTGGGTCATACATTATTAGTATTCTTGTTAACCCGTCCAGCTAAGATAAACGCTTGTGTTAGGAGTGGATTCACATCGGTAGTGCACTGGATGGGGTTCAAACCCGCAACCACTTGATCGCAAGTCCGACGCCTTAGCCATTACAATACCACCGCTTTATACCTAATAAACTATTGTTTTTGTGGACGATGTTGAATAATACAATAGATCTTGATCCTTTATTTAGTTACATGAAAACAGATTACCGCTCGTAATTTCACGCAACGTTCGGAAATTTTTTGTTAAATTCTTTAGTTTTTTAAGCGAGCGAATCACAAACACAATTATAATGTTTTATAAAATAATAAACTAAGAAAGCAGATTATATAAAGAATCAGCTATTTCTTCAGCAATGGCAGCCCGTAAAATGTAACGGGTGTCACGCACGATTCTAAGTTTCGGTTACTAACTTTTATAGCCGGTATTAATCTGTATTTTTTTTTCAAGCACAAATACAACACAAAAGAAACATTACTTTTCTAAGCAGTTGAGTAAGTATGTTACGAGAACGCCACTCATAAAGAGTAACAACGTAACGGAATCAAAAACAAAAGAGACTGTTTCATGAGAAAAAAAAGTTCTGTTAAAGTCATTAGGACTACAAATTATGTGAATGTACGTCCTTGTGTTTCTTGTCCTTCGTCGATTCCCACGAGGAGTCGTTATAATACTTCCGTATGATGATTATGTCGCCACAAGTATCCAAAGTTTACACAACATGCCACTTAAAATGTGCATAAGTACGAGTATTTATTTAGTAGCAATGCTGTGTGCACTTGTTACGTTGTGTTTATGCTGCGGTATGAATACCTTACTTTAACTTTAAATTTACAATTACCTTATATATTGTTATTGTGCATTATCATATCACAAATATTAGTAATGAAACAAAACATATGGCTAAGGTACAAAAGTCGTTACAATTTAATCAAAATATTCATTGGTGCAGCTGTTATCTACTTTGACGCATTGTGCGGAACATTACTGTTTTTATTTAAATGTTAGCAACAAAGCAACGACCTCCGCACAAAAGATTTTAAAACAAAAAGGCTTAATTCTAAAGTACGGATGTTTGTGTTCGCGACTTTTTTAAATAAAAGGAAAGAGTTTTAATCGTGGTGCATTATTCTTTTGAGACAGCTGTCAGACGATGTAAAAAAATAAAAGCCAACGTACCTAAATTGAAATTGACGCGTTCCATTTAAAACAATGAAACCCAATTCGAAATTGAAAATAATGAAATTGATCAAGAAACTGGCGAGTTACCATTGGTATATAGTAGCAGTAAACAATGAATTCGTCAAATTATATTTTAGACATATAAGCCATAGAAGAAAAATAATGATATACATGTAAAAAATAATTATCAATATAAAGTATGAATAACATGATTTTTTGTAGTGAACTAAATGGTCATGACAGTAAAGGGAAAGTACACGATAGTCGATAAGGTCATATTCACACGGGGTTAAAAGCCGTAGTTAATTATTTATTGATCCGGTGCAAAATAGCAGCTCGTGTGATGAAAAACTCCCCTACGTTTTGTTTCAACCGAATGGCCGATGCCAATATGTTCATTCAAGGCAGATTCGTTCACAGGATTGATCCAAATTACAGAACGATTGCCTATGATACAAGATATTTAAAATCTCATACATATTCTCATATTCATATTGTTTTTTTTTGTATACACATTTATTCTAATCCATCTAATATTATAAATGTGAAAATTTGGATGGATGGATGTTTGTTACTCTTTCACGCAAAAACCACTGAACCGATTGCGATGAAACTTGATATGTAGATAGCTGGAGACCTGTATTAACGTATAGGCTACTTTTTACCCCGATATTCCAGCGGGATCGGGACTTACGCGGGTGAAACCGCGGGGCGTTGCTAGTGTGCCATAAATAAATTGAAGTTTAAACATAACACGTCAATTATAAGCAGTTATGACTGCCAATCGATCTGCCGTTTTTATCAAATATTCAAATTTTTCAACACGCCTACACAAGAGCTCGTTATTTTTTTAATTAGCTATAATCATAGACTTACATACATAGGTATGTGGCTCTAATAGTCATAATGATAAAGCTTGTTGGCAGTAATGCGTAACAGTGGCTATCGATTTTTATTCACATGCCCTATGGGAAAACGTTTAACGAGGGTCGATCGATGATACTTATCAATTAAATACCCTATATTTGGAATGATAATCACCCCTCTATCGGACATATATTGACTAAAAGCTAGCATGGGAAACGTTTGATTATCAAGAGGCTATTTCAAACAAGTGAGGACGCACTTAAGTTTATTGATTGTTATAAATATGACCCTCATAACGATTACAGAGAGAATATTTAATAAGTAAAATACACATTACGTCTCTTTAATATTGTAATGCTTTTCGGCATTTTTATAATAAGAACTACATGTAACATCTTTTACAAGTGTCTGCATCACAAAGCCGCAAGTTACACTACTAGCGACAAGATCAGCAAAATACTGCATTCCGGATGTGCTTATAACCATAGATACAATAAAATTAAATACATGATAATACAAGCAAGTTATGGCCGAGATAATACAAGCTTTAAAATGCAGTCCTACTAAAGAAATCGACGTGGTAGCTTACGTCACAATAGAAAATGCACAGCTTTGCGTAAGACGTTCCATTCTACCTGTTGCAAGAAGTGAATGTTTGCTTCATACAATGAAAACATCGATATCGCACGAGAATACTGGACTCTGAATAATATGCTCTTATTTTCTATATTTATTTTTACATAAGTATGTAAACGTTGCTCTAGACCTGATGTTGTGTAGTAAAACATCTCTCGCTCTTTCAATGATGTTGATTTATTTTCTAAATACGTTTACCTAAAGGAAAATTAAATTGGATATTATCTTCTTGTTAATAAGGAATATGGAAAGTAATCCCACTAATATTATGAATGTGAAAGTTTAGATGGATGGATGGATGTTTATTACTCTTTCACGCCAAAACTACTGAACCGATTGCGATGAAACTTGGTATGTAGATAGCTGGAGACCTGGATTAACATATAGCCTACTTTTTATCCTGATATTCAAACGGGATCGGGACTTACGCGGGTGGTATTTTAATAATGCAACTTTCGCTCAACGGTAATGAGTTTCAGATTTTACGGTCTGAGTGATGTTCCCATGGTACAATCCTCAAAGTACTTCGTCCGGAACTGAGGCGATTTATCATCTGCTTTACTGCATTGCAATTTCTTAGGGGTTACAATGTCAAATATGAGAAATCTGTTGTTTTGATTTATCACAATTTCTAGTGTATGTAATAATGAAATGAAATAAATACATGTTTTATACTTAATTAAAATATATTTGCCTGGTATAATAATATGTATGATGATGTAATTGTAGAAGGTTGATAGTACAGTTTATTAGTCATTATAATTAATATGGCTAAATAAGGATGACACAGGAAATAATTGCTTTTAATGTCAAGCTTTGAGGATCGCGGAAAATTATAATAATAGGTAAATGCGCTTAGTACAGATATGTACGCACGATATATATAATATTAAAAAGAACATAACATGAGTTTAAGTACATCAATGTTTTAGACTAATGTCTTATTGTACAATTTATATCAATGAAAAATTGCGAATAGCATTACATTGTGGAGCTATCGTGCCTCAGTATAATTAGAAAGTAAGCCGCATAGTTATTTCGTTTAACTGTACTTTTTTTCGCTTGAAGACCTTTCACAGTCGCTACGTTGGCAATGTTTTATGGCTGCCGATTTTCTTGCAATATTTCGAGCATGAATGTATATTAACAAGAAATAAAACCTCATTCCGATAATAAAACATAACTTACACATTTTTAGATAATGACGTATCATCAACTGTAAAAAGAAATATGAAAGCAAAAGGTGAAAGAAGACTTTATTGTGGACTTTTCAAAACAGAAATAGCGAACAACATCGTGGAATTACCAGGAACTTTAACAATACCATGCATGTACCTATTATCGCACCAAAGACACGAGACAGAATACAGGAAAAATAAAGTTCAGATTAATTGTGCGCATATTCTGAATAATCTGGAACTAATGTATTGTTTTCGTTTAGTATTATTATGTTGCTGTCATGTACAAAATTAGCGTACTGATATTAGTAGCTTATTGGAAATGAATATGTATATGCAAAGGTTGGTAAGGTAATGCCAGTGCAAAAGCGAAAATGTCAGGTATGCCATTTGTTTATTATTCATTTGTGCCTAGTGACATATACTTTTGATTCAATTTTGTTCCTTGTTGGTAGCAAACACGCACGGCCCATTTTATGGGTTGTGCTTATTTACTGCTATTAATGCTTGTATACCGAAACAGGGAATCTACGTGTCAATATCAGTAAAATTACTTTTTGTCCGCTAGTTCACTATCGAAAATATGATACTCTAAATCGTTCTAGAACAATTTTAACCTCGGTGGCCCAGTATTCTGGCAGACAATTGTTTTATCCACTATAGATATATCGTTACAGTGAAATGATTATTTCTGGATGACTAGCGTTGTTAGAAAAAACCTGTGAACAGTTATTTTTTATCTTTGCAGAAACAGTCGTTACGCGCATTGAACCATATCCTACATGGCGTTTCCTTAGGGTCGAGGTGAGCATGGCCATGCTCGTGAGAACTATAACGTACATTAGTCTCGTGTCGGTGACTTGACCAATTACATTTCTGCATTAGCAAGTGCGAGAATGAGTGCGACCTGTTGTAATGGTCAAGTGCGCAAGATTATTCAACTGCAAGTTACTATGTTATTATTTTTAATGGGAGTTCGACCAATTTCAACATGAAACTTCCCACACGATACGGCAAGGCAAGCGTCTCAGGCAGTAGATTGGACTAGTTGGGAAAACGAATACGAAAATAGGAGCTTTGTGTATAAATAACATTGGCCAGTATATTATATAATATGCAGATAGAAGTATGTTAATATAATAATGATTCCTTAAACACTTAAAGTAAAATAAAATAAAATTATGCCCTGGTCATTTGACCCCAGAGTTCAAACTATTGCGCTGTTCAGGGGGTGTAAACGCGGGGGTTGAAAGCAGATGCCGTGAACTATCGAAACGACCGTTATTCTCCCTATCTGTTAAATGTAAACTTCGAACACGTGTGTTGACAAGTATTTTTATCACCCGCATACGCTTACAATTTCGCAATAGCTTCAAAATTTCGTTCTTTTTTTCAACGTTTTTGGAGCAATACAATTTAGATAACGTAAAATTGCTAGTGTAGAAATAGGTAATAGAGACAACAAAAAAAAAACATAATGCCTATCGATTTAGGTGTTACTACGCCTCTTTATTAGCGTAAATTGTTGTTGATATTTCGAAATCCAATACCAACCTACATAAAAAAAAAACTAGAACGCGTCATTCTTGTTCCTTATATTGTAATACTAATTTAAGGGAATTGAGGAAAAGTGACAGTTAAAAAATCAATATGACCGTTACAGAGTCAGTGTCCGCGAGGGTGCGCGCTGTGCATAAAGGGGCTGCGCATTGCGGTGCGCACGCGCCGACGTTATTGCACCGCCATTGTGACAGTCATAACACAATGCAGATTTATTCTGTGTCGCTTGCAGGGGTGACACTATGATTTATTATTGAATTTTCCCTATAAAGTTTATGGACTTAAATTTTTCAAGTATTGTTTGAAATTAAACTAAGAATATCGTTGCTATTAGTATATTTATCTAAGTCAAAGTCAGTCATCCTAGGGTGATGACTACTACGTGCACAGTGGAGTAACTATGTTTGTATTTCTATACACCTATAAAATGTGACTATACCTAGTTAGAAAAGTATGTATATTAAAATATTCTTATTAAGATTTTATATGGCTGAATTGGGGTCTATTTGTAACGGAAATACCGCTGGTATATTTCTAATAAATGCACCTCAAAATCTTGACCGGATGCCGAGTTGTTTAAACCCCTTAGAGTTGCAACTATTTTTATCAAATAGCAAGGTATACAATTACTTGGTACCCTGCAGCTAGTCCACTTATTTTCCCATAAACGAAAACATATCAGAGTTCAACGACACCAAAATTGTAATTAGTAAAGGGAAGTAAGAAATTGGGTGACCCAGTCACTTCGGACCCCTACGAAGTTTGTACGGTTGGTCAGTTTCAGACAATGAAATTTTAAAGAATTGAACCTTTGAGAACTCTTAGAAAACCCTTAGATGCACATCTGTTGTAATCTTAAAACACTTAAAGGGTCATGTTTGTTAAAATCGTCAAATATTCGACCCGGGATGTCTAGGGGGAAATATGAACCTGATATGTTGGCCAGACTTAGTAAAATATTGTATTATTAATTTTAAAAAATAATTTTGGAATTATATTTTTATCTAGTTCTATCCTTCTATTTTCATACATTATATTAACATAAAAACAAACTGAATAAGTTTATTAAAGATTTCTTGGTAGTTTTCAATCAATGGACGAGTAGTTTTTATTGAAGACACTTCGAGTGAGACCGATTACCGAGTTAACAAGTACATTGTTAAGGTGGTTACTGTACAAAAAAAAAGTAAAGTAGGTACTCACACATGTTTGTGTAGGTAGGTAAGTTTGTACGAAAAAAGTAGAGCACAATAAATTAATTTAGTAATACGTTCGTAGAGTCGAGTGGTTTGAGTAAATTTAAAATTTCTTGCGTCATACACCATCAACAACAAAAAGCATAAAACCAGAGGAAGTGCAACGTAGCGATCTCTCGTGTGTAACGAATATGCGGCAATCCCCAACATTTACTCTATCGCGATTAGCAGATTTCAATCGATTCAAATGAGCAAATATTTTTTATGAAGCATGGGAGCATTTATTCTTATGTTTTGACGCAAACTCAATAAACAAGATATTAGAAATGAATGATACTGAAACTTTAGCCTTTATAGTGAGAACAAAATGAGATGTTCATTATGATCGCACATAAAAGCGGCCATTTTGCAATCAGCGCGTGTGCGTGTGTGCGCATGCGTTGATAGGTGACGCGTCGCGCGGGCGCGTCATCTCGTATCTCCGCGTGTGGGTGCGACAAGGATACTGTTTGCTTATAGATAGATACAAACGTAAGCTACAATTGATTTTTATGTGATTGCATATCGCTACGCTCATTTGGTATGAACGAGAAATTATTAAACGTCTCATCAAGAAACTTTCCCTTCCTCGCTATAAATGTAGCTTTACAATATAACACGATACAGGAACTGGAATTACGCTGCTTAGAACTTTCATCATGAGATTCTACAACCGTTTCATTATATTTTAAAAGCAGTATTTAATTTATACTTTAACACACTTAAGGTTGAGATAATTAAGTTATTCAATAATATACCTTATTAAAAATAGTTCGGTATTTGGGTAACCAACTTTATTCTACGATGGCAACTGCTCTAATGTTAAGGACTGGATTTAACTATTTTAATTTTAATATTGCATTTTACAATTGCTAAACAATACAAAAGTTAAAATGATGTTTATCTATAATACCTGCAATACTGAAAGCCGACCCCAACATAGTTGGGAAAAGGCGCGGAGGATGAATACCTACAATATTTGTGTTAATTAATACATACATGCATATAAGTAGGTCCATGCGTCGTAGTAGTCGTAGTTAAAGTATTTCAATATTTTAAGCAACTATTAACTGCTGTACTTACAAAATGACTCATTAATATTTCAACACTAGTTGACCCATTTTTCAAACTTTCACTGAAGGTTAGAACAACTATTGTCACACTAGTGACGTAATACAAGGTAACGAGTTACGGTATAAACTGGTAAACATCGGAAGCTACATATTTGAGTCATATGTTTCACGTATAGAGTTAACGTATGTATTACATACATAAGGCATTGCGGTGTTAAAGGAACATATTTTTCACTGTTTTTATTTTCACGCTCAAATAGATATTATGAAAAGTTATTGCAAACCCCCAGCTCACAGGCAGGTGATTTAGATAGTTCGTAAACACATTTAAAAACTTTGCAATAGACAAAACAATTGTGTCAACGAATATGTTGATTATTAATAATCCCGTGTGGTTGGAAATAAAATGAATTGTTTACAATTTGTTACCACACATGTGTAATCTAAAATGGGACAAGTGTGGGAGGTTCGCCATACTACGTATGAATTCATGTATGTATCAAAACAAATGAATCTAGGTCAGTGGACGTGCCTGATATTTGGGCATATGCTGAGTTATTGTTTGTTGTTTTTTAATAAACTTTGAAACGAAGTCTCAGGTTTCCAGTAACAGGAGATGCAAAAACAATTTAATAAGCAGGCAAACAGTTTTTTAAGAAGGTCCCTTTCATCAAAACTTCCTATTAAAAACAAACTAAGTAGTCGTAATTTTTAATTACGAAGCAACAAATTATTTAATAAGAGAGCTATATATAATCCTTTATGAAGGTCTTGACACCTTTTATGGGTGTTTTTTGCACGTCCTTCGAGCTCCTTTGAGTTTCAATTATAAGGGTAAGTGCATTAAAAGGTGTTAAGTGTTATAATTATTGAGATTTAAAATCATTCATTCATTCTTATTGCACTTTTACCACTCGCAAATCTCAAAATTGTTAGAAAAAATGCGTTACGAAACGCGTGAAATTCCCCCTGAATTAACAGCTTATTATTCGTTTCACAAAAAACTTTATCAAATATCAAAAAATATTGATATGGTATTGACAGTAACACGCGAACGAAGTAGGTGGTAATATAGTCAGCTTTACATACGTCTTTATAGCAGTAAAATGATAGGTATTTTGTTCCAGGTGTTACGGGCGCTCAATTAGTGTCCTGTTGCAAATAGTGATACATATTCAGTTACACAATGAACAAGATACGGTAGGAGACGTTATTATTTAACAGACTTATAAAAGAATGATACGGGGTTGTCATTGCAAAACTTTAGTTTTTAAAGACTGTCTGGCAACAGCGCGAATACGCGTTTGTTAAAAATACAGAACGAAAAGGCGCTGTTTTATCTTTTTTTTTTAAATAATAGCCGTGCCAAATCATTTCGTGATTATTTTTTATAGTATGAAACGTGATAAACTGTTAAAAATGTTATGGTATTTATGGTCGCTTTTCCAATACATATTACAGGCATTATTTTTAGAAGAACACCTATTGTCGCTCGACTGCCACGTCTGCGACTCGGATAGTTACGTAGAAATTAGGAACAACCTGTTATCTAATAGGAAGTTAGATATCGGTCTATTCCTAAAGAAATATTAAATATTGGTGTCAGTAACAGCAAAGCCTTATTTGTGGGGACCACTTCTACAAACAGGATCCTAACCAAATATGAATTATGTGAGGAAAATACCTATTCATTAAATTACAGTCTTACAGAAAATAGATGGATAACCATTTCATTGCTAAGCCAGTGTTGAGATTAAGGTATTGTATGGACATATTGTCGATTGTGGCGTAACAGAAAAACATGTAGCTACGTGGGTAATTGGTTTGCTATTAAATTTTCCTCTCTTATAAATAATATGTATTTATGTAAAAAATAAGAAGTGTCTATAAACATAAATAGCAAAGAGATTACTTGTCTTATTAAAAAGCTCATCATGCCAGCATCGCTACATAAAAAAGTCAGAATACCTAATTAAGGTGCACTTAGAAACATATGTGTTATTAGCATATAAATAGCCGTGTCAGGTCAAAGTGACCTAGGCTTGTTATCGTTACGTCATAGTCAGAGATAAGTTACACATAATACATGATTATTGTTTCGCTACGAACTGCAGTTGCACTGATTACGACGTGTTTACACTATAATTACTTAATGTAAACAATTGAGCTGATACGGCTTAAAAAGTTCATTTTTACAGCATTTGTGATAACGATTACGATTATAAAACACTTTTTACTAAATTGTACTGCTTTACTCAATATAAATAAAATTAGTAATAAGTTAAAACATTGACCCTCATATTTTGTCACAGTAAATAGAAACGTCACACTCATCTATTTTTGAATGAGGAATCAATCAATGACATTTCGCAAAGTAGGTAGGTACTACGCATTGTTTACGTAACGTGAAAATGAACGCAACTTATAACCTCAAAATAAATGTCAACAATCCATTAAAGATTATCACTAACCTGTTATTCTTTTCTGCGTTTTGCTGCTTTCAGGACTCGTAACCTTTGCTTCCTGTGATGGAGATGGTTTGGGAGTGTGCGTAATCGTGATTGGTGATCTTCTCAAAGCCGCGGGTACAGCAGACGCGGGAACCAGTTGCCATGCGAATCTCTGCGACGTAGACAATGGTTTCTCGTTGGCAAAGTCGAAACCCCATCTCTGGCTATCTAGCTCCAGCTGCCGTGCCAACTCTCTCTCAACGAACCTCCTGTTCTCTTCTCTATCTGTACACCCGAATAAGTTTCTTCTAACGCCTTCTAGCGCAGTCACACCGCGCAACCGCAGTGCTCTGGTGTCTAGCACTGTAGTGGATTGCAGACCGGGCGCCCTTACACTCAACGTCGACATTCTTCACTTCAACAGAGTCCGTACCAGCGAAACACAGCAATGCACTTTACAGATAGCATCCACGGCGTATCCACCTAGCGCAAACAAGGTCAGTATTCAGTAACAGTACGCGATAGATTTGTTTTGATTTAACAAGAAAATAATAAGTGTTAGGTTCATCACGCACCAATAAGAATTTGTATTGTTAGTTATTGTGAGTAAACAAGTCGTGAATAACGCGAGTGATAAACTGTGACGCAGTACGTCCACACAACAGAAGTACGTACGCCGACTGCGACCGAGCAGCGACGAAGCAGTAATCGACAGCGTGGCGCAACGCAACGGCAAAGCTACGCAACCGCGGCGCAAGCGACTCACGTTTCCACTTTTCACCACTGCGTGGCGTTAGTGTCGTCCTATGCTTGCCAAGCAGTGTGATAGTTCTATATTATGCGTGTCTCCCTACTTCATTTCTTCACTTAATATTTATTATTCCTGATTATTTCAGTGGTTTTATGCAATCTATTTTGGGACATGGACAATTAAAGAAATAAATTTTTAATGAAATGAGGGTTATTTAAATTGTTGTTAAATAGAAAAACTATGAAATTAAACATTTATTATTATTTCTAAAAAGAAAATCTGTGGCTTACTTACTTTTATTATTTTTTTGTAATTAATAATATAATAAAAAAATGTGTATTATAACTGTATTATAATTTATTAATTATTTTTTTCGTAATCTGACCTGGATTAACAGTAAGTAACCTGGATTACGAAACTTATATTCCAATATTTAGATTAATTAAGCCTAAGTCTTGTTTAATGAAGATGATAATATGTAGATGATAGATGTTTAAGGTTATCCTTATTAAATTTTATTGAATTACCCCAAAATATTGGCAACCTACATGTTTATTACGGCAACACTGCAGACTGTCTTGTTTACAAGGAACGAAGACGTGTATAGTTACCTACGTATGCAGCGACAATTTCATACACCTTATCAAAAGTATAGCCGTCTCTGTCATACGTACATAAAGCAGCTCTTCCGAGAAAAGGACGGAAAATATATTAATAGCACAGAACATCGCCGCCATTTTGCCGAAACACGACTGACTAGATTTTTGTGTTGCGACTGTTGGTACGATGCTTATAGACGAATATACTAAAATAAGTTTACTATTAAGTTAGATGAAAATTAGTACTTAACTAATCAAATTCTTAGTTTCTAGCTTAATGAAGATATTGCAAGCAAGTGATTAGTAATATTCGCTTGCACAACCAAATAATGGCAATAAATTGTGAAATAATTTTGACGGATCATTAAAAATAGAATGACATAACGAATATTTTTTTTTTAAATCACGTAACCGTGTTAAAATTACTGCTATGTACTCACCTTGGAGTAATTATTTTATTATTTCACGGAAAATTCTTCGATTTGCGGACGGGATTCATTCACTGCACTGCCGCCGTACTAATTTTCGAGATATGACAATGACGCGATGGCGAGAGCGCGGGCTCAACGCTGATTGGTTAAAAATGGCGGCCATTGCTCTCATTGGCTTGTAGAATTTTAGGCGCCAATTTTCGGTTGGTCGAGACGCCGGATGGCGGGAAATAATCGAAACACTTTCCGGTGCGCGTGAGTTTTGTTACGGAAAATTATGTTTGCCGCGTTTAGCTTCCGTCTGTTTTACGTGAACAATTAAAACATCGAGATTACTCTTTGATTAGATATACGTTTTGCATAAAATTGACTTTATTTCTGCTTGTTATTGCAATAAGAAAGGAGATGTGCGCTTTTTAATATTAGTTACCCTTTTTTTGTCCTTTTAATTTATTGAACGTTGCGTTTGAAATACTTTTGCTGGATTCTTGTTTTTTTTAAAGACGAGTAATTTTTGTCATTATTTATAAATTTCCTTGAGTACAAGCTGACAATTTTCTACAGTATCTAGTATAGATTTATATTTACGTTTTTGTTTTCTTTTGTTTTTATTTAGTCCTTAAATTAAAAAAAAAACCTTCCAAATTTGCATTTCTTTCATCTGAATACTTTCACAATGTTTATTAGATAAACGATATAAAAGTTTTATTTGGTTTAATTTCATATTCGTACTTAGTTCAAACTTATGTTGCATATTAAAACATTCATAAATATGTCCTTATTCCTTTGTTTTTTTATATGGGATAGGGGCAAACGAGTAGACGGGTCACCTGATGTTAAGTGACTACCGCCGCTCATGGGCACCTGCAACTCGAGAGTCACAAGTGCGTTGCCGGCCTTTAAGGTGGGAGTAGGGGAAGGGAGGGAATAGGGGGAGAGGGGAGAACGGTGGGGGTGTGGGAGAGATGGGGGGAAGGAAGGGATAGAGCCTACGGTAACCTCACTCGCTCGGCGAAATACAACGAAGCATTGCTTCACTGCCGGTTTTCTGTGAGGCCGTGGTATCACTCCGGTCGAGCCGGCCCATACGTGCCGAAGCATGGCTCTCCCACTTCTAACTTCACTACATATACATCTGAAAAAACCTTTCTACCGTTGGTGACTTATTGACCTATTTAAAACGGAAATCAGTAGCATTAGTTTGCGGTGAACACAAAAAGTGTATCCGTTCGGTACAGATGTTCTGTAATGTTTTTCTAATACACACAAAAAGTTAACTTTCCCCGCAGGTGCATTTAAAAATAGACCAAACGAGAGTGTTTGAAATCTTTTACGTGTCATTCGTTTG
The DNA here is from genome assembly GCA_963859945.1 of Euplagia quadripunctaria. Classification (NCBI taxonomy): domain Eukaryota; kingdom Metazoa; phylum Arthropoda; class Insecta; order Lepidoptera; family Erebidae; genus Euplagia; species Euplagia quadripunctaria. Next base: position 11,055,325 of record OY982578.1, on the reverse strand, counting down.
TCATGCTTTATTTAAGTAAATAGTAAGTTGGAGAATAAATCAGGTATTCAACAATTTAGCTTTGGTACGTTAGTCGTACGTAGCCGACATTTTTCATGATCCCTTGACAGGTTTAGGTATAAGTTGATGCAATGATCTTGTATTACGATTAATTCTTATCTTAACATTTTTTTACTTATATTTTAGTGCTAAGTGTTGGTTTTAGTAATAGTTCAATGAATTGTTAGTACTCAATGTAAACTTTATGTATAACTAGCTGCGCCCCGCGGTTTCACCCGCGTAAGTCCCGATGCCGTGCGAATATCGGGATAAAAAGAAGCCTATGCGTTAATCCAGGTTTCCAGCTATTTACATACCAAGTTTCATCACAATCGGTTCAGTGGTTTTTGCGTGAAAGAGTAACAAACATCCATCTATCCAAACTTTCACATTTATAATATTAGTGGGATTAATACTGTGGGCGTCTATAATCGTTGTACATAAAAGAGATGTGATGTCAAATGTAATGAACAATGTTGCATATGTATATTGTTGATGCTCCTTAATAAATAAATAAATAAAAGAGTAGGTATTAGCATACTTGTAACCTTTGAAGTGAAAGTTTCCACAGCTGGCAACATTAATATCTGTATTAAGAAGTTTCGCAGATGTTGCTAATTTTGTGTGCTTGGACTGAAATAGCCTTTTTTGGGGCAGTGGAGAAGTAGCTGACTTCGACGTTTACGTCAGGGCTCCAGACCGTCTCGGGAGAATGGTCTACCGGCAGACGGTCAGGAGCCGAATGAGCACATGGGCGCTAGAAAAAGCAACGGACAGGAATGTTGGCTCCTTAAAATTTTGCAACCTCCTTAAATTATAGCAACAGTTGGGAACACGGTACCGCCAGTAGCGAAGCCGAAGAGCGACGGTGGATTAGGTTTAACATAGACCACGTCCTGTGAACAATCTTTCTTTCTTCTTCTTCTGAGCCGTAGGTTTAATTTTTTAGATTACGCGTGGTTTCAATCAGTTTGACTCCGTCATAACCCTTTTATCCTCCTGGCTGATGGAAGCGAACCCAAGACTTAACCAATAATCGAATAATGCAACTGCTACTACGGAAGTTTACTACAATGATGTAGCTTAATCTATAGGCGTAGGACTTGCGATGAAGGGTTTTGAGCTGAATCTCCACCCAGTATAGTTACTACCGACATAAACCCGCGTTTATGATCATTGTTCATTGTTATAGCGGGATGTTACATAGCCTGTATCCTTCCTCAACGAACACTCTGTCCAGTACAAAAATAATTATTTGAATCGGTCTGGTAGTTTCTGAGATAAGATTAGATTTATTAAACAAACAATCAAACAAATAACTTTTTATTATTATACTAACATCGCCCCGCAGTTTCACCCGCGTAAGTCTCGATCCCGTTTGAATATCGGGATAAAAGTACCCTATGTGTTAATCCAGGTCTCCAGCTATGTACATACCAAGTTTTATCGCAATCGGTTTAGCTGTTTGCGCGTGAAGAGGTAACAAACATAAACATACTCACAAACTTCCGCCTTCCGCCACATAATATTAGTGTGATTTTATTAGTATAGACAGCTAGAGGGTTTAACAAGAATACTAGATACTATTATGTAACCTAAGTTGTAGTATGTGCTATTTTTCTTAAAATATTAAAAAACTCGAACTGACCGATGGCAGTGTCTGGTAAGTAAAAAGCTCTAAAAGCCCCCTGTTGTCAGTCGTCAAAAGTCTTTGTAAAAAATAATCTTAACCACATGGCGTTGCGAGTTTAACTTTGTAGCTGGAGGAAGCTGTCTGTTTTGTTTAAGTAAGTAGTACATCCGTGCATTTGTTGTGTGCTGTGCATCTTGCGCGGATGGACAGGAATTCTTACACGGTGAGCCTTAAAAAAATATTAATAAAGAAAACTAACATACGTTTTTTCGGAAAACGAATACATTTAAATGACTTAAATGGCTTTCTTGCCAAGTGTCAATGCATCGATTGGTAGTTGCATTATCCTGTTTATTGAAATAAAATATAAGCAGAAAAGTTACCGCTAAAATCCTAAAAATATAAAAGTAACTAAAGATCGCATTTTTAGTCTAGTAATAATATTGTTGCACGCAGATAGTTAATTAAATAAATTTCTTAACTCATTTTTTCTTAAATAAAACGGTCTACTTCAAAAGACAGCCACGTATACTTCATACATAATTATCCTTATTTCTTCACACTTTTAATGAAAGCGAAACCGTGACCAATATCAATCAACAATTTTTAGTTGATACAATCATACCGTATCGATACGCATTCTCGATTTCAAAACATCGATTAAAGATCTCGAATGAGTGTGTTCGAGGTGTGTTGTTTAATAAAATGATTATCAATTACCACACCTTATTTTATATTGAAGTTATTTAAATTCGATGCATGTGCATTTGTACATATTCGTGTCTTCTTTTAAAGAAAAAAAGAGTTAGTTTCAATTAATATATTTACATATTATGTCTAGCTCAGTTAGTTCTCAGAAGAGGAGAGATGAGAAGATAAATGTTTGCATAGTTGAGGATGCACTTCATTCCCTAGCAAAGCGGGAGATAAATCAGCAAAAGAAGGTGAAAGACCGGTGGAAAAAGAGTAGGCATCGCACCACCGTCTCTTTGCACTTTTCGGGTATGGTGTAAAAAGTAGTCAAAGTTACTGTCCGCCCATAAGATTATGTTATAGAGTGTTGGGGATCCATTGCGAGTTGTTGTTTGAAGACCAAAACCTGGACTCATATTTTGCATTTACAATTAGGTACATTCATAACGGGTAGTTGGAGTCCTAAAAAGTCCGACAACCTGGTCTACCTACAGAATTTCGATATCGCCTAGTACTTGGGTTGTGGAGGTCTGATGGCAGTTGCTTCACGTAAAATATTAAAGTTCGGCCGTATCGTAGTTAGACTGAAAGCCGACCCCAACTTAGTAACTTAGTTGGGAAAAGGCGCGGTGGATGAATTAGGTACAGTAAACGTAATAAACAAAGTTCCACAAATTCTAAATCTGCTGTCTGTTTCCTGTTGTAATAAAATTAATGTAAGTGACCTGTTGTAAGAAAGTCTTGTAATTTGCGCAGTAGACTAAAAAGCGTAAATTTAAAGGTAAGTTCGAAGCACTATCTATGTAGGAGTTGTTGTTGTGTTGTGTGTCTATTACCATGGAAAACCGTATCTGCATGTATTTGCGGCGTAGTAGTAGTATCAGTTCATCAACTTGGGGTCTTGACCAAAATCTTTGAAACCCGTATTCTTTAAGGAAGGCAACCGTCTGCGTCTTTTCTTCGAGAGCAACCTTCTCCGTCTTTTTCTTACCTAATCCTTTTCCTCTTTATTGTTGGTTCGACTACTCCTGAGTCTTTCGGAACTGTAAACAAAAAGTGATTACAAAATTAACAATGAAAAAGTGACAATGTTGAAATAGGAAAGTTCTGGAAACAAACATTACAATCTAAACCTTATAACAGACCTACCTAATAATTAATATTCCTAAGATGATAAACAATAAGCGATTTGAATACTTTAGCGTACAAAAGATTATAATATTCAAGACAATAGTGTTTCTGCGCATTGTACGTGATTATCATATAAATATTTAGAGTATCGGTTGAAATAATGTGTTACCATTTGCATTCTTACGTTGACTTTAATAACAAAAGTGCATATTAGTGCACACTTTTTTGCTGCATTATCTGTATTTACTGATAAAGAATCTATATCGATTGGTGTTAACAGATAACATAATATGTAAGTACCAGTTGCATGTTGTAACAAAATGTGATATACTTTTCAGTGTGATTACCTACTTCGCTAAAATTTCTTGGTCTCGATTGTGTCATAGATTTAGGTTTTTCTTTATTTTTTTTAAAGAATACTAGTAGGGTGGGTCACACATTACTAGTATTCTTGTTAACCCCTCCAGCTAAGCTAAATGCTTGTGTTAGGAGTGGGTTTACGCCGGTAATGCACTGATTGGGGTTCGAACCCGCACTTGATCGCAAGTCATAGCCTTTACGCTACCGCTGCTTATGTATTTGTTTTTCTCATTTATGTACTTTCTCCGAAGTTTTTGATACCAGAATTACCCATAGAAATTAGCAGTCTCCAATCCATTCAAAGGTTGCTTTTCTTGTTTATCTAAAGTCGGGAGTTAAGGTATCTTAAGGTCTAGAAGGATTACCACTTAACGTCTATCGGGATAGACTTCACCTGTCTGTCAGGACATCAGGCGGCGTCGAATAGAATGTGGGGTCTAACCACACGCTTTGCCCGTGCTTGGGATGCGTCACGCCACCGCTCCAGGCCCGCCTTTGCTGCCAAACCCGCTGCGGCTTAGGTCAGCGCTCATGGCGCCGGAGATGGTTAAGCGCTCTTGAGCGCCTGGTAAGTCTCCAGCGGGATGGGAGAGTACTGATTCTCTCCCATTCTTTTTCCGCCGCCTCTTTGGTGGGCATCACCTCCTCGCAGAATGAGGCAGCGAAATCCCTCTCACTTGGGCATTTAACGTTTGAGGTACAAAGGAAATAACTTTTACGGAGTACTAAATTAATATATGATTTTACAAAACTGAACTTTATGACCAGAGGGGGACAACTCAGGGTGTGCAATGCATTTTTTTGGTTTAGCTTTAGTTGTAAGCTGTGTTACTGTATATAACTTTACGCGGACTTGACGAGTCTAGTGCTCGAAACCGTAGGTGTGCAATGCAAAGGCCTTTTTATTTAAATTCTCAACAAAGGCGCTATGCACACAACATTACTTTAGAACCACTTGCAGTGTCGCGACAGTGATCAACCCTTTCAAAAAAAAATCACAAACTGACACAAATTTTACCGTATAATAAAAGCACGTTACTTATTTTAAAAATAAACTTAGTTCTAAATAATAATATCGTTACTCACAGTTTCAATGCATATTCATTATTCAGAATCACACTTGATTACAATTTCATCTTAGTCTTCAGTAACCATTAGTTAAAAAAATTCTAAACACTCTTGAAATAGTTAAGCAGTTAGTTTTTACACTCACCTACGCACTTAAAAATATCAATCACACCAAAAGTTTCAAAGTACTTATTGTTTGGTTCAAAGCTCTTATGATACGATACTTACCGATACTTATACATTTCTAAGGACTGTTTACTCATAAATTAAAATAAATCGGTGGGCCTGTTGTAAATTGTTATCAATGCAAGCTTTCAATAGATCTTTTCATCACGTTATACTTGACATGGTTTACAAACTGATTTTTTAATACTAACTTTTTTAACTTCGAATATCAATTGTAAACTGTTAAAATGGTGGAACTAAATTGATTATTCTTAAACTTTGACCAAAAAACTTGACGCCACCACTCAGAAACACCACATAGCACCCAGGCATAGCCAATGTTCCACAGAAGCGGTCCTAAAACCGAGTTCGAACACCACACGAGATCTCTCGCCGACCTTACCCTACCCGATTCGGGTAGATTACAGCACTCTTGAAAAAAATGCCCCGACTATGCGGTGAAGGTAGAGAGCCACTCCATAAAAAGCGAGTGCCTCTTTTCAGTGCAATTTCAGAGTAAGGTGTTGAAGGCGTTAGCGATGTCTAGCGACATAGCCAGAATCACCTCACCTCACCTAACTAAATATGTTTCTTTATATGTTTCTTTCTTTCACTTCGAGGAAATGCCACCTCCGACAGAGCTCTTACGCGCATGATTGCATCTACGGTGGATCACTTCCGGCGGAGTCCAATCTGGTTATCCGCCAGGTCCAGCCCCATTCCCGAAAGATGCTCGACGAGGCGGTTCGCAATGATTCGCTCGGAGAGCTTGCACACCTCGTTGAGCAATACGAATACAGTTTTTACTTTGTTCCGATTTTATTATATTTGTACTTATAGAACATTTATTCTTCCAGAATTTTACATTGCACGGGGTTTACTTAATCAACCAGTAAACTTGAAGGTGATGCAGTGAGGGACATGGTGCAGGTGTAAACTAAGCAAGAAGTTACACATTAAGCTAAATTAAAAGAACAATATAAACATAATATATACCATTAGTTATAATAGACACAGACAGACATACATAATATAACATAAATAATAAACACATCACTCTGTTTAAAAAAAAAGTAAGTCTATATCTAAGTTAAACTAATAATTTAACTGGCTCAGAATTTAATTCAGCTTTTGTTAAATTCGAGGGAAAATAATGAGAAACTGTTTCTGCTTACATTAACAAAACACAACACAACCATTTATGAGATGTTCTCACACAGATTTGATGAAAATTGTTGTGTTGTGTGAAAGTTTGATTGTTACCTACTATATGAAGTATTTTAAAACGTTGAATTTTTGTAACTTAAATCAATAGTTTTCATTTAAAAACACTCAAATTTGATTAAATCCTCTTAAAAAGTACTCTAGATTCTAGAAAATATTTATAAAAAAAAGGTACCCTAGCTTGATTTAAAAAAATATCTACAAATGTATATCGTATCTTCATCTTAGAATAAGTAACTAAAGTCTACATCATTTAATAATGTAATTTTAAATTAAATCACGTTCCTTTGCAAACAGATGTCTTGCAATTATATGTGCTGAACAATATTGCACAAATTTAAACATCCTTTCAACCTGCCATATTGCATGACACATAATCACTCAACCAGACTCGAACCCCGTAAACCTCGCGGTTGATTGATGCCGACCACATTTAGGGCGAGACCACAAAAAATTCGACACCACCTGGCGACCACAGATTTTACGCGTTTCCGATATACTCGGTGGTGTAACAGTCACACGTGTTCCGTTAGTCTTAAATAACTGAACTTTAGAAGACTATTCCATTATTGGATTTCCTGTTTCACATCTATTTTGCAAGCTGTTATATTTTTTAACTTCATCTATCTATATATATTAAAATGAATCCCTATTTCCCTTGGTCACGCCACAACTTGAGAACGACTTCATTCATCTTTTTTTTTACGTTTTCTAAGACTTTGTAGTTGTAGGTTCCTACGGAACGATAAATTAAGAAAATTACGCAGAAAATCGGTTTACTTTGAATAAATTTGAATTTCCACGCGACCGAAGTCGCAGGCAGCGGCTAGTATCTTAAATGTATATATATAAAAAGTGTATGTTCTCAGAGTGGACAAAAATGTTTGTAACGTAAATTCATATAAAATGCACAGAGTTTAACAAGAATCAATTGTGCAAACAGAGTTTGGTGATCAATACGATAGTGTATGTTATGTTGATGAAGAAGAATTTGAGGGTTCAACCCTCAAATTCTTCTTCAAAGGAGGGACTTCAAAAAAAGAGGAGGTTTTCTCCCGGTGTCTACCTTTCGTCAGAAATGACATTTCTCAATCGGTGCATATCTGCTAATACTCGTTCATTGTGGGGTTTACTTAACAGTTTAGAGGGTTCTAAATGAGATACAGCTTTTAGAGCGATAGAGATTCCTTCGAAAATTTTGTGTCCCTTCGCAAAGTTTTAAAAATAATTTATAGTAAAAAAGTTTTCAGTTCTGGGGGTAAAATTGCAAAATATGTGACGTCTCACAGTGGGGGGGGGTTCCACAAATGTGACCAGCTGTTACAAGGATGGGGTCCAAAATTCGTGTGACGTAATTTATGGATGGCCCCTTATTACAATTTTTAGGCACATTGAAGTTGGTGATACTTTTTTAAAAGGTATTAGCTTCACTAACTTACTAACTAACAAACAATGTAAACAAATTTTGGACGTCGGTTTCAACTTATTTCTAATTGTCGTTTCGAAGTGAAACTTTTTATGTAAGTATACATTACGTAGTTTGAATGACAATACTATAATTTGGTATATTGGAGCTGATCTCATGAAGGAGCCAGGAGGTGGACAGTAGAACTCTTCAAGAAGTACTACGAACGGAAGTCTTCTATTTTTAATTAAGCTCGCTTAAAGCTCGCGAGCTCAAACCTTCCTGAAAGTAAATCGAATTGAAAGACGAACTTAACTTTGCCGTTCCAAAAATACTCCCTCGTACATCGATATACGTCACCGTCAATATTTCAAGGTTCTAGGTCAATGGGAAGTACTTATCCTGTAGGTTTGATTTACCTGCCTAGTAGTAGTGTTAAAATTGGTTAAGATACAAAGCTTAAATGGCCGTATCTTTTGAGTTGACTTAGAAGCTTGATAGTTTTACAGATTCAAGGAACCGCAGACAGGTTTTTCAAGTTAATTTCAACTTGATACCTCAACGCGTTCCTTATAAAAAAGGTTAGACAGACAGAGGAAGTGATCCTACAAGGGTTTCATATTTCCTTTTGAGCTACGAAACCCTAATAAAGGAAATCGATTGAGAAAGAGAGGAGAAAAAGGTATTGAGATGTTTTGTCTGAATAAACTTATATATAGTTATTCAAAAGCGGTTTACTGAATGTAATATTGTAGTACAGGCAATCAAGTTATGACGCAATTTCGCGATTGCGTTCGCATTTCCCGTCTTAAACTTGTTCTAATACTTCTAAATGTTATTTCGTGCTAATATAAGGATTTATCTTAATAGGATTATATCGACCTTTGTCATTAAAAAACCTTTAAAATTTTTTTTAAGAGAAAACTTATTTAGGCACGTTTATGCACTTTTGTTATGGGGAAAAAGCACTAAACTCGTGACTGTCACGCTAATACTACATATATAGACCCACTAGAGGGCATTAATCTAAACATTGAGTTCTGTCAACTCTTAATGTCACCAACCTGCTAATGTGACGTTTGAAGTTCGTCGTTTCGTTTAAGTTTTCACTGCTGTCGGCAGTCCCATGAGGGCCTATTTTTTTATGTTTACACTTAGTATATAATCGGCAACAGTTTTGTAGTTAGACTGGTGGTCTAAGAATACAACTGACATGGCCATGCGACATTGCCGACATTAAGGCGTAGAATGCATAAGTATTATGCTTTCTACTTCATAACGTACTAATTTTACTTAACTAACATTACAACTTGTGGGTACCTAACCAGTTATTATGATATAAAAAAATTGCTGTAGTTTTTTGTGGACTATTTTATATATATATATAAATATGAATCCCTATTTCCCTTGGTCACAGCTGGACCGATTTCGCCAATTCTTTCTTTTTTTTTGTGTTTGTTATTGTCAGGAGAAAGTTCTTATAAAAATTAAGAAAGTTGGGCGGAAAATTAGAAAATTTACGAAAACTTAACGAGGGTCCTAAGCGCGTGAAACCGCGGGGAGCAGCTAGTGTAGATATATTTTTATAATTGGCATGTTTCCCAATTATTAATTTTGAAACAAGAAAAAATTAAAAAATATCTGCAAAATATTTATGTAAGTAACTGTTGATCAACAATAAAATGTATAAGAATAAAAATGCTTAAAACAAACCCTGAGATGCCTTCAACATGCATGCATTCTTTTTAAATGCATTTAGTAATATTCAACCTTCAACCAACGGCTATAAAAATGCATGTACTCGGACATGCATTTTTATAGAATAATAAACAGATACATCAAGAGTGCAGTCCAATAACCCGTGTGAGGTCGTTTGGCAATTCGTCCTTACGGTCAATGTGTCGGGCTCTTTCAGAGTCATTTATTAGTCACGTGGGGCACACCAAATCGCCGTATAATTATGTACCTACTAACTCCTGAACGATGTACTGTTGAGCACAGAAGTGATTCAAGTATCGTAATAGAAAAACATTTTTTTTTTAATTTTTTATTACTAGCTTTTGACGGTGGCTTACCTAGCGTTAATGTATATGTGTGTGTAGATTTTGACAATAAATTCAAGTGTCACTCATGAACGCGGTACTTTTTCTTGATGAAATGGTACCCTATATCTTTTTCTGTGGTTATGACATCGTGAATACACGATTTCATAATAATCGTTGAGTAGTTAAGAAAGCCAACAAACCAATTTACTGTCATGTTAGAAAAGTCTTCTAGTATATAATGACACCCACAATCACAGTGGCCCTATTATTTATCATAGTTTTACCCAACTCGATGACCCAATTAACCAGGAAGTGATGTTTGTTTCAATAAATCTCCATTTCCGTTACTGATAATGTTTATAATATACGAAAAATTAATTAATGTCTTGTTTAATTATATTACTATTTTGTCTACTTGGTTTTTGCCTTCAAAATTTGTCTTTGCAACTTGCAGGATTAGCTTATAAAATTACGTACCTGATATTTGATGGCTGCGATCGGCATTTATATGTTAGTTTGCGAATTTGATGTTCCAATGGTTCCGTGCTAATACGCTTTTTTTCGGTAAGGAAATTTTTAGCAGCAGTGCGAAGTCTTCAGACGCGCCCTATAAACAGCAATGGGTTTGCTCGTATGTGGGATTTATTTTTTATTTATATATTTTAGGGTTCACCAACAATTACTTACACATAGAAACACTTACAATATAATATATGCAATAATAAAAATACAGTGTAGCAATTACTTAAAGGTAAGCACCACTTGTTTATATTATATTATGGCAATAAAGAAAAGACTAAATTTGTTTTATTATAATAAAATAAGTTAAGAATAAGTTAACAAAGTATTATTAAGTTTCTGATATACAGCTATTAAGTTTTGACAGCTGTGTGGAAAGAGAGTCGAAATGTATAAAAAGATAATCATCGAAATCATCGTAGAAATGTATAGGTGGGATAAAAAGATAGCTCGCCAAAAGTGGGTACGTAATATTCAAAAGAACATGTTATTTGAGTACTTGCGTATCTTTCTTTTGTAGTAAACTAGCAACCCGCCCGGCTTCGCACGGGTAGTAGAGACATCTTTAACAATCATCATCATATTTTAACTAATTTACATAAAACGTTAACAAATTATACACCTAAACCTTCCTCATGAATCAATCTGTCTATTGGTGAAAACGGCATGAAAATCCGTTGAGTAGTTTTTCAGTTTATCGCAAACAGACAGACTTTGTTTTATAATATGTAGGACAGACAGACAGACAGACGCGGTTCAGGACTTTGTTTTATAATATGTAGTGATAATGTAAGGAACTTTCTATTTTATAAATTTGTAAAAGTAAGTTATACTTAAACCGTAAAAGTATAATTACTAAATAACTTTATTAGGTAATAGCATTGGTAATTCAACAGTGCAAACCTCCGCTACCTGGAAAGGTTGTTATTATTACCTTATCCAAATAGCCTTGCCGCTATTTTAGTACTCATATCGCTTGCGTTTCATTAAAAACCGTAGAATAGGTTTTAGTAAGCCGAAGCACGTGCGTAATTTGTAAACAAGCTGATTTACTACTAATAATTTACTATTACATGAGGTACTTTAACAAGCTTCGTAATTAGGGTTAAGTCGGACTATTCGCTATATTAGACGGGAAATTTTGCCTAAGAGCCGGATATGTAGTTGGATTCAATGCTTACTGGTATTAAGGTGTCAAACAAGCATAACTCACAAACGATTTGCCTGCTGCATCGTTACGAATTAATGCCAGCTTTAGCTAACACTCTCGTGTATTATTAGTGTGCACATAATACTGGGAGGAAGATACTGTTCGGACGCGTAATTAGAATACTTTGTGGAATACAGACAGAGGCTGTTCTGAAACGCTCAATGTTTCCGGGTGTCCATTAACGGGTTAATGGATTTGGATTAAATCCCACTAATATTATAAATGTGAAGTTTGGATGGATGGATGGATGGACGTTTGTTACCCTTTCACGCAAAAACCACTGAACCGATTGCGATGAGCCTTGGTATGTAGTTAGCTGGAGACCTGAATTAACGCATAGGCTACTTTTATCCCGATATTCCCACGGGATCGGGACTTACGCGGGTGAAACCGCGAGGCACTGCTAGTTTTATGAAAACATTGACCGTTTCAGAACAGCCTCTGTCTGAAATCAACAATGTTGTCTAATTATGCTGTCCGGATATTACGAAGATATTCGATGTTACCTTTGGCGATTTGTGAATAGACAACAACGTTTCTTCAGGTTGGTAAGAAAAGAAATCGACATTTGTTTGTTCAAATGACTAGCCTGATTCAGACTCCTCACAGTAAGGAATTTTCAAATAGTGAATCGCGTTTCGAGTGAACGTAGACGGAGAGATAATGTTCTACATAGGAGAGACTTTCACACGGGAATGTTTTTTATTTTATTTTAAAGACAGCTCCCGAATGACTCCTGTGTCGCGAGGACTTATAAACATACAAACAAAGACTCTGGTGGGAATCGAACCCACGACCTATGGCGTAGCAGTCAGGGTCACTAACCACTAGGCCAACAGGCCAGTCAATCTTAAAACTTCATGTTGTGACCATTTCATGAAATCATCGTATGTCATGAATTCATGATATATCCAGCTAAAACTGACCGCATCGTTTAAACGTCGACGTTTGATAACATGTCAATCCACGTTTAGCCACATCTTTAATGTAAGGAGAGTTAAGGGTCTCCATGATATTATAAAGGCATAAATGTTTAATAAAAATTCTAAATAAAGAACTTTTTTCTTCTATTTGCACATTGCATACACAAAAACAAAACGATATCATCGCCTCTAAGTATGGATAATGTAACTATTTTACTATATAATCACAAATGTTTGACAATATACTGTCAAACACTAATTATTCACTGGATTTGGCCAGGCTATCTCATGATGTGACCGACTATTTTATGAAATACGAATATTTAAATGAAATGGCTGTACACATCATGAAGTAATCAAGTTTAAGATTTGACCTCGACATGTACACCAAAAACATTCGTTAAATGGAAAGCGTGATATTTGTTCTAGTAATAGTACCTAGTAGGTAATAATTCCTAGATATTCGGTCAAAAAGTAGAAATCTATATATATAAAAATTAATCCTGGACCGATTTCGCTAATTCTTGTTTTTGTGTTTGTTATTGTCAGGAGAAGGTTCTTATGAATGAAAAAAAATTAAGAAAATTTAAGAAAACTTAACGAGGGACTTACGCGGGTGAAACCGTAGGGCGCAGCTAGTTTTACAATAAATGAAAATACACTTCATATTTATGTTTAATCAATAATCCTTTTAACCTAAGCAAGAAACGAATGGAAATTTTTTAATCCTGCGATTTGTCTCTGTTTCTTGAAAAAAGATTCTGGAAAGTGCTATTTCTGCAAAAAGCGTATATGGGACCACCTCGAAATCTAGCTTAGCTTAATAGATATCTAGATATCTCAGCAAGTAAGTTAAGTGGTTATAGTTGTACGCAATAGGGGGTTTTATTGGCGTCTATCTGCCACATTCACCGCTTCATAAAAACTTGCGGACACAAACGTCTCTACGAAAAAGGAGTATAAAAAATATACGCGATGAATCCTATTTTTTTAAGTTAGTAAAAACTTATCTCCTTTCTTGTTCGCGCAACGCGCCTGTACCCAAGGTCTGTGTGTGTGAAGTGATGCGTTCACGCTAGATCGATTTATCCGGAAAGGGTACGTTGAGATCACATCACTAAAAAATACGTTAGTCACAGAAGTGTACAACCCTATGAGGACGCATTATTCTTACGTTTCGTGGTTTTAGAAACTATGTGGTCATTTCCTTCATGGTTTGAATCAGGGTTGAAGGATTACTCTGCGGTTTATTTCAAATTGGTTATACTTTACGAGTTACAGATTGGCTGTTAGGTATCTATTGGAAACAAGCGGTGGAATATGTGAAACATTTTTATGTATTATATGTATGTATACATTGATATGGACAGGGCCGGATTAGATAATCCGGTCCTGTATTAAAGTAATAAATTAATGTAATATAAGGCAGTGTACGCAACTGCTCAGGGACCCGGCATCGGCTAGGGGCCCCGCGACCCCAGAAAGGTGGTTTGTCTCAATGATTTGACTCTTTTTTAACCGACGAAAAAAAGCAGGTTCTCAATTGGACCATATATATTATAATTTTTTTTTAAGTGAAATCTTCTTTAGCGGCGTTGCTCACTTTTTGGGATGGGTAAAAAATGTTAAACTCGCGTCAGAACACGTGACCTGATCGAAAATTCGTAAGACGGAGCCGAGTTTCTTATATTTAAAAAATTATAACATTCGAAATTCAAACATTTATGAGCGGCTAGGAGCGCAGAACTTCCAGTGTACCCTATGTATACATTTAGATATGTTATTACCTTTTTTAGTTATGTTTTCACTTCTGACGTGCAGTCCTACGACTGACTGTTTTTTTATGTATGTTCAGCCCTCTCTCCGTTATTTATGAACCGATTTTGATTATTCTCTTTTTGTTTGATAGGGTATACCTCAAGGGTGGTCCCATGTCAAGAAAGTCACTACCTCATGATGGGATCCTGATAAAATTGAGAGAAACCCTCGAAAATTGTAGGAACAAAAAGTGTTTGATTACTTTTCGTTACTTTATCAGGTATTTGCGTTTAGAAATCATCACATCATGTAGCTGAGCTGATAATGAAAAAAAAATCATAAAATAAATTTAATTAATCAGTTTGTTGTTTGGCTTCGACTCAAAATTGGTTTATATAAAATTTGATAGTTTATGTAAATAAGCTCAATACTTAAGACTTAAAAGGTTTATTTATTTTTTGCTTTTTTGGTTCTTTTCATCGATTTAATTTTTTGTTAAAAAGATTTTTTTCTGGAAGAGATCACTTTATTTGATAGGCCGATTGTACTGTTTTTCTATACATTTTCGTTTCTGCCTTTTGTGTGTATTATTTTCGCAATGTATTAAAAAAACAGAAAAAATATTTTTAGAAGTTAGAAATAGGTAAAGGGGCCCCGTGTATTGCCTAGGGGCCCCGACATAGATAATCCGGTCCTGGATATAAGTCGTCCTGGATAAAGGTCGATGACGACCTATGTGGCGCGGCGCGGCGGTAGTGCATGCGACTGCAATATTAGAGGTCTTGGGTTCGATTCCCGTTCAATGCAAAATTTTTGTATGTATTATTATGGCTATTTGTATTGGTCCGGGTTTTTCTATGTATAATGTATGTATGTTTTTCCGTGTTATAGAACCTATAATACCTACAAGCTGTGTTTAGCCTGTGACCACGGCTAGTGCAACCTAGTCGAAACGTCAGGCTATTCAGAGTTATGTAATACCTATTTCGTGAACGTGTTAAGTACCGTATAAATCCATAATTATATCATGCAAGGCGAAAGTTAAATAAAAGAAACCCTGTGTTATATGTCCTAGAATATTATAATTGTATATCTAAATGATTTTCTTGTATGTTTGTAGTATTGTCTTCTGTTTGTTTGTAGTTACTTGGTGAACTGTTAATACAAATTAATCAAAATCCTATATTTCTTTCTTGGTAATAAGTATAAAAACAAACGAACAGTGTGACTAGATTTTTAATCTGTCATTAAATTTCTACTTTTCTCGTATTAATTTAGATCTTTTAAACTTTTGCCTTTCATGATATAATTATATAAATATGGCCGTGGTCACAAGCTGACTGTTGCACTGTCAGCCTGTGACCACGGCCAGTGCAACGTGGTCGAAACGTTAAGAAAATCTATACCTATTACGTGATCGCGTTAATTCCCGTCTAAATACATAATTAATTCAGATCCCTGATTTTTTTTATTTTAAAGTATCTTTAGAAGGTGCATACAATTTGAAGGGACACTTCTTTAAATTTTGGGCCCGCCTTGGTCAGGAAAAACACAAAAGAATCGGTTTGCTAGTTTTGCTACTGCATGTTACTGCGTGGACATGGGGAAAACAAACTAAGTGAGTTTTGTTATGAATAGCTTATATATTAACGATAAGTTTTCAAAGAAAAACACTTAGTGATTTTCTAATGCTCGTTTTAAAATCGCACGGTTGGTTTGCGATTCCATGGTTATTTGACGTACAAGTACCTACGATATACAGAGAGACAGAAAGGCACTGATTTGCGTTATTACATACGTTACGGATACAACGAGGCAATAATGTGGATCGTGGCTGCGCAGCGTGGCGAGGTTGACAGGTGCCAATCTTGAACGTGCGCAGGCGTATACGGAGCTTCGATACATACAGGTCGAACGATTTTTGCTGATTTGTTAGGGAAGGCTGAATATTTTCAAGAGGTAAGTAGATAAACTGACAAATCAAAATCAGTTAGTTAAGAAGGTTGCTGATTATATCATAAGTAATCATAACATATTATAGAACATACATTGTTTCTGGGTATGTAACAGGATTTCAAATAAGGGCGTTTAATACCATTCTTAAAATACATTTTAAATCTATATATAAAAGAAAGGAATTTGATTACTGTAACTATGAGAAGAGAAGATATAGATCGGAATTAAGTCCTCAATGAGTGTTCTAATTTATATTAACTATTTCCAAGTTAATCAACGATTGATGGTTTTTTTGTGTACGTAATTTGTGTGGTGTGACAAATGAGTGGTAAAAAACATAATTTAGGCTTTTGGACGGTTCTGATAAAAAACTACATTATATGACCTGTTTAATAAATAAGTGCATTATTTATATTACTTAAGTTTTTTTTTTTTAATGGACTCTAATCCATACAAGCTACTGACACATGACTTAAAGTCGCGTCAAGTTATTGTTGAAGTATAGACAAAGAATGACGGATAGCGGAACCTTATTTGGTTACTCTTTGAAGTAGAGAGTAGTTATCTTAAAAAGATAGACTTTTAGAGGCTACTATGAGCAGAGTTTTCACGATTTATCACGGATATTCCTCACTTCTGTTTAGCTGCAATTATTAGTATTGGGAAGAGAATTTCCTAGTTCAAGATAAAAGTTGTTCTGCGTTACCTCTCTTGAATTTAAGAATAACGAGCTAAAAATTGAATTTTAGTCAGGAATATTTATTGTACGAATTTCCTTATTATGTTACACTTTCAGAGTTTATAATTTTTCAATACTTTTTGTTCCAATTTATTGCTACTCCTATTTTACTCTTTCAATTTACAATTTGTTCAAGGTCACAAAAATCGAGCCGTGTGCATCAGTGCCAACAAATCAGTTCACGCGTCACAGACTCCTGCGCTGTGATTGCGGGAGGATGCGGCCTATTAAAGGTCCCCTACCACACGCTCGCAACATCATAACCGTATCCTATTGCTCTTCAATGACTCATTCCTTTCACTCTCTTGTATCCTTACTTTCATAAAGGGTTCAATGTATATTAAAGTGCCGACACAGGTCGGTGATTGACGGTTAGCAGCGGTTTTCTGTTTTAGCGGTTTTGAAATTATGAAGGAGTATTGTAAGGGATGCGTTTTATGTTCTGGTTATGTTCAATTTATAGGCGTAATGGGTCGTGGTATTGAGTTGTAATGGTGATGATTCTATTGATGTTCGAAAAGTTGCCGCGATGGTTTTCTGAAGTGAATCAATTTTTGTTTTGATAGTTAGGAATAGATTCAATTTTGTTAAATCATATATATAAAATTCTTGTGTCGCGGTGTTTGTTGCCAAACTCTTCCGAAACGGCTTGATCGATTTTTATGAAATTTTGTGTGTATATCTGGTAGGTCTGAGAATCGATCAACATCTATTTTACATACCCCTAAACGATAAGGTTGTATATATTTATTTTTTAATTTTTGTTACAAATATTTTTATATTTATTTTATTATGATTTAGTATTAAAAAATACATACAACTTCAAATTTTCATCCTTCTACGATCAACCCCTGTTTTTTAATCGCGATCTTTATATTATTCTCTGTGTTTTCACTAATAGACAGAGTGATTCATGAGGAAGGTTTAGGTGTATAATTTGCTAAGATTTTGTGTAAATTTATTGAAATATGTTGATAATTGTTGAAGATGCCTCTGTGCAGCGGAGCCGGATTGCTAGTTTTATTATAAAATATAACACAAAAAAATAAAATATGCAAGAGGTTTAGATTTTGCTCTAAAGCAATCGAACTTGAATATACTGGAGTTTTTCTTTAATCTAATCTTGTACGTTATACGTTATACAGTTTGACGTTTGAAATGCATTGCTTCCGATTTGCGAATGTTCAATAGATAAATAAAAATGCCATCCTTATCTTTTGCTGGTTAACAATCATATTTTTTTGTAAATGTCGTTTATGTAATCCATACAAATAAATAAAATTGAAATTGGTAATTGGTTTAGTGGTTTTTGAAAGAGTAACAAACATCTATCCATCCATCCATCCAAACTTTCACATTTATAATATTAGCGGGATAATACTATCTTGACTCTGCAGTTCTAGTTCAAAATTAATCAATCATATTCAAAGTAAAGTTTCTGATGTGTTAGAGACAATAATATTTATTAAAAATCTATAAAACGCTCAATTGCATTTAAAAACCATGTTCAATGTCAAACCAATCATCACAATTTTCTTGTCAAGCAACCAGAAATTCATTTTGATCAACATTAAATTGATTTTCCTGACAAGATTGGCTAAACACACCTCTGACTGAGTATAAATAAAGTCGAAAATGTGTTCTCAACGAATTTATTTTCTAAATTTGTTAGCAACGGCAATTCTACAATGAATAAGTACAATAATCACATGATTTGATAATGGTTTTGTCGTCAAACTATCGTATTAAAGAAAATTATAACATCACTCGAAAAGGTAATGATGTCTATGAGACATTATGACAAGAAGATTTTAATGTTCTTCTTTTTGTTAGAGCAATACTGGGCTGGTAATTGGTATTACGGATGGTTGCCCCTACTACATCGGGAGATTGATTTAGTAATGCAAGTGACATATTAGTGTCTTTTGCATATTAGGTTACATATTAGGTGAGTAATTCGGGACTTAACCGCGATAATATTTAAAAGGTACAACACCTCTTGGTTACCCGATGTTTCGCGCGATCGGTGCAATTCGATCGAAACGTCGGGTTATGTTATTGGCCATAGAAATCGTTCTTGAACACGTTCCAAACGTAACATTTACTGAATAGTGGGCGATCCACACGACACTGCAGTATACCATGATGCTCCTTACTAGGTTATTGTACAACATAACTATCGTGAAACTTTCTTGTACTTCGTAATACAAAACCTAGAATTCTAGACGCTTTCATTTTCATACTGTCTATTTGCGGTACAAAAGTAAGCTCTTTATCAAACAGCACTCTTAAATCTCTAATTATTGCTTGTTCATGTATAGTTTGGTTATCTACTACATGACGAGAGCGTTATAATGTGTAATATTTCGTGTCGTTTAATGCCATACTGTTATTGTTACACCATTACATGAAATATAAACTAATTTAGGCAATATATTTACCTAGTAATGAGATCTCCTAAGCTATGGTAGTAAGATGGTATTTCAATTAAAGATTCCCAAAGTATAAAAAAATACTTTTAAACTTTCGCGACTTGATACTGTGGACTCTCCACTCGTGACCACGATCGAACCGTCGGGTAACGAAAAAGGTATATATGGGTATATACCTTATAAATATTATCACGATTAAGTACCGAGTTACACATTTAAAATACTTTTAGACCGTCATCCGGCTTGACAAAATCCACATAAAGCGAGCAAAGTATAATAAAATAATGTTTTATGTATTTGTCTCTCGAGTTGTCGGACTTGAGTTGGCATTGAAAACTGAAGCAAAAGTATTTCATTCATGCCATGCTTAACAGTCATTTTTGTGAACCCATTCCAGCGTAGCTGTTAAAACTTAACAAGGCCTATTACCATTAAATAAATGATGGTGAACTTGTGGTTATTATTAAAATAATAATCCAGCTAATATTAAGCCTTCAACCGTTTTTTAATAATAGGTGAACATGCTAGCTACTCGTTAAAATACTATGTAAGTGGACCCAATACATTTGTCGTGTATCTAGAGATGTTTTCTTTATATACTATACTCACGCATGTATATTCCAAAGGGGTGAAGCAGAGGTGTATTAAAATGTTATATTTTTAATAGTAGTCGGTCACCTTTCCAAACTCTGTTCGATTGGGATGCGATGCGAATAAAGAGCCGTTGGTTTTTTAATTGAATGATGCCTAGTTGTGAGTGGGAGAGCAATGTTTCGGCACGTATGGGCCGGCTCGACCGGAGTAATACAACGGTCTTACAGAACACCGGCCGTTAAGCAAAACTTGTGTTGTGTTTCGCCGACCGAGTGAGGTTACCGGAGGCCCAACCCCTCTTCAGTCCTTTCCCTACTCCCACCTTAAACGCCAGTAACGCACTTGTGGTCCTAGGGCGGCGGTAGTCACTCACCATCACGTGAAGGTCAAGGTCAAGAAGGTCAAGTCAAAAACTAATGTTTACTTTAAAAACCATTTATTACCTTTAGGATACTACTGGTAATTTCACCAACTGCAATCGCGGGTTGTAGGTGTGTCATGACTTCGATTCCTTGATAAGACGATTATTGTGACAAAACAGTTCAGTAGCTTTTACCTTGTTTGTCAAGCGACTTTCTTCTTTTTGTTTAGGAGCTTTCGACGAGCTTTAGTGTCATTAATAAAACAATAAAGAAAGTCTTATCCCTACCTACTAAAATCCTTACTAATATATCACTACATATTATAAAACAAAGTTCCCCTACGCGTCTGTCTGTCTGTCTTAGTTCTGTTCGCGATAAACTGAAAAACTACTGAACGGATTTTCATTCGGTTTTCACTAATAAGCAGAATGATTCATGAGGAAAGTTTTGGTATATAATTTGTACCCGTGCGAAGCCGGGGCGGGTTGCTAGTTAATATTATAAATGCGAAAGTAACTCTGTCTGTCTGTCTGGCGCCCTTTCACGCTGAAACTACTGAACCGATTTAAATGAAATTAGGTACACAGATAGTCTAGAGCCTGAGAAAGGACAAAGGCTACTTTATAATGTGAAAAAAGGGTTGTAAGGGGTTAAAAGGTGGGGATGAAAAGTTGTATGGAAGTATCGTTATATTTAGAGCTAGAAGCTTGAAACTTATTTTTTAGGCTGTTGATTCGATATAAATACACTATTCCACACGGACGAAGTCGCGGGCACAGGTAGTTATCAATAAAAATAAAATTCCGTCTAAAGTTTGCTTTTTATCAATAGTTTTACGATTTGTTTTACAGACTCACGGTCGAATGTCAACTACTGGGTGAACAGAAGTAATCGTATTTTTCTTAACTCGTAGGTTTTGGATTTAAGTTATTAGTGTCTGTACTACCTAAATAAGCCCCCAGAATGCATTACCATTTCTTTTGTAAAACACAATTTCCAATCCGTAACACAATTCTTTTCTAAACCCGAAACGCAAGGCATTGTCAGAGCGTCACACATCTGAAGCTGTACACAAATGCAAGTGAATAGCAATGTCGTGAACGAATGGCGGGGTCGCATTGTGAGACATTGTGAGTGCTAGCAAGTGCACTCCTTTAACGATAGGGTCACGAAGGAAGAACGAGAGAAATGAGTGGAGTAGCCTTGGACATAAAAGATTTTGTTCGAATTTATGTTTTTGAAAATTGTCTGTTGTATGAAAGTTAGGAGACGATAATACTAATACTCATATACTCAATAAAATAATAATAATAATGGTGTACAACAAATAGAAATAAATAATGAATGTAGTCGTTGTATATGGTAAGATTTCCCGTTATTTAAGATTTATATTTCAACCACATATATAAATATTTTGACATTATGTTTTAATCAATTACTATTGTTAACAAAGGCGTGAAAGAGTAACAAAAAAAAACAAACTAACTTTCGCATTTATAATATTAGTATTAAGTAAGGTTGTTGTTTATAATGAACGATGCCCTTCCAATCCCACCATACACACAGTGTATGTATGTGTACCTTTTTGTGTGTTAATCCGGGTTTCACTACAGTCTGTGGAACTTGACAAAATGATCTTTTAAAGATAAAGATATATTTATTTGCAAAACATGTGTAGGCACATAGTAAATAGTACATGGTTATATGCTTATTATATGTAGGTCTTAGTTAGTGATCATATTTAAAAAAATGCTATTTACTTTATCCGTATGAGGGTAATCAGAGTGAGTAGCATCTTTGACATCAAAATTCCCGGACGAACCAACTTTGTGCTACTCTTACTTACTGACACTGCATTAAGTCCATAAAAGTCACAAAGTTTTTTCGCGGCTCTATTCTATTTTTTCCCATTTTTGGAATATAACTTCAGAATGTATCGAATTTCTTCGTTAGATTCACTCTTCACTTATTTTGGCGGACAGAAAAACAATTGAAAAAAATTGCGGGAAAGTGCTTTTTATTTTTCTTTTTCTTAATGTCCTATATTTATTGATATTAAAACCAGTTAGATACAAATAGTAGAACCGAAGAGACTTTTGTTCAATTTTATACATAAGAAATACGAAAAAAAATATTCCCCGACCTATCATATTTAGCCATGGCAACTCTATTCACGGTTGTTGTCGACGGATTTAGAATCCCTCCTCACAAAATTTAAAGCTTAGAAATACAAGAAAGGAGTGATTGGACAAAGATTCGGACTGAGCTCACACGTGTGTCCACACGTGGGGCTGGGGTTCACTGACCTGGAGATAAACAATATGGACTCATTATTTCCTAGAGGGATGAACAGTGAGTTTCAAATTGCATTTGTTTTGTTTTTATGCAGCTGCGGGAAGTGGTCAGGTTAAGAGGTTATTTATTTTAAATTTCATTTAGATAGATTCTTTAGATTCGTTATTGTCTAGAAGCAGCACCGCATTGGACCTTCAGCTATAAAAAAAAAATCGTTTTTAGTTCAATCTTAACGGATGCAATAAATGAGGTATTATGATGAGGTAAGTATCATAGGATGATATACATACTGGTGATGAATGTATATTAATTCATTAAGGTCACAAATTAAAGTTATGTCAGAAGTTATTTTAATATAATACTAGCAAACCGCCCCGGCTTCGCACGGGTACAAATTATACACCAAAACCGTCCTCATGAATCAATGAATCACTCTGTCTATTAGTGAAAACCGCATGGAAATCCGTTGAGTAGTTTTTCAGTTTATCACGAACAGACAGACATACAGACGCGGCGGGGGACTTTGTTTTATAATATTTAGTTATAATACAAAAATCGCTATTTATTTAAAGGATTTGGGACTTCTGTACCTGTACTATTATGTATTCTGTGGCTTTGTGTAAAATTCTGATTGACTCATAATCAAAACTAAGAGAGCAAACAAGCTTACTGTCCGCCAGATGGAAAGCGGTCACCGTAGCCTATGGATAGTAGACTACGAACTGAAAAACCATTGTATGCTCTTTTAATTCTGCCTTAATTTCAGGAAACCAGAACTCATTACTGAACTGTAAGTACACAGATTTATGACTCACAAAATACATACTTTACACAGGCTCTTTTTATTACATTCATATTTTCTATTAATTCGGAAGAAATTGCAGTAAAGATATTACAAACATTGAGCATCCAGCAAGAAACCTACCACCGCACTATACCTGCGTAGTATACGAACAATTTAGCTTTACTAGCTTGCTAGCTAGCTTTTGAAGCCTATATTATTAGGTACAAGCATAAAATAAAAATTTAAAATACCAATACAAAAATCCAATTCAAACGGCTAAACAGATTTTCTTAAATTATAGTCACGATCACTCACGATCAAGTCACCTTTTAAACAAAAAATAAACTTAATGAAATATCTAATTTATTAAACCAGTCATCCTCTTACATTACAAATATGTTGGCAACCTTTTATCAGCTTATATTAGATCCTCATGGAGCAAAACTTCAGCCTTGTATTGGGCGGATAACCTGAATATTTTTCAGAAAATCTCACATAAACTTTATTAGGATTGGATTTGAGGTTCAGATTTGAATTCTTAGTCAGATGGTATTCCATTTGACTAGGAATTCAAATAGGATTCAGATTCATTTATTGCGGAACATAACCAATAATGTGCATTACAGGTGTTAAAACAACGCATAGTCATTATGTTCTACCAATGGCCATGCAAAATAGAGTAAATGTTCAATGCAACCTTTGGACATTGACTCAGCATTCGGCCCGGCTCCCGGTTCCTTTAGCTTATTTAGCATAGAATATGTTATATTAACAAACAATTTGTCACATGGATACAATCCTTACAATATAATATTAAATTTTAATATAATAGTAACAGGAGTTATATATACTTATATTTATATAATTGATTTCTCGAGAAAACCTGTGAATTTTTGTATCTGATTAAAAATTGTATTTATAGAATTTTCTAAGGCTGCTTGAAAGACACCGATCTCAATTCAATATAATAATATGTATTAGAATTAAAAAAATAATATAATGATAATAGTGCAGATGCAGAAAACGCTCAATGTTCACTACAACACACGTAAATGCCACGTAAAGGCGTAAACGCCGACGGTCCTTCATACCATTTCCGAAGACAAAACCGTTTGAAAATATCCCATTAACAAAGAGGACAGTCTATTTAGGCCAGCTCTTCAAATGTGGTCAAGGCCGGGAGGTCCAACGTCTAATGCGGATGCGGGTTATGAATAATTACTTAGATTTTGTTGTCTCATACAGATTTCGAGACAATGATTCGTTTTGTCTCATTGTCCCAAAGTTCTTGGGAGGTTTGAATACCATAAAATTTGTTACAGGGAACTGATACTTTTATTAAAGAGTAAATCTATAGAAAAGCAATCATTTATTTTTTATTTTGGAAAGACTAGCAACGTGGGTCACAGATTACTAGTATTCTTGTTAACCCCTCCAGCTAAGCTAAGATGCTTGTGTTATTAGTGGGTTCACGTCGGTAGTGGGTGGGGTTCGAACCCGCAACCACTTGATCGCAAGTCCGACGCCTTAGCCATTACGCTACCGCTACTGTGAAAACTTTTTTCGTCAATTTTGAAACAAAACTACTATTAATCTCATGTTTATGTCGACTTTTCCATTTAGTCCACTCTCGTCTCCTCGACCCCTAAAACAAGATTTGTTTATTTGTTTCCTCTCAACCCTTAAATATTTCACCTTTTGATTACTTCGCTGGAAGTTATAAAGACGTCATGTAGGTTCAATTCAATTAAATTGTACAAATGGTGCTCTATTTTTAGATAAACTATGTACGTCTTTGTCCTACAACTAATGGCGTACAAATAATAAAACAAATTAAATTCATGCAATGAGTTGAAACATGACATGTAATTAACATTTGAAATGAATATAGGATGTCATTATGTAACTATTTTATCATTATTATACTAGCTGTACACTTTCGTACACTTTCTGGGGATAAAAAGTAACCTTCGTGCTATTCCAGACTATAGTCTATCTCTGTGCCAAATTTTATCCAGATCAGTTCAGCCGTTTTCTGCGTGAAAGAGTAACAAACCTTCATCCATCCATCGATCCTCATAAACTTTCACCTTTATAATATGAGTAAGATTCTTCAGAAAGATTATGATTTTAAAGAGTGCAAAATGTCAATACAGTTATTTTAGAAAAAAAAAACATTCTTTTACAAAATACCAGCTGTACCCAGCATGCGTTACAATGCCATTTTTTTTAATACAATTTTTGGGCTAGGAAACCTCGCGGTCCTCCCCAGAACTCCCTAACAAAGTTTCATCAAAATCTGATCAATGGTCTCGGAACGCATAGAGAACGCATAGAGGAACGCATAGAGGACAAACACACACACAGCCACATGTTGCTGATATTTGTGATAGGCTGAGATGTGTATTAGGCAAGTTCTACCAATTACATAGAATACTGAATAAACACACATTACTGATCGTATACTACGCACTTGCAGATTCACTGCTTAGTTATGGACTTATTATTTATGGTCGAACTTTTATAAGTTATTTAAGAAATATAAAAGATTTACAAATAAGATTGATTAAATTCCTAGTAAGTAAAAAAATTAGAGATAAGTGTAACAGTGAATATGATAAACTGTTTTCCATTTGTAAAATTTTACCTATAGGTAAGAAAGTTAAGTACCTAATAGCTTTAGAACATTACCATAGTGAGGAAAATAAAGTAAATGTAACAAATAAATACAATACAAGAAGTGTTAGAGAGAATATGTTAGTTAAACCGATGGTGTCAAACTACTATGGAGAACGAACGTCCAAGTTTTTAGTACCTAAGATATTCAATGAAATAAGATTACTAAGACAAAATACTAATTTAAACAAAGGTGTGCTAAAAATGAAATTGAGAGACTCACTTCTCGATGACGAGGGAACCGTCGAACCCACTGTCTGCGAGGTCCACAATAATGTTGGATAAAATAATATAAGAATTAATATTGTATAATTTTAGAAGTAAGTAGTAAGTAAGTTAGGGATAATTAGTATAAAAAAGGGCGCATCTCGCCATCAAACATCAAAGTTTGGCGAGTTAGTATTTAAGTAACGATTGTAAAAAAAAAGCTTATAAAAATATATAAAAAAAAAAAATATACAACCATTGATTTTTATTTATATAGAAAAGTCCATTTTAAGACAAGGATAAGAATTTACAAATAGCTCATTAACTAGTACGTAACTCGCCGTATATTAAACACTTACCATAGTTACTACGTCTACATAATTTGGAAAATGTCGTTAGGCTCGTGTCTAAGGGAAAAAAAAATTATTAAAAAAAATATTTCTCAGACATCTAGAGGCTGAACGAGGGTATTTAACAATGAAGGTTGACTGTATATATGAGTTTTTTTTTTTAATTTAATTATTTACAAAGTTTACTTTTTCTTTCTCAACTAATTAGTGTAACAAAAACCAGAAAGATTTATTCGTACACTGTACTCAATCGACACAATTCACAATTCAATAATCATAGTACATAATACACGCTACGACATAAAAATATAAAACACGAGTAAGTGGGTATGTTTAGAGCCAAACACTAATAATATTCGTGTGGTGACAATAAATTTTACGTTTATATTTATACAGACAGTAACAGATAGGCGGACCATGCCTATTTGATTGACTACCTTTATTTTTTAAATTTATTGTGATTGCGTTGGGTTGGTGGAGATGGAGCCACATATATTCTCCAGGAAGCTTATTAGTGGTGATTCAAATGAAATTGTGTAGTGTAGATTTTTCATTACTAATCTTGTAGTATCATTATTTGAGTAACTGAGAATTTTTTTAATTTATTTTTTATACCTACCTACTTAATAAAAAAGTTTAAAGAGTTAGTATCGACAAGAACAAAATATTGTAGTCCAGAAGCAATTTGTATCCTTCCTTCCCACGTATCCTGCGAACAAATTACATACAGCAGACACAGCATCTACACATCTCGAAATTCTCTCACGAATGATCTATGATTCAAAACACGTTTGGAGCCGGGTCAGATGTTCCCGAAAGAGTGCCTGCTATCCGGCCAACGACCCTACATATCCTCTTTTTGTTATTTTTTAAAGTTCCTTGTACAGCCCCTAGAGAGGATTTTTAAAATAAAAAATAAATAATACGTGGAGGTTTTAATGTATCTTTTCTAAGCGGCTATTGGTCCTACTCGTATTTGTAGCGTGACCGAAAGCAATTAGAAGTTTGAATACTACCTTTCATGTATCCTTTTCAGAGCATGAGTATTTTCTTGTTTTTTTTTCACTATTACCTTTATAGAAAGGCTGATAGGCTTTTAACTATGAGTTCATATGTTTCGGCAGCTCTATGTAAGGAGCTCAGCTCAGCTTTTTTAAGGTACTGTCTGTATATGTCTTTGATTATTTCACGAAAAAAAAATAGAAACATTTTGCAGCGAATCCTTAGATGTTAATTAAATTTTATTCTTAAATACGAATATACCTTTCTCTACAATTGAACTACGGCTATATTTTTAATATTATTTTATTATAAGGCGATAAATTATGACATATTTTTTAGTTGTAGGATCTAAATTTGTGAGTGTTCCTAAAGTTGGACTTCACAAATTACAGTGCTCTTAATAACCTACAATGGCGATGCCTACTTAAACAGTGATTTACCGTCTCAAGTAATTTCATTTGTTCTAATTGTCTGTTTTGATTATATTTTTTCTCCTAAGAAACAAAAAGAGGGTTATTTATTGGTTGCAGAAGGGGTTATCGAAACAGATGTTTGTGCTTAATGTGTTATGTTGTTGTATTTAATATTTTTTCTTAAATGTAAGCTGCATTACGTAATTTTGTAAGATGAGACAACATTTATATCTTTCGGAGATTATTAAGAATCAATTTAACATCCTTTTTTTTATGTCGGATGCTTGTTTTCTTTATCGTTCAGAAGTTACTTTCGTACTTTCATTTTACTCGTAAATTTATGGTATGTCTACATAGTATATGGTATACATATATAGAATATTTGATAGTTAAATCACAAGTATTTTTTTTTCTACCTAAAATTGGGAGTAGAATGCGGTATTTATATTATTGTTGTAAATATCAATTACATTGTTGTATAACAAGATTTTAAATTTATGTCTTTGTATATTCTTGAATAAAATCGTAAATACTAAACATACGATATTTTTAATTATATTGCACCCATGAGGTTGACCACGGACCGATAACGGGCAGCTGCGCCCAGGGACAATGCACTCTTATCAGTTCATTTATACGATATGACACGAACTTGTACATTTGCGACAACTTGACAAATGGAGTAGCAGACGTTACTGTTACTTACCGCATTGGAGACTCTTATATTTTCTTTAAGAGTACGTACACATGACAGGCGTTAAGCACGCCCAACGGTCGCCCAGAAGTCTAAGGTCGACCGTAATTCTGAAATTATTGATTACTATAGGGCCAGGTTCAGATAACCAGGCATTTACGCGTCACAAGTTCATGAATGAAATTCGTGAACTTGTGACGCGCATTATCAAAACGTGCGCTCATCGCCCGTCATCTCAACGTAGCTTAAAGCTCCGTCAACGATAGTCAAAAGAATCCTTTTTTTTTTGACAACATTAAACCTTGTAAATAGTTATTAAATAAGAAAAAACAAAATCTGTTGTCAAACAGACGAAAGGATACTTTTATTTTGGAAAACGAATTAAGGTTCCGCGCAGAATATATAAATATGAACACGCGAGCGAAGCCGCGCGGGAACTGCTAGTCATTACATGAAAGAAAGAAAGAAAAGGAAGAAAAAAGATTTCTTTTGGAAAACAATAAAAATAAAAAATAAGAAAATTAAAACAAGAACATTATATTGTAGACTAAAAATAACCAAAACAAAACAAAAAATTGGGAGTATATCATTTCTGCTCACTGGCAACACCACATCTTCCGCCTGACCAAGCGGAAACCGCCTCCATGAAGGCCAGTAGTGTCAGCAATACAACCTTAAAACGATTAAATATCTTTATAAACAACAAAGTGATGTGAAAATGTGTATCCCATCAGTGCCAAAATTTGGACATCGCTCAGCATACGTTGCGATTATTAAACTGCAACATTGGTATTCTGCGAAATCCATTTAGTGACGCCGACGCCTAGTGCGTCTATAAATATAGTAAATATATTGAATTGTGTAAAATATATACGAGTAAATAAGATTTTACAAACATAAATACTAAATAGTATAAAAACTGTGGAGTAAACTGTTTACATTTTGTGTGTTTTTTAGTCAAGCGTCTGTCCTATCTGTCCTGTTTTTTCAGCAGCCTAGCAGCCATGTTATTTGAAAACAACTTTGTACATAATTAAATTGTTAATTGAATAATATAAATGGGTTATATTGAGCGACATAAATTAAGTGCAAGAATTGAAATTAAATACATATATATTACATATATATATTAGTAACTAGCCGTTCCTGGAAGTGATTCCGGTTCATAATCACTGCTCCGCTCTTCAGGGTCGTAGCGTGATGTTAAATAGCCTATAACTAGAGATGAAACGGATTGCCGGTTACTATCCGTTTTCCGGCCTATCAAGCTTAAATTGACTATCCGGTCGGATATCTCTATAATAAAATAATTTTTCAGTTACAACAAAATTAATAGTACTTTTACTGCACTAAAGGCAAATATGGTGGATATGTATACCAATTTCTCTGCATTAAGAGATGACAAAATGGTTTCGCTTATCTTCATAAATAAGGCAAGTTTCAGAAGAAAGTCTTCCGCGTGAAACACTTTGAAACTTTCTGAATGAATGCTGACAAACTTGATTAAGTCCCGTTATTGTCTAGCATTTGTTGACCACCACATACCATATTATAAGGGAAAAGAGCGTGATCAATTCACACTGACTTCAAATTAAAAACAAATTCACATGAAATTGCTATTTTATTGATGTGAGACGTTGGTATTGTTGTACTGTTGTTTTCAATTGCTACCTTATTCAAGCAATCGCAAAACGCGTCGTAAGGTTTTCGTGATACATCCGACTCTGTCTCCTTATCTCTACTTTTTAGCTGGTGTTGAAGATTAAGCTGAAAGAGCTCGACAGAGTTTCTACTGGATTTTTGTAAATACCTTGCGACATCGTGATTAGCTCAACTTGTCGTGCGGACATGTCTTTGAGCTTTAACAACCCCAACGAATTCTTTCTTAAATCTTGTGTAGAGGAGTTAGACCTGACGATATTTAAGAATTTGAAACAAGTCGTTTCGTCTACCGCATTTTGCAACGATGCCCTCGTGTGTGGTAAATCAATAGTTCTTGGCTGAGTAACATCTTTATCTATTTCTTTTAATTTCGTGTGGCATTACATCCGACACGCAGGACTGGCAATCGGCAATTTCTATCGGCAATGTTCGGCCGGATATCCTGCTATCCGGCTTAAAGCTTGGCCGGATATCCGGTTTCAGTTCTAGCTATAACCTACCTCTAGATTTGAGCTTCCGAATGTAAAAGTATATACCATAATTTATTATATAGATAAGGACAAAAAACAGAGGGTTCTATACTAAATAATAATAGTTTAGTAATACTAAAAAAATGCATTAATAGCAAATGTAATTAAGAAAGAGTTTCACTATTTACCTACTGGCTTATGCCGCGTTCCTATAATCAAGCAACGATTCGTTTTGCTTACGGACGGTAAAATTTCGTTGAAGAAAATTTTACCATCCGTAAGCAAAACGAATCTTTTCTTGATTATAGGAACGCGGCATTAATCATCTGACCATCGTTACCAAGCCCAATGTGTTGGAATCGTCGAAACGAAACATATGAGTCCAAATCGGGAGGTTTACTAGTGCCACTGAAGAATTCCACTATCTACCTCCTGCTCCAAGATGCCAGATTATACTATTGCCATCGTAACTACATATACATACAAAGGTTCATTTCGATACGACAATTAGAAGTAGGTTAAAATTAACTTCCAAGATTTGTTTACATGGTTACAA
Source organism: Euplagia quadripunctaria (assembly GCA_963859945.1). NCBI lineage: Eukaryota > Metazoa > Arthropoda > Insecta > Lepidoptera > Erebidae > Euplagia > Euplagia quadripunctaria. The sequence continues at coordinate 11,023,960 of OY982578.1, read as the reverse complement.
ACGAACACTAATAAGAGCGTGTTAAAAATCATTGGTATTTTTCGAAGTATACCTATATATATATGAATGGGAATAAGGTTAACGACATTCCGAGTGTTTTTTTTTCTAGTTTCCTGCCAATTACATCGATAACTTTATTTTTACCGTATGTACGACTGCATGTTTATTTACTTCAGATATAGGTAGTACCTACACGGTACAAACAATTGTTTGAATATTAAAAAAAACATTAATGTAACATTAAAATGTTAGTGGAATTGTGCTTAGCTTGAAATTAATACCATTTTGTCGTTAATCCTAGGTCATGAGAGTTATACAGGGATTCTCGGAGTTTTTCATATTAGGATGTACCCGGGGCCCTGCAAGAGACTCACTTCTAAAGGAGAACCATGTAGTTTTAGTTGATTTGATTCCGATATACCACTTCATCGTTAGCTCCGGTAAGGTGATGTCCTGTGTACGTTTCAAAAAGACAACAGGTTATTAGAGTAATAATTATCTCTTCTTTCATGGAGGAAGACTATGCTAGTAATCTGCCTATATTACATTCTATTTTTTAACGAGTATGTGGTATGGATTGGAATATTAATTAATACCAGTATAACATATTCATCTGGATATTTAGATAACTGGATATCAGACTGTTCCTTCACACAACTGTATAGGGGATATTTTAATACAACTTATAAAATTATACCAGTGAGTAGGTAAGGGAAGCTTCCGCTACTTTTTAACCTGTACACTCACTGCTAGGGTTGCCACCTTTTTTTTTTTGGAAAAAAATATAGTATTTTTTTTAAATTTGCAAAAAATATAGTACTTTTCGAAAATTCGAAAAAAATAATAGTACCTACCTACAATTTTTTCCATCCCTCGAGAACAGATTTTTTTCTGGATCATAGGTACCCTATTTCTTGTTCTGTACCATTGACAACGTAACCAAAATTTAATGATGATTGGTTGAGTGGTTAAGGCGTCAAAGCGTTACATACAGTTCCAGTTACAGTTAAAATGGTCACCATTGAGTTAGAAATAAAAATATAGTATTTTTCGTACTATATTATTGTTCTATAATATATAGTACAATTGCTCAAAATATCGTACGATACTATATATTATAGTACGGGTGGCAACCCTACTCACTGCACAAATGGCACAGCAATTTCAGTGGTCTCCTCGTCATGTCACTCTGTCGAGTATTATCACAGTATATGTATGTATATACATATACTGTGGTATTATGGTATAGGTGTTTGTGTGATTCGCAACTAATAGTTTTGAGTCAGTTATTTTGTGACTGTTCCTGGGAATAGTTTAAATTCATTTCAGTCTTGATATACTTTATGTCCATCACTTATGTATGTAAAGTTCCCCGGGCACAGACGTATTTGCTTAGTGCAGAGTTGTATTGTTTAAGAAAACTCGAAATCTGCCGCTACATAGATAGATAGAGATCACAGATAGATCAGGTACAGGTCAAGTTAATGTAAAGCTTGTATAATAAGAGTTTTTGTGTGGTGTGCGGGTGTGGGTTTGTAATATTGTTTTAGTCGTTTCGCCATAATTACTATTTCGGTTTGTCCCCAGCAGAAGATTAGTATCACAAAAAAAGGTGCAAGTATTCACAACCATTGAGTCCATTGAGAATATTAAATTATTCCACTAATATTATAAATGTGAAAGTTTGGATGGATGGATGGATGGATGGATGTTTGTTACTCTTTCACGCAAAAACCACGGAACCGATTGCGATGAAACTTGGTATGTAGGTAGCTGGAGACCTGGATTAACGCATAGACTACTTTTATCCCGATATTCCCACGGGATCAAGACTTACGCGGGTGAAACCGCGGGGTGCTGCTAGTATTTCATGTAATGGTGTATGTTATGTATTTCTATGTATTTACAAATGTTATATTTATGTATTTAAAAAAGATCTTAGTATTTTGGCGTGTTGGTCTAGTGGTTAGTGATCCGGACTGCTGAGCCAGACGTCGTGGGTTCGATATACCGAGGACATATAATTGTGTGATGAGCATGATCATTTGTTATGTGTCTGGATGTAATTTATCTATAACTAGCAACCTGCCCCGGCTTCGCACGGGTAGCAGAGACATCTTCAACAATCATCATCATATTTCAAACCAATTTACACAAAACCTTAATAAATTATAATATACCTAAACTTTCCTCATGAATCACTCTATCTATTCGTGAAAACCGCAAGAAAATTCGTTCAGTAGTTTTTCAGTTTCAGACAGACAGACAGACGCGGCGGGGCACTTTGTATTATAATATATAGTGATAGTGATTTATGGTATGCAAAAGACACTAATATGTGACTCCGATGTAGTAGGGGCAACCATCCGTAAATCCGTTCTGTAGTTTTTGAGTTTATCGCGAACAGACAGACAGACAGACAGACGGGCGTACGGCGGGGGACTTTGTTTTATAATATGTAGTGTTAGATGTATGTATTTAGAAATATATAAGTGTGTTTATCAGTAGTCTGATTACCGTAGTACAGGTTCTGCCTAGTTTGGGATTCGACGGCCGTCAGTGAGATGTGTCAAGTTATTATTATATAAGTTATTACCTATTATATAGTATATCTAGTACCCACATACAGGCTATGCTTAATTTGGGTCTGGATAACTTTTATCAATACGTCCCACAATATTATAATTATTGCTGCATCTGTTTTAAACAAGTGGTTAAGTAGAAGCATATTATAACAGCGTTTCACTGTATTACACATAATACTTATCTAAGTAATACTCATACTCAATACATTCCTAAGCGTGTCTAGGCCCGAGCCCTTGTGCTAGCAGTCTGCACATAAGAGCTCATTCATGCGGTCACACGCCAGCGGTGATGAATAGATATCCCTTGTTACTTGATCTCTTAGGTCATTGAGTTGTAGACCAGTGTTGCCATTACAGATCAATATTACATGGATTGGAGGATTTTAAGAACTGAAATAGCCCTTATACCAAATCTCTAGTTTTACACATTTTATAGTACACTAGCTGACCGGCGCAATTTCGTCTGCGTTACACAAGAGATTGTGATAAATTTTCCCCGTTTGTGCAACATTTTCCATTGATGCTCCGCTCCTATTCGTCGTATATATAGCCTACAGCCTTTCTCGATAAATGGGCAATCCAACACTAAAATATTTTTTCAATTCGAACCAGTAGTTCCTGAGATTAGCGCGTCCAAACAAACTCTTCAGTTTTATAATATAAGTATAGATGTGTAATATTGACTTATGGAAACTTGTCAAGTTTTGGTAAACCGATAGGTTGAAAAAAATTGTGATTAAAAAAAAAACAACACATTCGGTATTTATGCGAATGTATTATTTTTTTAACAACTTTGTAAGGATTATCGTATTTGAATTCTAATTACAGTTGTCAAAACTTCATTCGGTGGAATTTTCTAATATTTACAACAGTATTTTAATGTAGATTCTACCGTTTTACTTATGCACTTTAAAATATGTACTTATATGGAACTTATAATTATTTGTTAAAATAAATATCGCAATCGAATATCGGACACGGCAACACTGTCATACTGCATCCGCTGCATGAATCAATTTCTATTAAATTTATCTAGTAGTACATTGATTTGGCATAACATTAATTTGCAATACATTGCAGAAGAAATTACTCTGCTTACACCTACTGGTGTTGTAACGTTTAAAGTCTAAGGTGTGTATTTCGATTAAATTTCGATTTGTGAACATATTTGTTATTCAATCACACCTCAAATATTCCTATGAAATGCTTTATCGAGATAGATTGCATGCTGGAGTACATCAGTTCCAAATTTGAAACCCAAACCAAATTAAAAAAAAATAGTGTCAGTCGCGGTTCGCGGGTAAAAGGTACAGTCAATGACGATCAGACGATGCACAGCTGGTTATGGTAAATTACATTATGAAAGTTTTTTTTTAATTAATCCACCAAACTATCACTAGTGTTTTAAAGTCATGGGTTACTTTTAAAAAAATAAGTGCAGGAGACCAGTTTGAATAAAACTTAACAAGACTGATTATGTAAATTACCCATGTAAGCAAACTTAGATACCAATTGGGTTCCGAGTATAATTTAAACGACAACTAAACCTGAAGAGTGGTATTACTCAATGGCGGATTATATGCAAGAAAAGAACGCTTGGGACTAAATTATTTTTAGATTCCCAAGCTATTTCAAATACTTGATACAAAAAACTAATGTGAGCTAACATGTTTTTCATCTACTGTTTTTTATGTCTTTCTTTTAATATTATATTATTTGGTTTTCAGTATCCATACTTTCAATTTATTAATAATTTTAGTTTTAGTTTCATTTTAGTTTGCTTACTTTTAATCTTAATAACATAATAGCGCACGATAAAACAGTGTTGTATTATATTATCTATATATAATACTATATATAGATAATATAATATATATAATACGTGAAGCGAAAACTTTGGATCCCTTTTTACGAAAATTGGGAGGACGGAGGAGTATGAAATTTCGCACACTTATAGTTTATACAGAGAAGAAGTGACGAATGCTAAAATTTTTGAACAATATTTGCTACAAAGTTAAAAAAAATGCAAAAACGGGTACATACAGCTATGAGTGTCCAGTATATATTTTGACCTGTCATGGTACAAAAGTCTATACAATGACAGATCAAGTAATATTGGCCAATGAAATAAACCATGGTCGAAATTTGACCACCACGCGATCTCTAGTATCATTAAATATGTATTGTTAAAATATCTGGTGATGTAAAAGGGTGAGTGAGTTTGTTTGCCTGGTTTCGAGACAGCCTTCTCCTTCTACGTACTAATAAAATTTAGGTAATTAATCAGTTTGTTGTTTGGCACCGACTCCAAGTTTATAAAATTTGATAGTTTTATGTAAATAAGCTTAATACTCAAGACTTTAAAGGTTTATTTATTTCTTGCTTTTTAGTTCTTTTTCGACGGTTTAATTTTTTTTAAAGTTTTTGTCATTATTAGGTTACCGAAAAACATGTAAATTACGATGTGATAAAAAGAGCAATTTTTGTGTAATTTTACTGAACTGCATGTAGATGCAGCTAGGAATGTAAATACCTGCACTAAATCTACGTTCTCATGCATTTTGGACCATTTGCTCGGAACGAAGAAATCTGTTGCAGAAACTCGTCATCAGCAACATAGGCAGGCCGGAGCATGAAAATAACCACCTATAGGAAAGCAAAGCGTGGGACGTACCCCTCCTAGATGAATAAATATTGTGCGTTTAATCACCTGGATGTTAACAAGTCGTAAATATTAGTGTTCATTTTAACTTTAAAATGTATACTTATTTATACGGATTACTATGTATTTTGCCCCACCCACCTTGAACGTTTAATAATAAATAAATAATAACTCCACACATCTCACACATGGCCGTCTGGTCCCTAACCAGGCAGAGCCTGTACTGTGGTAATCAGACTGCTGATAAACATACTTATATATTTCTAAATTCATACATATTATAGATAAATTACACCCCCAGACACAGAACAAATGATCATGCTCATCACACAATTTTATTTGTCCTGGGTGGGAATCGAACCCACGACCTCTGGCTTAGCAGTCAGGGTCACTAACCACTAGACCATCAGGCCAGTCAGTTTATACTGTGTATGTGGTATTCTAATCAAGTAACTGTATTTTTTACCTACAAAAAGGAGGGTTCTCAAGTCGGCGCGTATATTTTCTTTTTATGTATGACCACGCATAACTTTTTACAGGGTAGTCCGATTTCGATATTTTTTTTTTTATTGGATAGGGCATACTTTGAATTTAGTCCCATATAAATAAATAAAAAATTCAACCCTAAGGGTGGAAAATAGGGTACGAATGATTGTTCACCCATTGGATTTTTTTTGATTGACTCAAAGTTATTTAGGTATTTACAATACTGTAAAAGTTTAGTTAGGCTAACGAGTTTATTTTTCACTTTTTAGTTTCTTTCTACTTTCGTCGGTTTAATTTTTTGTTAAAAAGATTTTTGTATCTGTTTTTTTTTTATTAAACAAAACAATTACAACTAACAGATATCGCTGGTTTGCGAGAATAACGACGGAACTAAAAATGATTGATTTTAGAAAATTTCAGTGATTTGTGATTTCTGCTAGAGTATTTTGTTTTAAATATATAATGGACTTGTCGCTTTCTAACGAATGTTAGCACGAAGTCGGCGTTGCATCTCTGTTCACCATAAAATCAAAGATTTATGATCGTTTGGCATACTTAGTTCAATTCGACTGAATTTTGAATTACGTCGATATTCTCGCAAACCAGCGATATGAACCGTGAACCTTAACGTAAGAATAGTAGCCATAGATGCCGAGTTAGTTCTCTATCCTAATCCGCTAGAGGCGCTGACGTCGCCTAGTACTGTGCGTAACAGTTTACGTAGATGCAAAATTTAGTACGTGAATCCATAGGTCTTGAATCAAATGTTTATAACAGTAGAGATAGCTCGGGATGAATGTAAGGATCAAAGCTAGTGGTGGTTTGTTGTCTCTGCCTACCCCGAATGGAGAAAGCGTGAGTTTACGCAGATATGTATTATTTAGGCTTGTTAAAATTGGAATGTTTTTTTTTAACACGATTTTATTGGCTTCACTTGTAGCTATGTAAACGGTCTGGTCTGGTCTGATGATGGAGCCAGGAAGTGGATAGTGGAACTCTTTTTTATTTATTGTTCCCTTTTAAAGCGTATTTTTTTAGTTTTTCTAAACTATAATTTATTATGTTAAAAAAAAAAAAATGTTTAAGTGAGATTATGATTATGATACGACATTTATGACACGAGCCGACACCTGATGGTACGGAGGTGGGTGTATGCTCTTTTCTTGAAAATGTGGAGGTCGTATCTGGATTGGTTGTGCGAGGCAAAATTGTTGTGAAGCGCACAATTCAGTGTTTCATTGTTATTCATAATCAATAAGTTAAGGTCCAAAGATTATCTTATTAGGGCTCTGCGAGCCATCAAGCTAGTGATGTTTGTAGTACTATTTTTTTTTATAAGAAAACGGAGCGGTTTTCATCAGGAAGTAGTAAGTAGCACAGTCTGACACACAGGTATTGGCGTTCTGTACTATCTAAAATTATGCATGAGCACAATAGTCAAGTTAATCAACAATTTGTCTGCTAGTTTTTAGTCAAAATGTTTTCAAGCATTTCTATACTAATACTCGTATTAATATTCTATCCATGACATCTCTTTCTTTGTACTTATACAACTAGGGATTCCGTGTCAGATAAAGCTTAATAAATATATGTGGTTTGAATAAATTTTCTGTCGGTACGACTATAATAAAAAATTTGTAAGGAGCGAGGGTGAACACTCTTGCACGAAGGAGGCTTTACTTTTGTAAGTTAGAAGAGAAAGCACAAGTAGCTACTATACTACTACTATGCTATACAACTAGGTATTTTAACAAGGATTTCTATGACTTTCGGAAAACTTTGGAAAACTTTAGGTTAATTAAGTGAGAAGGTAGGCTTAGTAGAGAGGAAAGGTAGAGCACATCAGATTACTGCTTGAACTTCTATCCTTCCATATTTTGCCGAGTTGGGTCATTACTGTTTTGGCCATGCCGATCCTCCTGCGTATCTCTGGTTCGCAGGTGCCTTTATTCGTAATTACCGAGCCAAGGTACTGGAAATGTTTTACAGTTTCGAAATCTTGGAGCAGATTTGTGCTTTGTGCAGCATCAAGACGGTAGACTATCATCATCTTGGTTTTTTGAAGTGAAAACTTCTCTAGCGGCGTTGAGCACTTTTTGGGATGGGTAAAAAATGTTAAACTCGCCTCAGGACACGTGACCTGATCGAAAATTCGTAAGACGGAGCCGAGTTTCTTATATTTAAGAAAATATAACATTCGAAATTCAAACATTTATAAGCAGCAGGAGCGCAGAACTTCCAGTGTACCCTATGTCTACATTCAGATATGTTATTATCTACTTTTTATTTTTAACCTAATTATATATATACAGATGTGTGTGTGTATGTATATGCATTAAATACATTATGAAGTTATGTTTTCACTTCTGACGTCAACTACGACCGACTGTTTTTTTTTCTTTACTTCGTGTCCCATTTTGAGGCTGGTTATTTTGAGCCGCTTCAAAAGTTCGTCCATTACCAATTCGCTCGATGCAAGAAGGATAGTTTCATCTGAGTAGCGAATGTTTGATATTAGTATTCCTCCTATTTTAAAGTCGCCTTCACAACCTTCCAGGGCGTGCCGCATTATGTACTCTCCATATATATTAAATAGTACGGGAGAGACGATGCATCCCTGTCGTTCCGGAAATTAAAGTTCTTGGATGTGACATCTCCTATGGTTACATTTCCATATCCAGTCTCATAAAGACTCCATGTTAATGATAGAAGATGGGTTGGAACTCCAACTTCAGATACCTAATTTCTCCCATAATTTATCCTACCTTTTCACGCACTTATGACTCTTGAGTTGGTGTTCATGGGCGATGGTAGTCACTTACCATCAGGTGACCTATCTGCTCGTTTACCCCCTATAAAATAAAATTAAAAAAACTTGACGCAGTCAAAATCTCTCTGATGACCGACATAGGACTTATACACACGGGTGTTAAATTCGTAGCAGTTTGTGCCTTTCCCTTTAACAAAACACGTTTGTTTCTGCGGTATCTGCCAGTCAAGGTATGATTTTAACCATGCATTGGTGATAATTAATATATACACCTATCAATACTCGCAAATTAGTTTTTTCCATCTCATGGATTAGTCCGTTTCGTGTAAAATCCATTGTGGTATACTCGTGCTTCCTTCAAATACAATCTGTAGGTCCTTACAATATCTATAGCAAATATTTTTTTTAAATAAATAATCATCCTATTTACCAATTAGGTAGTACATAAGCACACAGTCGACCTAAAAGCGGCTATACTGCCCTAGGCTTCCTAAGAATGTTAGGGCGTACCTACCTGCTTTTGTGTTGAAAACCCCTTAAAAACCTCATAATGGCCTTTTCAAAGTCACCCGTTCTTGCAGTCTTTTATGAAAACTATATCGGAGTAGACATTCCTAAATACAAGCTGCATGTGTATATTCCAATGAAAAGTTATTCAGTTCAGTCGAAAGAATTAAAACAGAAATCGTATGAAACAGTAAGTAATGCATTAAAACATTGCAATGCTGTTTACTTACGCTTGTCCAAAGAGCATTGTTGTTGTTGCAACGAAAACGAAGTGAAAATAACAATGGATATACCAGATTTCGTCCTAAATTAAACTCAGGTTGTATAGAAATAGAGTTTATATTGTTTTATCTAATAAAAACATCGTAATCAGCTGGCTGCGCCGGAATGGTCGACGCATCTCAGTATTGGCGCGAACGCAGCGCGCACTTGGTGGGCGCGTGCTCTTTGATTTCTTCCCTTTTCAAATCGCGTTCGAAATTCAACACGAAAACTCATCTGTTATTCAGTTTTGTTGTCAAAGTATGGAATGAAAAAAAATCGGAGCCGTTTTTGAAGAGCATCTGGTAAGTGGAGATTTTGAAAGTTTGATTTTTCATTACATGTAATAGATCCTTTCTTAGTTCTCTATCTACGTTATTGAAGGAACTAATCTATGCTCAATTTTTGTTTAAAATTGTGTATAGATTGCACAATTTTTGTTTATGCACAGTATAATGTTGTCCGCCAATCTTACGTAAAAGTAGATTGAAAGCGAGATTTTTTTACTGATTTTAATTACCTATTGTAATAAAATAATTAATATTCATAATTCGATTAAAAAAACATTAATTGTTTGCGTATCGATGACGTAATCGGTGTAATCTTTATTACCAACTTCATACTTGTATGTAGGTTAGCATCCATAGACAAAAGACTTATGCTTCTATTTTTAATCGTAAATAGGATTGTTTTAGGATCTGTAACATTATTTAATATTATATTAATACCTAAAGTAATGTAGGCTAAGGGGTTAAAAATAATCACTTAATCTCCAAATGTCTACAAATACATCAACAGGTGCCCAAAAGACTCGCGATATTACCACTTTGATAGCAATGCCATATCTGTTTTGTGCAAGAAAAAGGATCGTCTATCGTAGACCGCGATGGTCACTCTGGTTTGAGTTTTTTTTTTAAATAAGTAGCGGGCGTTATCTTTCCTAACATGTCTCAACATGTCTTCTTTTAATTTGTGCACCATTTATTATTTTAATCGTAGCAAATCTTGCACATTATCCAAGGATCCTTTATCATACTCTATTATGTTGATTTTTTTATACAATTAAATTGGCATACATGTATACCGCTGATAGTGAGCTCCTGATAGGAAGTGTACAGTTACTCAGTCAGACAGTAAAAATCTTGGACCAATTACTCCCCTCTACACACCGCTCTGGCCGTCTCAAAGGTAAGCACAGTGTTAACCAGTTTGTTACCAAAAGTGTCGTGGTCCAGTGGACTATTTACTCTAGGGTAGGGCTGCCATCCGTCCGGGTTTCCCCGGATTTGTCTTAGTTTAGAGGGCGTCCGGGGAGCGTCCGGGCGGGGTTTTCAAAAAGTGTCCGGGTAAAACCCACACACTCACACACAGAATCTCGATTTCACACATGTGAAATCGAGATTGTGTGTCCGGGATTTTTGAAGAGCTTGTCCGGCGTCGGCAATTTAAGTGATGGCAGGCCTACTCTAGGGCCCAGGAGGCACGTGCCCGGGGCAGTAGGTAACTATGGGCGGCAGACTAGTCGCTTTTCATAATCGTTACCGACCCATTAGGTATGTGTTTGCTACTTGTCGATTAGACCGACGACGACGTAAGGACCTAATCAACATCACACAGTAGGTACTCTAAAACTCATTACTTACTGTTAATTAACGCTTAATAAATAAGTACCATTTTCACCAACGAAATGCTTATCAAATATATGTAGTTGTCATAAATAAAGTAGTCGTGCTTATACTTTTCAAAAGCATTTTAAATGTGTTGATGTAATCATTTTCCCGTTCGTGAATACCGGTCTTCATTGAAGAAAGCATCTGGAATACTTATCAACTATCTGATCCACGCGTGGTTTATTGTTCCTTAACATTTCAGTCTTAGATATATACCAAGCCTTCAAATCAAAATTAAAAATCAATTAGGATTACTCTCTTACTCTATTTACTGTCCTTGTCTAATGATAACACTAGGGTTTCAAACGGTAATATACCGCTTCATTGCGTACGGGACACCGGTTTCGAGGAAATACTGCTGTCTTGCATCCATCCGTTAGTTGTGTGTTGTGATACCTATATACAGTTGTTTTATTACTGTAAAACTAACTAAAACAGGGGCGAAATTGTTTATCTTGAAAAAGGCTGGTACCCGGTGGATGACAAACGTCATCATCCTCACCTCGACCTATGGATATTCTAAAAGATTTCCACAGCGAGCGGTCTTGTGCTGCCTTTCTTTAACAATCGCCTCTCTTAATGTTATCCGGAGACCACTTTTCCTAATATATACTATAATAGTTCTCTTTATTGTTCAAAAAGAAGATTAAATAGGGATTACTTACTTACTCAATGTTGTGGGGAGTGTGGGGACTAGTCTCCGTCGTGTCGTAGAAAAAAAAATAGGTAGGTTTGTGATATTTAAATACAGAAATCTGTGCCCAGTTTGATATTTGTTTTTTTTTAAACATAAATCTGTATTCATATGGTTGTGTATGGTTGTGTGTATGTGTGCAACAAATTCTGATTTTAAATAAATAAAATAAAACGTGCTTTTCCTGAGCTTAGAACTTTTCACTCCACGGTCTGTAGTCAGGTAGTGATTCAAGCGTAGCTGTAGGACAATTAGACACAAGGTGAATAATTTATTGATGTTGTGTGATGACTTGTAACACAAATGTTACATAGGTGTTGCAAACATCATCTCCCTTACCGTAGAAGATTGTTGCAAGCCCTTTCAAAGTAGGAAAGGACAGCCCTATTATCCCAGTACTGGAAGCCTCGGGCAACTGATTAATTCGCACATAAATCTACAGCACCGTGTCTCGGTAAAATTTAGTGCTGCGTGCTTGTTTCTTAAATTAGTATAAAATAAAAAAGGAGTACGTAGCACCTACCGTCTTGGTTGCATTACCTAATATTTTATGATCCTCTTGAACAAAACGGAATATTCTTAGATGACTAGGAAAACAGATCTGATTATGAATTGTGGATGGTTGCTAACCGTGGATATTCCTATACAAGGATGAGAAGATTTGTTTATGATAGATCTCAATTTTATTCGCCCCGTTTGAAAGATCCACAAAACGTGGGAGCGAGAACTCCTACTTAAAAACGCCCGAAAGAGAAAGAGATAGCAAATTATCTATGTGTAAATTAATTATTACGAGAGAGAGTCTATACCGTCCCGATCAATTAAATGGCGTTTTGGAATTTTGTACATTAAAATAAACTTACGATTAGATTAAGGAAATATTAATTTGGAGCTTTTTTAAAAAAGCGTGAGCCAGTGTGATATTAGTTAATTTTAGTGTAATTTGAAAGGCTTTTAACAGTAACTCAATACTCAAAATAACTTAACATAATATTACTCATATATATGTACATATAAAAAGCACAAGGTGTGCCGTGCAGTTATCACTATTACTACATATTTTAAAATAAAGTCCCCCACCGCGTCTGTCTATCTGTCTGTTCGCGATAAACTGAAATATTCCTGAACAGATTTTCATGAGGTTTTCACTAATAGACAGAGTGATTCATGAGGATGGTTGAGGTGTATAATTTGTTAGAAGAAGAAGATTTTGTGTAAATTTATTGAAATATGTTTATGTTGATGTTTGTTGAAGATGTCTCTGCTACCCGTGCCGGGGCGGGTTGCTAGTACTACATATAATAATTATAATTAAAAAAAAAAACCGACTTCAACAACAAAAACTATTCCATAAAAGAATTACATATGGTTTTCTCATGGATGCCATTGTCAGAACTGGACCAAATTGAAATGGGACCACACGGAAAGCACCAGCTTTCAAATAAAAAGAATCATCAAAATCGGTTCACCCAGTCGAAAGTTCTGAGGTAACAAACATAAAAAAAAGCATACAGTCGAATTGAGAACCTCCTCCTTTTTTGAAGTCGGTTAAAAATAAAGTATAGCATGCGTTACTTCTGGAAAAAGTAGCTACCTAATAGTGAAATAATTGTTAATATCGTTTTAGTAGTTTCAGAGCTTATCGACTACAAATCATCATCTTCCTACCATTATCCCAAACTGAGTTGGGGTCGGTGCAATGTGTTTTGTACACAAACACATTGCAAGAGAGTTTTGGATGGTTTTTATGGCCGGCCTGTCTGACGACAACCCTTATTGGAAATGTAGTCGTTTTAAGACGGGAAAGAAGGAATAAGGTAAATTTATATAAGGCAGATAAATGGGTATGGAGTGGAACCTAGGGTAAGGTGTGCCTTACCCTAGGTTCCTCTAACTACAAGTCTCGGACAGGGAACGGAGCTGAGACTGTAGTCGCGTACCCAAATGACCTGTATTTCCTGTCCGGACCAAGAACAACCAAGACTTATCGTCATTCATAAAGAATTTTTGATGGTCTCCTTTTTTATATGGGATGCAGAACGTGCCTGTCCGGGTGCTATGGCACACATTAGGAGAGATATGTTCAGCAGTGGACTGCAATAGGTTGATTGATTGATGTTTTGATGTTAGAATGAGAAAATAAGAAAACAAATTCGTAAAATACAGGGAACAAATAAAAGTAAAATATAATTCCCCTTTTGTGCTAATTTTTAACCCAACTAACTTGTAATCCTGTAGTTGTATTTTTTGACTCCTCAATTAATTAACTATTTCCTAAATTAAATAAGTAACAAGCCTCGAAAGCTCGAGGCTTGTTACAACAGGAATATCTCTCTTGCTGACTTTTATATTTAACATCTCTTAATTTACCGCCTTTAGAGTTCAACTAACTCAATAAAAAAAAAAGATTTATTGAAATCCTTTCACAAATGGTGAAGATATCGCGTAACATACTAAAAAATATATATATAGTAAAACCAAGAACACCCTCTTTTTTGAAGTCGGTTAAAAACTTAAAAGCTGTCAAAGGATCTTTTACAGAATACGCAATACAGCGGCTCTTTATACAACTTATGTAACCTACTCACTGCAGATGAAAAAGATAAGGTTACTTTGACCGCGTTTATAACGAGGATATGTGATACGAACATTTAAAAAACTTACACTTAAACTTAACACTTAAAAAAATCTTTGTATGACTTTAAGAGATTGTATGTATATGTACAGCAATGGACCTCCCATGACAGACATGGTGATATTTTTTTTTTTTTTAAAGACAACTCCCGCATTAGGAATTACTCCTGTGTCGCGGGGGACTTTACAAACACATAAACAACGGACACAAAGAACACCCAGACTCGGGTGGGAATCGAACCCACGACCTATGGCATAGCAGTCAGGGTCACTAACCACTAGGCCAACAGGCCAGTCGTATATTAAAATAAACTACACTCAAATAAATCAGCAAAATCTGATAATCCTTACCTAAAATAATTCTAGCGGCTACCAAGCTATAACTCAACGCAGAGGAAACGGCCGCCCACGTTATCCTGGAGTGCGAGGGAGTGGCCACACAACGGACAAGAATCCTCTTAGAATCCTGTGAATGCCCAAGGAGGCTTCTGTGCTTCTGGAAGGAGCTAGGCTGGTATAACTAGACAACTTTATCTGAACGCAAAATGCACCATTTTTGAGTCTAAATGCGGAAACAGAGCCCTCTACCAGTAACAGTACCAAGTTATAAACATAAAATACTACTTCAAAACCGTGCAGTATTAGATGAAAAAAAACTAATTAAAATATTCTAAGGCCAAATTATTCCCGGAAATGACATCCATATGCGTAGTATGTTAGTTCAACGCACTGAGTAGCAGTAAAGAGATGCGTGCAACAGAACAAACAAGTTTCCCTACGACAGATGTAAAGGTGATGATGGGGTTCAACGACTTGTTAGTACTTGTCCAAACTTTTTATTAGGAGATCAGTTTGTGGGCCCGTTTTGATTGTAACTTCCTTTATGGACCTGATTTAAGGATAGGGGATTCTGTTTAGTTGCTGTGTTAAGAGGCGGTGAGGGCGACTGATTTGTTCATGACTTATTTTGTTTAAAATACTCCATTACTCATTTTTTACAACTAAATTGGGTAAATGGTACACGGCCCAGCTCATGGTAAGCCATTGGTATGAGGTGAGTTCCAACAGTCGCAATTTCAACAGTTACTTCTACGTTGCAAACTCATCCTCCTTGAAGTACTGCTGAACAGTTTAAAAAAGTATTTTAATGCGCGGTCTGCTGTACGTGGCTCTATTTTCCTTGTCGAATGGCTTCAATTCAAACTATAAACAAACAAATAGTGAGAGTTAAGTAATATGGGTCATAAACTACTAGTATATGCGTAATAACTTTTATTAAACTAATTGCTTTTAGTAGTCTAGGAGTCTTTTCACATCGGTAGTTAACTGTGTGGGGTTTTAACTCGCAATCTTTCGATTGCAAGTTGGCTCCCTTTTCGCAGAGTTACGCTAACGCCCCCCTTAACCGCGCAAGATTTTTCAAGCTTCGAAATTCGAACACCGTTCAACATGTACAGTTGGGTTGCCATTTGATAACCTTTATAGATATTTTTTCTTTAAAAAGTTAAGGTTTAGCAAATTTTTGCTCCTCTATCTTACAAACAATCGAGGTTGGATAGCACTACAGCGTACATATCGGCTTAGTGGTCATTTTACACAGTTGATTCACACTATTCGTGCGAGACGACCACTAAGCCAAAATATCATTTTTGAAAAAAATTTAAGTGAAGTGTGAGTATGAATCATCGATCAATCGTTCTTGTGAGAGGTCGTCCCACGGTGCCCTCTTGAGTCTCTAGACGTCATTTGAGATTATTTTCTTCCAAAGCTTTTAGATAGCTCTGTGTTCTCTTAACTATGGCTTCTGTTCCTTATCCCTTTAACTTACTATCCAAAGCCATATCGGTTACTTTGATTCTTCTATGTTCGATTCCAAAGCGCGTTGATCGACTTCAAAACTTTTCCATACTAGTATAAAACAGTGGAAAAGTTTGCTTTGTCTTTGAATGAATCTCTTGAGCTCATTAATAGTCGGATTTGAAAATATGTTTTTTCAATTGGCAGTCTAATTCTTGATTAATTTAACAATCTTGAGGCTATTTAACATGGCGCAAAAACTCTTAGGAGGGGATCTGTGACCATAAAAGCTCCGGGTTTCAGCTAGTTTTATGAGACAGCTAATTCACACGGTAGCTGTTTATCAGTTTGATAGGCTCCCTTTATATTTAAGCCCTTTTTTACATTGGCTCTTTTTATTGTACACTGCAGCCCCTCTTTTCATCTATGTTTCTCTATCCATTCAATGGTTGCCTGGAAGAGGTCGCTTATTGTACATAACATTAGCTAGTAATTAGATATGAGTAAAATTTTGTATCCTATTGTTTTGTGTACAATAAATAATGCATCTCTATGAAATCCGCGAGAAAATCTATCTCGGAAACTTTAGCGTTCGGGAGTTTTCCAGACTTAATTTGAATTTTTTTCTTCTCTTTTTTGATTTCGATTAATTTTAATAATGATAGAAGAACATCAAAACTCATAAGTTAGGTGCAGCGACGCGCATTATGCGGCATAAAGCGTATCAATTGCATTGTAATCTCGGCGTGTCCTCACTGACTTTCAAAATGTTGAGGTGAGATAACAGATAAAAGTGCGATAAATTAACTCACTATAATTATATTTATAACTTTCGTTACATTTCGTCCTCTGATTCGAATAGAGGTGAATGATAAGCCTTTGTAATTGTAACAACATTCAGAATAATGTTTTGAAGTTGCCGCACTTTTTCAGGGTTAAAACATCCATTGTTGACCGAAATATAGTTATATTATAGTATTAGGAGATATAGGGTAGAACGTTTTCCTGGGCCGCGACCCTTTTATACTGAATGCGAGTAAGGCTTCTCTAAGGTACAGCACAATAAGTTTGCCTATTTCCGACAGACGACCTCACTTTTGGTACACTGGGTTTAGGACGGGGACTGCGGCTGGGGTTTCAGCTCCAAGCCATGGGAGGCTCATAGAACGACTGGTTGCTGCTTAACAGCTGTGTGCTCATTTGCCATTTTGGTCCTAAACAAATTAAGTGCATATGGATCAGTGCTGTGAAGACATTTTGCTAAAGCCAAGAGGCAAGAACATGGCGTAAGTGGTCGAACGATAAACAAAATTTTTACTTACTAAAGTAACGTCAGTTATCTAATATGTAAGTAATGTAAGTAGGTAACGTCAGCTCATCAGAAACCTAAAAAGAAACATGTTGTAATATCAGGCAAATGTCTCCACTGGTTCAAATGTTAAAGGTTTTAACCAATTTGTAACTTTTAAAATATTGGATAGTCAACAGCGTTATCGATAAGGTGCTTGTTGAGCACGACGGTAATCTGTCTCAGTGCTTTTTAAGTGGGAGCACGGATTCCTTTGTGTGGTTTTTACAACATTAAATACAGTCGCACCGTGAGATTACACACTTTCGTTTTCTTCAGGTAAAACCTTGTTTTTGTTCGCCTGTGGTTTAATTCCGTGTTCGTAGATAGGGAAAGGATTGGGTCGTTAAGTACAGCTTCTTTCTGTTATTAACCGACTTCAGAATATAAGATTTCTATACTTATTCTGTGTTACTTTTACTTGTAAGTTAAGCGATATCCTCGCCGTTTCTAAACAATTTTTTTCATTTACATTTTAATTCATTATAAATATCAAAGGTTTTTAAGTGCTGTACAGTGTAGTAGAATGGTTTTCTTTTCCTGAGATTGGTTGTTCCTTATTGAAAAAGATTTTAATTGATTGTCATACTTGAAGACTTTTTTGAAGTGAAAACTTCTTTAGGCACGTTTGTGCACTTTTGCTATGGGGAAAAAGCACTGAACTCGTTACCGTCACGCTAATAATACATATATAGGTCCACTAGAGGGCGCTAATCTAAACATTGAGTTTTGTCAGCTTCTTATTAATTAATCTTTAAAAAATGTGTTTTCACTTCTGACATCCTACGACTGACAGTTTTTTTTGTACCTACCACTAAATTTGGCTGCTGAGAGAATAGGGCACTATAGCAGGAAGGCGAAGTAGTTAGATACATACTTGGAACACTGCAGGCGTTCTTGTTAAAAACTTCCAATAGTTGTCTTCTGCAACAGATTTCTTCCAGCTAACTCCACTTTTCTCTTTTTTAATCTGTCAGTTGGACTTTAAGTTTGGCTACATATTCTTTTCAGGTCTTTTTCCTACCTCTTCATTGATGTCCTTGCTTTTTTCTTATTTGTTGGCTATCTACTCTCCATTTAGAGAAGAGGTAAAAAAGAAAAGGACATGCTCTTGAACAGCTATTAAGGGGGCGTAAAAAAAAAGGTAGAATCATCCATATGCAAAAACGCTATTAAGTGCTTGTGACCTTGGACGAGATTTAATCGTCAAACTGTGCTATGTAATTCGTCGCAATAAATTCTATCACCGTCATAATCGTCATTACACAAACAGCTCATTCATTGACAAGGCTTTTACAAAGACTATTATAATAAGATTTTTAGTCAATCAATTAGCCTATTCTAGTTCACTGCTGGACTCATAGGCCTCTCCCAATGTACGCCGTAGCACCCGGTCCTCCGCCTTCCGCATATAGTCCCTTCCAGCTACCTTCCTTAGGTCGTCGGTCCATCAGGATGGAGGGCGTCCTACCTTCCGCTTATCGATTTTATAAAAAAAAGATATATTGATGATTTATTTGATGATGATTTCATTAATGAAAGAATATAATCAAATAATTGTAAATTATATTCATAATACCATAGGGACACATTTAATAAACTCAAGTAGAATATTCTGGAAGTACCTACCCCGCTACCTACCGTCCCGAACTGTTGTTGATCACAACACATAATATGTTATGATGGTATGGATTATGGTATGAATATATTATATTCATACCTTTTTTAACCAAAACATATAGGCATGTGATGCATACAAATATTTGTATGATACGGGAATCGAACACCCGACCTCCGACGTTGCAGTTTACCGCGCCACGTAATTTGTCAAATTACTGTCCCATCATTAAGGAGGTGGAATAAAATGCATTTCGTAATTATTTTTTTGAAGTTGTAATATTATATTCGAAAGTTTGAAGAGTAACGAAAAAGGCATGTATTGTTTACTTGCAGTGCTTAATCATCCAGTTTGGGTTACCACGTCGGTGGCAAACTAGCACACGGCCTGCCTGACGTTGCAATTACAAAGAAGTCGCATGCGCGTTGCCGACCCTTTAAATATCTATAGGTACACTCCGTTCTTGAAAAACTCCATACTGTACATAGTAAACATACCCCATTAAAAATATATGTCATGATTGTAGATCAGAATCTTGGTAACTCAACCTTGACGCCTTTTCTTCTTCTTTGGAATACACTTGTCCTCGTATGCATCCCGCAAACTGGTGTGGTTATATTTTATCAAAATTATTCCTGTCCTTATATCCTCTACAGCCACAGGAAATACAGGACATTTTGGTACACAACCAAGGCCTCTGCGAGCTACTGCAGTGTCAGTCCCGTTCCCCATCCGAGACATGCGGTATCCCTTACCCTGGATGCCTCTGCCTACCTATTTTTTCTTATACAACTTTTATCCTTCTTGCCTGGCTTAAAACGACTATATTCCCATGGAGGGTTGGCGTCAGGCAGGCGGCTGGCCAAAACCCTTTGCAATTGTACCCATTGCGCCGACCCCAATGAAGAATGAAGAAGAGCAGAAACTTAATGATGATGTAATACCAGCTATTGGTTATAAGCATTACTAATACCGTCCTTCTTCTCTCCTCTCTTCCCCCCTCCTAATATTACATTCGTAGTATTCTATCCCCTCTTCTCCTACTCCCACCTTAAAGGGCGGCAACATACTTGTGACTCTCGAGTTACAGGTGCCCATGGGCGGCGGCCATTTACCATCAGTTGACCCGTCTGCTCGTTTGCCCCCCATACCATAAAAAAAAAATTACTAATACCGTAGTGTTTAGTCATAAACGAAATTTATATTGGTGTTACTAAGGAAACATAGGAATCATGCGTTCATGGTATTAGTGTGTATATGTTATGGAACTCTCAATAGCGCGGGTAAGGCCGAACGTGCCTTATCGCCGGTCGTCAAGGCCGCTGCAAGTGCACGGCTTCGGATCGCATATAGCTCTATAAGTAATAGTTCTATTTATATTTAGAACTAGCTTTTGGTCGCGGCTTAGTTCACATAAATGCTATTTTTCTATCCCTCGGGAACATTACTTTTTTCTGGACGAAATACCTTAGGTCTATTTCTGTCCCTCTGACAGGGTGAATGGTATAAATTTCATGATGGTTAGTTGAGTAGTTAAGGTGTGAAAGCGTAACAAATAAACTCGCTTCGCATTTATTATACAGGGTATTATATAAACGCTCCCTAAAACGAAGACTGACGACGAAGGTGTCATTAGTACTATCGTCTGTCTTTGTATTCGGGAGCGTTTATCCAACAGCCTGTATTAAACTAATGCAATGATGAGATGATGACGCAATTTATATTAATTATAAGGGAGTTGCTTATAAATATTGAAGCTTTGAACTTCTAATTGGACTGCCTTTGTTTAAAAAGAAATATAGGTTATATATTGTCAAATACACTATAAATAATATAATTGGTCTAATACTAGTAGCGGTCATTGTCATCATCCGATCAGACACAGGACTCTGCTGAACACAGTCGTTTATCAAGACTTTTATAGTGTGTATAGACATTTTACCAAAAGTGTGTTTTATTAAAATTCGTTGGAAGTTAAGTCACTGAATACTTTATAAAAATTCTGACTCTTGCTTTTTTGGCGGACTCTTCTAGGTTTTTATTCAGATACAATTCTTAATAGGTAATGCGTAATTGCTGTCATAACTAGTCTTATCATATAGTGATTCCAGAAAGTAATACGACATTGCCAATACCGAATATCCAGAATATATTGCCAATACAGAATATCCAGAATATACAGAATATCAATAACAATCGTATTGAATTAAAACATAGGTACGTCCTATGTATACATAAGTGATTGTTCAATAATAGAAAATTGTCTTTATTGAAATGTTTATCATACATAATTATGTTGCATTATTTGTCCTGTGGCATAATCACTACATATTATAAAACAAAGTCCCCCGCCGTGTCTGTCTGTTTGTCTGTCTGTTCGCAATAAATTTAAAAACTACTGGACGGATTTTCTTGCGGTTTTCACCAATAGATAGAGCGATTCATGAGGAAGATTTAGGTATATAATTTGTTAAGGTTTTATGTAAATTGGTTGAAATATGATGATGATTGTTGAAGGTGTCTCTGCTACCCGTGCGAAGTCGGGACGGGTTGCTAATGTGGTATAATATGTAGCCCCGGCCCTGACTTGATAAGGGTAGAGTGATATCGTCTTTCATGGAATCTTTATTTCAAATTTATGTTAAACTAGCAGCGCCCCGCGGTTTCACCCGCGTAAGTCCCGATCCCGTGGGAATATCGGGATAAATAGCCTATGCGTTAATCCAGGTCTCCAGCTATCTACATACCAAGTTTCATCGCAATCGGTTTTTGCGTGAAAGAGTAACAAACATCCATCCATCCATCTATTCATCCATCCATCCAACCAAACTTTCACATTTATAATATTAGTGGGATAAATGTTTATTACCAAATTACTTAACTTTTATTTCAAAATCAACACTTATTGGATTTAAATTAATTTAGGTACGACATTAAGAAATATCGTCATTATTTCAATCACTCTTACTGACTCATACATATATCATTATGTCAAATAATAAATATGTAGGAATTATAAGACCTAATTAAATCCTCCATTTCCCTTGATACTACTGCGTGACACTACTAGTATGACACATGGGAGATTTCTATTTCCCGTGACACTACCAGTAGTGCCATGGGTAAAACTGCATTTCCCGTGACACTACTCTTTCGCAAGTAGTGCCACTGGAAATTTTATCTCCCTTGGCACTACCAGGTTATCTATAATTAAATGCCAGATGCACACCTCAGCGCATCTTCACAGGAGCCATGAAAATTTTACCGAAATGTTGACGAATGAATAAGACGCCAGTGCATATAAAATATCATTGAAGGCATGATAAATTTAAAAAAAAGAGTGTGTGTGTGCAAATCGCATACGGCAGAAGTGAAACTTCAGAAAAGAGACCCTACGAGAGAATGAGAAATAAAAAGTAAAAAAACACAAATAATTTACTTATTATTAATTATATAAATTAATTTTTTTAGATAATTTAAATAAAAGTTATTGGTCAAGTGAACACAAATGTGTTAAATAATTAACATAAATTAATTAACTAACGAATTTTAATACGCAAATGCACAAAAATGATACACGTGAATGATACACCACGTTGACTACGACGCATTTTCTGAAGGGATCGTAGTACGCAGGCGCAAAAACAAAGATTATTGGAAACACTGTATACTTCTATTCTATCTCATTCTCTCGCAGGTTAAATCCTATTTATGAATATGTTGGTCGCTTTTTCGTTTCATCGAATTTTGAAATCACAACTATTCTAAAGTAGTTTCACTTCAATAAATGCATTTGGTCGCGAAGCGTTTATCCTTCCTAATCGAAATACATGAAGATAATCAATTAAATATAGATAAGTCACTATTGCACGAAAACTGCATATATATATATTAAATGTTAACTTCAGCTATATAAGAGAACCTTGGTATCATTTAACGTTTTAGCTTCCTTGACAAACATGTCGACGAAAAGGACACTTATCGACCGCGCAACTCAGCGACTACGCATGTCCAAAACTGCTCCAAAAACAAAATGGCATCGCCTACTGTCAAAATACGCTCTATCTTTGTTTAGCACCCTTACATTCGTATTACTCTATCGACTTTTGATTTTAAAAGATAACTTTTCAATTTTATTGCATTATCATCACTGTAATGTTTGGTGAAGTTATTGTTTAGATTTGACAATTGCCTCGATACCGGCCTAAGTTGTGTTTTGGCGAATATTTACAAATATTTATTAGTGAATATTATTTGTAGTAATTTATAGATTTTATTTGAAGATAGATTTTTCTCTGGTAAGTTGAAACCTAATACTTATTAACAGTATAAAACACACATTGTTCCGCCACCGTGATAATCATATTGCCTTTAGTGATGCTTGAACGTGCAGGACTGCTAGTTGTACTAAACACATTAAACCATAAACTTGTATACTAAGTTTATGCATTAAACACTCTTTGCTTATTCATGTGCCTCTGAAATACTCTTGTTTATTTATTGTGGTCTTGTGAAATACATGAATGAGTTAAGGCAAGCTGAATTAGTTTGTATGGGAACTACTCTATTAAAGAAAGACCTTCACCCTACTAAAATCTTAGCCAAAATGACTTGCGTTATATACATATGTGCTGACAGTTTCTAATGCTGCCATGCCACGTTTAAAGTTCCCCATCAAAGGTAATAGGAAATCGCTTAATATAATTTAACCGGTATAATCGTTCATACCCTAGTCTAAACGGGCTGAAGACCGGAATTAGGAGGGACCTGAGTGTTGAATGTACTAAAATTATTGTCCTAAACCGTATCAAGCTTGTGGTCAGAGAAGGTTACAGGACTCCATTTCTTTGAATGACATCACACCATCTCCTGTTTCAACTATTATTTTCTTTTCGTTTTTTTATGAAACACTATTTATATAACAAAGGGCACTAATGTTTGATTAGCTTGTGTGCTTTGTGCAAGAAAGTGATTTACACCAAAAAGGTATGGGTTTTCACCGGTGCTTTCCCGATATGAAGAAGAGAGACCAATTTTATTTATGCACCTCACCGTGTCTTCATTGAAGTGGAGTTTGTACCTTGCGATGTAAAATGCTTGGCATTTCGCTTTTTGTTGTAAATAAATAAACAGTTCTAATTTTAAAAGTATTATGAGTAGTATACTTTAATGCCTCTAAATCACGCCACTTGAACTTTTTAGTTGTCATTTTCGTAACCCCGAGATTGTAACTTAAAAAAAAACATTTTGTTTAACATATCTAAAAAAGAGAATGCTTTAAATCTGCACAACAAACAGTGACCAGTAGAAATCGTCGTCTCGGTGTGTTTCCCAACAACCCCACGTCACTGTCTCCCCGCCGAGTCACGTTGCCTCAGCACCTGAACACGTGGCTTCAGCGCAGTACGATGCGATGGCGATCTTAATCCTAATCCTTACTAGTAATAAATGCGAATGTGACTTTGTTTCTTTGTTTGTGACGGTTTCACTGCTTACCTACGTCGTAAGGGCTACTGAAGAGGACATAATTATCTTTCATCCAGACGTGCCTTCTGTTCCCGAGGGATAGAAAAACAGCTTTAACCAAGGCCGTCTTTGGGTAGGTCGGGGCCCCTGGGCATACAAGAACTTGGGGCCCTATTTGAAAGTATCAAACAGTAAATGACAAGAAAAACAGCTTTTTATTAACTATGGTTAATGGATACTAATCAAATGATCCTTCAAAGAAAGGTGACGCGTTTGCAACGAATTATTTCTGTTCTTTTATAGATGTATATATGTAGTTTATAGTCAGCATTAGGATTTTTTTGTTTTGCAGCCGATTCGTATTGATCGAAATTTATACGCGTTACTGACATAATCTATCAGAGATGCATAGATTTTCGTTGCAACATCCATGGTCATAGTTTTATTCTGTAAACTGGTGCTTGTTTTATTCACAACCCCTAAAAGATCCCACCATATCCCCGTTAGGAGAATATCTCCGAATTATCCATCCATTTTTAGGGTTCGTTCCTCAAAAGGGAAAAACAAACCCTGAAAGGAGCACTTTGTTGTCATTCTGTTTGTCTGTCTAGACAGACGTCAAGACCATTTTTCTCAGGAATGCGTGTAGGCATCAAGTTGAAATTAACATCGAATATTTATTTATGTCTGCCATCCCTTGAAGCTGTAAAAAATGAAGGTTCTAAGTCAAAAGCAATCAAAAGATATGGCCATTTAAGCCATACATTTTAACATTTCGCATGTAAATCAAAACCTATAGCGTACTTCCCATTGACCTAAACTCATGAAATTTGGCTAAAAGCAAGGTGTCCTAGCAAGAAAACCCAAAAGTCGTTAATTTATAGTTTTATCACTTTTTTTTTTGCGATTACAAACGGATATTTCGCTATTAGAAAATCGATTGTGGCTTATATTGATGTTTGGCAATGTATTTTAGAACATTAAGTTAAATTTGTCACTCGGAAAAAACGGACTAAAATGTTAGAGAATTATGGTAAAGACGGTACTGGCTATATTTCGTATCACGTTGTTTGTTCGCGATGAACTCCTAAAGTAATGAATCGATTTTAATGTGTGCAGTTGGATCTAACTTGCGAAGATAGGTTAGCTTTTTTTTATTGCCAATTACCTAGCCACAGCCAAGCATGGCCGGGTAACTAGTATATAAAGTCAAGATATGAATTGTGTTAATTGTAAAGTCTCTTGACATCACCCAATCAAGATATAAAAAAATCCGGGCCCGCAGAGGTAGATTTCGTGTTTTTTTATCATCTGCCCCCCAGTCGCCCCTTTGGGTGAATATTCCCCATTCATGAACTTAACCTTCATTTTTGCCCTGTTGATTTTTTGTCCAAGTTTGAAAGCAATCGGTGCATAATTGCGACCTCTATCGTGCCGGTAAAATTGAGGTACATACATACAAATATACATACATATATAGATACA
Source organism: Euplagia quadripunctaria (assembly GCA_963859945.1). Classification (NCBI taxonomy): domain Eukaryota; kingdom Metazoa; phylum Arthropoda; class Insecta; order Lepidoptera; family Erebidae; genus Euplagia; species Euplagia quadripunctaria. Next base: position 10,997,977 of record OY982578.1, on the reverse strand, counting down.
TACATATATAGATACATATATACACACCTAAATATATTTATAAACTTTTTAACTGGCGGTTGTTTTGGGGTCTAGGGATCATAACTAGACCTGTGAAGAAATTTTTGGAAAACTCGACAACTGGTACAAAACCAATAGGTTGACTTTCTTCGAAATCTACCTAACACTACTGGTACTATTATGTATTCTGTGCTAACACACACTTAAAAATCATCTAATAGTGTATTTGAAAGTATAACACATTTTAATTCAATTTTAACCAATCCTATAGAGTGTATAGGGCCATTCCAGTGACGTCAGGTGACCGACCGCTATACTTTCTCATCGTGAGAGTAAAAAAAAAGTTTAGGAATGTACGTGAGCATCTTAAAGCACCGTTAGATTGGGCGAGTAAGGTGAGCTACGGTTTGAACTGTTATGATCAAACTAAAATGTTAAGTACCGAAGGCTTTTCGTTCCATTGCTTTTCTCTTTCTAGTTGGTTATTAATATCGTTGTTATTCCTCTAGCACCTTTCGCAAACTAAATTCTCCAACTGAGTTCTGTATAAATAATATTACCGTGGTAAAAGTTACTAAATAAAACATTTTTAATAACACTTTACTTGCTTTAAGTTACAATTAAACAAACAATTTCCGAAAATATGAAACACCAGTATTCCCAAACATTTAAAGCGTTGCGTGTTTTAAGTCATAACTAAATAACTGAAAAAGCATTTTGCGAAAATTTTAAGTACCTATAAGTATTGCCAAACATTTAAAGCGCTGCCTCGTTAAACCATGGCCTCGTCGTAAAATATATTTATCTATGTAAAGTAACACCTTTGCCTATGTTGGAACGACTCAAATTGGTAGATATTTTATCAGCTATTTGTCAACAGTTCTTAAATAAATGTAGTGTCACGTACTGCCTCTCATGAATGTCCAGTGCAGTTTAAGTGAGCTTACTTACATAATTGTGAACACTTTTTTGCGTCATCTTAGTACGAGTATCTTTGATGTTTATTAATATTATTATTTCTCTTTATTAAACTTAAAACTTATAAATAATTTTTTAAATATGTATAAAACAAATATATATTTAAAAATATAAAAAATAGTAGACCACCGACATCGGGTACAGGGACCAAGACACCGGTGGTTAGGGCTCCAAAGACAGGAACCTCCTCACCATACGGGCCGTGTCGAGAAGAACTGCTTTCTGCATCAGTCCCTTGATCCAGCCGTCTAACGCGAGCCTCTTAAGGTGTTGATCGAGGCTCTTGGCTATTAGTCCATGAACAGATATGACAATCGGAACAAAGATCGCCGAATCGACATCCCACATATCGACAACCTCGTGAGACAAATCCAAATATTTTAATTGTTTTTCTTTTTCAACTTTCACGAGGTTCTCGTCATGAGGAACAGCGATATCGATGATCATTGCGCGGCGCTCTAATCGGTCTATCACCACTATATCAGGCTTATTGGCAACAATAGTTCTGTCAGTGATGATAGATCGATCCCAATACAATGTGGCACGACCTCTTTCGAGAACTGGGTCGGGCACATACCTGTAATATGGCACCTCTGAATTCACAAGATTGTATTTAAGGGCATATTATTATTCTTACTATCGTTATTCACTTCGCAAAATTTAGAGCTTTTAGATTTAAATTTAGAGTAATCTAGCTAAGAAATCAGGTATTCCCCCAGTCATTAATTTAAAGGCAATAATTATGAGTATTTTTTTTAAATATATGTAACTACGATGTATCTACTGTGTGTGTTTATTATCTTCACATGTTTTAATATTGAATTATGAAAATTAAGTTGCACTGACAATTTGTTATGTAACGAGTAATATAAATTGAACTTACTGACACATAGATACCATAACAGCATATGTTTTCATATCTTAAGGTTATGGAATAATGCTACGTACTACTATGCATAACAATTTACCAGCACACAAAAACTTATACAATATTTTATTCATCCATCAACATAATGTCGCTAGAAAATCCTTTGCGCCCAAAACTACGTCAAGTTCTATGACATCCCTTTTCCTTATCATCTCTTAACGCCTGACTTACCTGACACAATAAATCAAAACTTCAAAGCTCTATTCAGGCTTAAGCAGGCCAAACATGGTCTCCGGAAAAGGATGTCGTACTTTATACATAGCCTTGTGTAGTCATATGTTATCGGCCATTCCTCCTCGTTGATGTTTTAAGAAGAGAGATAAAAGATATGGGCTCCGCACGCGACTGGTCTTGTGTTCTATGACAGCTAGCGGCGTTTTTGTTACTTGTTTGGATTAACTTTTTTGAAATGATAATTTTAAGTTGTGTGATAAGTTTGTTTGAAGTGGCAAAGGAGTGGTGGACGCGACCCTGGGAGGTTATTCTCGCTTGATAAAGATTATCTCATGGACAGGAAATCTCATACAAATGTGGTGAAAATCGGTCGAAGACACGTCTGTATTCTCTCGCTTAGTGTTAGACATAAGCAGCAGCAGGGTTATATTTTCTATTGTGTTGTCAAACCTGAGGCAAGTTGTTATTTTTTACCTACTGTTTTTACGTTTATTAAAGAGAAAATGATTTGATTTCACAGTTAACTACTATATTTGTTTGTTATTATTATTTTATATTCAGGTTGTTTTACATCAATAACAAGTTTATACTAAGTACGTGATAATTTTCGTTTGGAATGTGCAAGATTTTCATAATTTCAAGGTTGTTCCAAGCTAGGAGGAATAATTCATCTGACAGCATTCCATGGCTGCCCACACAAACGTTTTAATGTAGTAGTTATGTATTTATAACTATGTAGAAACACTTGTTGTAAATAAGAGTTTATTGTATGCCAATCACCACTAAAGTATAACCAATAATCGTACTTGTCGATGTAATACGAAATTGTTGCCTCTAAATTTTAATTTTATTCCAAAACCAGCTTTTGCCCGCGTCGTAAAGCACTCTTTACTTCCTACGTCATAATATATATGTATAATCAAGGTCATAAACTGTCTGTGTGACAAATTGCAGCCAAATCCGTTCAGCCGTTTTTGCGTGAAAGATTACAAACATCCATTCATCCATCCATTAGTAAGATAAGATTTACGATGGGAACATCGGAAAACTTAAAAAAAAAGTTGATTAGTCTATTTGTGAATTTGTCGAACTTTTTTTTTATTAGCGTATTGTTTTAGAGTACATTTAATTAGATCATTGCAATTGATGGGTACACTCTTTGATTATATACCTGTATATAATCAAAGGGTACATTACTACTAGATAACGACAAAGCAGCTCAGTATATTTTTAACCTCCGACGTAAAAACGAGGGTTGTATAACAACCCTCGTTTAACGTAACGTTTAGCGTAACATAACGTAACGTTTAGCTTAACATGTGTATCTGTGTATTTGTTTGTGTGTCTGTGTCATCATAGGTCCCAAACGGATGGATCGATTTTGATTTGTTTTTTTTTCTTTTTGAAAGGTGACTTGATCGAGAGTGTTCTTATAAATACTTAATTCAAAAAAATCTGTTCAGTCGTTCAAAGATCATCAGCTCTCTTCTATTCGTTGTTGGAATTGAGTCGGGGGTATTTTTGACTTTTAATTTATGTTATTCTCCTCTGCTTGACAACTGACTTTTTTTTTGTTTAGTGGCTATCGACAAGCTTTAGAGTTTTCAAGCGAAAACATTGAAATTTTGTTTTTCCTTCGCCGCTAGGTTTTATTACACGCTTTATATTCGCTTCACTTGTATGTTTGTAACCGACTCCTTTGGGCGCGATTTTGACCCACTTTAAACGGCCAGATTTCATTCAAATTTTGCACACGTGTCAAAGACCGGTGACAATGCAATAATTCGATAATTTTTTTTTTAGTTGTATTTTCTATAAAAGCGTGTTTTTTAGTTTTTTAAACTATAATTATTTTTATCGATAATTTAATGAATAACCGTGGAGTTCAAACCTCGGGGCGACCACTAATTATTAGAACTCTGAAATAATATTTCCTAGATTAATACGTGTTACGTGTGTGTAAGTTTATATTAAATTAATTAATTATTTTAAAAAATTGTGGAAACGGGAAAAGCCAGAGGGGTCCAGTATATATTTTAACCTGTATAGGCTATACAGTGACAGTTTAAGTTTTACTGGTCAACGATGAAACAAAACATTTAAAGTTATTGAATTAAGGTCGAAATTCGACCACCAGGCGATCTCTAGTGTTAAGTATTATTATGTATATATTATGTAGTATTATTGTGTAAGTACACCTACACAAATGCAAAGTGTGAGTGACGTCACTTGTGTGAATGTGTCATTGTCGTCATTGGTGTTGTGAGGTTATAGGCAAAGGTTCCCGCTTACCATCAAGCTCCTCGAATGTTTTTAACAACTTAGTAGTATAAAGCAAGATATAATCACTTTTACATTTAAAATTCTTTTAATTAATTTGTTATACAGTTTGTTTTGGTTAATCAGTCATAGTTGTAGCAAGTATGTTTTTTTATGGTATTGGGGGCAAACCAGCAGACGAGTCACCTGATGGTAAATAACTACCGCCGCCCAGGGGCACCTGCAACTCAAGAGTCACAAGTGCGTTGCCGACCTTTAAGGTAGGAGTAGGGGAAGGGGTGAAGAGGGGGAGATGGAGAGGGAAGGGTTAGGGCCTCCGGTAACCTCACTCACTCGGCGAAAAGCAATGCAAGTATTGCTTCACTGCCGGTGAAAAAATTACAAGAATTTATATATTTACAGTTGATTACATTCTGTCTTTTGTGTTGCTATTAATAAGCCTCAAGGAAATAACGAAGAATCTCCAACCTTACAAATTAAATAACTTTCATTATTTTCTTATAATAGATGTGATATTTTTCATAGTGAAAGTCTTATTGTTATGGATGTACGATGCACGTATATGCCATCGTATATCGCCGTAAGCTAATTTAAACACATTGTTTCTCAATACAAATGTAGGCTGAACATTGAGACCTAGTTAGTGAACTATGTAGATCGTATTACCTTGGTAAGCCGACGCTCTCATTAGTATTGATTAATAAGAAGGCTACAGAGTTTCTACTTATTACATACAATAAATAATTCATGAAGCATTTAATGACACGACATAATTATGTATTAAACGTGGTTGCGTCCACGGATATTGATAATAAAATCATAATTTTCAACCTTTGGTGATTTTCAAAAACCTTGATCACTTGTTTTCGTTGTGAAATTCCCTATGTTTGAAGCAATTCATTTCCGTAATATAGCATTCACAGTGGGAGTGCCATGCTTCGGCACGTATGGGCCGGCTCGACCGGAGTGATACGACGGCCTCACAGAAAACCGGCAGTGAAGCAATGCGATTTCATTGCTTCTCGCTGAGTGAGTGAGGTTACCGGAGGCCCTAACCCTTCACTTTTCCTCTCTCCCTTCCTCGCTCCTTATTCCCCTACTCCCACCTTAAAGGTCGGCAACGCACTTGTGACTTTTTAGTTGCAGATGCAATGGGCGGCGGTAGTCATTTACCATCAGGTGACCCGTTTGCTCGTTTGCCGGCTATACCATAAAAAGAAAAATTATATACTAGCTGCGCCCCGCGGTTTCAGCCGCGTAAGTCCCTCGTTAAGTTGTCTTAAATTTTCAAAATTTCCGGCGCAACTTTCTTAATTTTTTTCTTTCATAAGAACCTTCTCCTGACAATAACAAACACAAAAAAAAAGAATTAGCGAAATCGGTCTAGCCGTTAACGCGTAATGCCGTGACCAAGGGAAATAGGAATTAATTTTTGTATATAGATTTCGAACAAAACAAATTATTCTCGGGATATTTTCATTGTTTTGCACTATACAAATAAGCGTGAGGTTAGTCATAACTTGCATATAGATACGAGGAAGGAGGATAGCCGATAGCAACAATAAATAAACTGATAACAGAAATAAATATGAATAGATGATATAAACTTGACTACCGAAAACAAACTGATCTACATAAATACAAATTATATGCTGTTCGTTGTTATGGTATATCACTTAATATAAGAACGAGTGGACTATTTTATTTGGTTAAATTTGAAAAAAAATTGGAATAAGATTGGCATAGAAAGAAAAAATATATAAGTTCCCAGGCAAATTATGAAATTTGAAAAGAGATGGAAGATGTTTCTTACTCAATCATGCCTTTACCATTGAAAAGATTTGGCACAGATAGGGTTTAATTAAATTAACATGTAGGTTTCAAGTTCAAGTTTCGAGTGTATATCGAGAATCGAAGCTAAAGTTTACTTTGACAGCGAAAATGTACTTTATAATTGAAGAAATTGTGTCTATTATGCAACAACTTGCTTTAAAGAAGATGATGAACCTAGGGTACAAGTGATAAGTGTTTAATTTTGCTTTTTTAGTTTTGAGAACACAAAGTGCTTTAATTTTACTGTCACTGGAAGTAACTACGTGCGGCCGTACCGCAATCGAATGGACTAAAGCCCGTCGATGTTCTATACGAGGAGGTCTGTTGCCATAGCCTGGATCATATTCTACGACGAAGAAACACGCTTTGAATCCAGAGAAAATCTTAGCTCCGTGACGTGATTGAAGTTTGTCGTCTTCTGGCTCAAGCAAGCGTGCGTGCTATTACGACGGGCATTACGTAGTCTCTACTTGATTTTTTATAAGCAAACACTATTGTTTACTTAGAACTTTATGTGCATTAAGATATATGATGTTATTTAACATACTTTGCTAAATGCATACGTCTTTCAAATTATTTAAGGTCATATTTACCAAAATTGGACTCTAATGACATAAATTAATATGATGTATTTCGATAAACATTTTTGCTATTCAACAAACTCGGAGTACTCCGTTAGATTTGTGTCATAAATTGGTGCTCATTTTTGCGTGCAATTGTAAGTTCTCGCACACAGGGTGGGCTAAATTAAAAATAAAACTGTCAGGAATTTCTCTGTAGTAGCATGATGGTATACGCTAGACCAAACCGCTGTTACGTGAGATCTGAAGTAAAGCTGGTGAATGGATGTGCAATACATGCGTATATTTAACAAAATATATGTATAAAATAAAGTACTCAATGGTGTCGATTCTATTGTCAGACTCACTAAACTAAAACCTAACTTAATTTCTTCATATGAAATGAACCTTGTCTTCTTCGCAACAAGGTCTATTTGTTACTGGCATCAATTTCTCAGCGCCAATAAATTTCACTAAAACCTGTCAAAGTATACTCAACTTTATTTCCACGCGGCGAGAGTCCTCATTTATTCAAATGCCGTATAATTGCCGTATAAAAACTTGTTCAAAACGAACTAAGATGACGTTATTTTAATTGACACCTGCGAAGACGCTTACTAAAAACACAGAGCAAAAGAGATGGCATGTATGGCTTGTATGAAGAAAATTTAGTCAATTATAGTTAAGAGAGAAATACAAGAGAATTGACACCAATGTTAACTTTTAGAATAGATTTATTTAAGTTAGATCAAGTAACGCAAATTTGCATCCAAATACATCATCTGATTTGAGCATGAAGTTTTTTTTTTTAGCTTTTATCAATATCGATCCCATACTCGTTTCTATCAATTGTGTAGCGTTGGTAGGTAGGTAAAATCACGATGAATATAGTACATATCTCTTTGCCAAGTTCCATTACTTAATTTCCTCGAAAAGAAGACATAATTTACTATAGAATCCACTTGTTTTAATATACTTCGCGGTATCTAAATTAAATTAATCACTCCATCGTTCCCACGCTACGAGATGATGTAGGTACGGTGAGCACAGATAATAAACTTTGTATAACCTGCTTTAAGTTAACGTTTAGCTGATAAAAGTGCATCGAAGTTTCTCTTCGACAATCATTACAGCATCCACTATAATTACCGTTATTAGCTCTAATGAGATGTCTCGTGGTAAATACGCTGCGATAGGGTCACGATCGTGTGTTAGAACCGCTTTAGGGTGAACGTTCGGTACATTGTGAACATGCTATAGATGGGCCGTTGCAGTCCTATGATCGCAATTCCGATACGTTACTCATTTTTCTGTCATCCTAGATAAATTGTCGAAAGAGGTGGTTAATCCGCAGAGTGCCTGGTGGTGTTCCGAGTATTTCTACCCACCATTACCACTTATGGGGCTTGATATATGAATTTGTCACTAACCTAAGGGTCAGTTTACATTTCCCACCGAAACGCTACGCAACGCGAGGATACCCGCGGCGAATTGATGCACCGGACGGCGCGGGTGCGCACTTGTAAGCTAGCAATAAAGAACTTATTTAGAAAAGGTACACATTTGGGAACAATGGCAGCCCCGACGGATATTCTTTGGTTGTTAATTAAGTTCATAGGTAGTTGAATATATTATTTACTAGCAGTTCCCGCGCGGCTTCGCTCGCGTTTAATTATTTGTATATGTTGCGCGGATCCCTAATTCTTTTTCCAAAATAAAAGTAACCTAAATTACTCCTTATAACACAAGATATCTGCCTGTGAAAGTCCCGTGGAAATCGGTCCACCCGTTCCGGAGATTAACCGAAACAAACAGACAGACAAAAATTGAAAAAAACTAATTTTTACTCATAGGTATCGTGCAAATAACTGTATGCTTAAAAAACCTATTATTTTGACATTACAAACAGACACTTCAATTTTATTTATTTGTATAGATGTATGGATTATTGCCACATCTAAGAATATCGAGAAACTTATAAGGCACAACGCACACAGGCAAAGAAAATGCTGTAAAAACTGATACTCCATCCCACTAATCCCACTAATATTATAAATGTGAAAGTTTGGATGGATGGATGGATGGATAGATGGATGGATGTTTGTTACTCTTTCACGCAAAAACCACTGAACCGATTGCGATGAAACTTGGTATGTAGATAGCTGGAGATATGGATTAATGCATAGGCTACTTTTTATCCCGATATTCCCACGGGATCGGGACTTACGCGGGTGAAACTGCGGGGCGCTGCTAGTTGTTTACATGACCGACTTCGCGAGAAATCAACACTATAATAAAAAACTTTTACGTTTATTATCTTTCGTTACATAATCTGGTTTTTCGGGGGTTTTTAAATTATTTTGTCCTTTTTCGATTACGTTTTAACCGTCGTGGGTTTTTCAAAATTTTTAATTTTGCTTTTATTACATATAAAATTTCGTAATGATCGGCTAAGTAAACAGAACTGAGAATACATTTATTCTTAGTTCTGTGGTCCATTAGTTAAGTCGTGAAAGCGTTACAAACAAACGAATAAACTCAGTAACTCACTTTCGCTTTTATAATATTACTAGCAACCTGCCCCGGTTTCGCACGGGTAGCAGAGGCATCTTCAACAATCATCAACATATTTTAATCAATTTACACAAAATATAAACAAATTATAAACCTAAACCTTCCTCATGAATATATGAGATATGAGATAATATCATATTACTCTGTCTATTAGTGAAAACCGCATGAAAATCCGTTCAGTAATTTTTCAGTTTATCGCGAACAGACAGACAGACACGGCGGGGCACTTTGTTTTATAATATGTAGTGATAATTCAATTTACTCGAACTTTATTTTGGAGATTGCGTGTGTATTTTATTGCGTTTCACTATTTGCGTATTTTTCATATTAAGCCACATTTAATTTCCTACAATTACTTGTATTATCACAGGTATGTATAACAATAAAAACAAGCAGAAATTAGCAATTTAATATACCCACGACTCAAAAATCCCTTCAACGATTACAGAAAAACCGATGATATTCGAACGGCTGAACTGATTTCCTTGAATTATAGCTAACAACGCTCTTGATCAAGTCACCTTTCCAACAGAACAAACTAACTCAAAATCGATCCATCTGTTCAGGAGCTGTGATGCCACAGGCAGACACACCCCTGTTTTTGGGTCGGGGGTTAAAAATCTATATCAAGCTGGAAGTACAATCCTGAACAGTTAAATTATCGCCCTCCAAGATGCCATAAATAAACGACTATTGTAATCTCAATGGTAATTCATGGAACATTACATTAACGTGGGAGAGCCATGCTTCGGCACGTATGGGCCGCACAGAAAACCGGCTGTGAAGCAATGCTTGCATTGCTTTTCGTCGAGTAAGTTAGGTTACCGGAGGCCCTAACCCTTCCCTCTCCCTCTCTCCCCTCCTCGTCCCCTATTCCCCCTTCCCCTACTCCCAACTTAAAGGTCGGCAACGCACTGTGACTCTTGAGTTGCAGGTGCTCATTGGCATCCTTAGTCATTTACCATCAGGGGTGAACCCTCTGCTCGTTTGCCCCCTATACCATAAAAAAAAACATACCCACGTGTTAAACATACTTTATAAATAAACTTTTCACGTTGCCTTCACAATATTATTTAGTCTGCAATTCACGGGCCGTGAGACATCATTATCTCAGTAATAGGGCCATCACGTTTACTCTCAGTCGCCCACTTGCATTTTTATTCCATATCAGATCAACTACCATTAATAACTTCCTGTCTATTTGCCAATGTTTTCCTGTTATAACATAATTACGATGCTTAGTATGCAAGTAGTCATATCATTACCATATCAGTAACATTATAATATTATTGTAGTAGGATCTATAATAGATAGCTAGAGTCCGATTATTGTTTTTTAACACGTCTTTTATAATTATCTTGACTTATGAACATAATATATAAAGAAGTCTCATTAACTTGAAAATGTGCTCGTGTCAAGGAGCAATGACAATATAATTCTACTAATATTATAAACGTGAAAGTTTGTGAGGTTGTATGAATGCATGGATGTTTGCTACTCTTTCACGCAAAAACTACTACACCGATTTCGATGAAACTTGGTATGTACATAGCTGGAGACCTGGATTAACACATAGGGTACGTTTTATCCCGATATTCCTACGGCACCGGGACTTATAGCTAGTATTTTATAAAATTTTGTACCAATGTCCTGCCAGGATTATAAGGGTAAAAAAATATAAACTTAATGTATTAGTCCTTTATTAAGAAGTATAAATATCCACTATAGTATAATATGAAGAGACTGAGAGACTTCTTGAGAGTGAACCCTGACCCATCAGGTGGTAATCATAATTTTATTTTTTCTATACACACTTCACTACACTACCCCCCCCCCACACACAAACACACACACACATACCACACCACACACACATACACACACACACACACACACACACACACGTACTTATACACACACACACTATTCTTTTGTTCCTATTCCCAATAATTATGTCGATTAATGTTTTTAAATATTAATGGTAAGACAAACTTTGTTGTGATAAAATTTATATTGTCAATTTAACACCATGTAACTTTTCTTATTAACAACCTGTTCAGTAGGGGATGGCGTCGGTGTCTGTCACACAGTTTTTACTAGCTCAGACATCGTCGTTTAACTATATCGTTTATGTCAAGTATCAAATATTGTTCACTACATATTAGATTAAGATAGATTAGCTGTACCTCGTTCAATTGAATTAATAAATATTATTATTCTCTTTATTAACATCTATAAAACATATAAATTACATTTTTAAAAACATTATTATAAAAAAAAATATATTTAAAAATATAAAAAATAGTGTCCCACCGGTATCGAGTACAGGGACCAAGCTACCGGTGGTTAGGGTTCCAGAGATAGAAACCTCCTCACAATACGTGCCGTGTCAAGAATGACTGCCTTCTGCATTAGGCCCTTAATCCAGCTGCCTAACGTGAGCCTCTGAAGGTGTTGATCGAGGCTCTTTGCAATCAACCCATGGGCTGATATGACTATCGGCACAATGATTGCCGAATCCACATCCCACATGTCGACCACCTCATGGGCCAAATCCAAATACTTCATTTGTTTTTCTTTTTCAGCCCTTAAGAGATTGTCGTCATGGGGAATGGTGATATCTACAATCATTGCTCGGCGCTCTAATCGGTCTATTACCACTATATCAGGTTTATTGGCAACAGTAGTCCTGTCAGTGATAATAGACCGATCCCAGTACAATGTTACACGACCATTTTCAAGAACTGGGTCGGGCACATATCTGTAGTACGGTAATTCCATAGTCACAAGGTTATATTTAAGAGCAAGTTGCTGATGGACTATCCTGGCCACTTGGTTATGTCTGTGCAAGTACTCGCCGTTGGCAAGACGAGAACAACCGGAAATTATATGCCTGAGGCTTTCTCCGGGACGATGACATGCCCGACAAATGTCAATCGTGCCATCCTTCAGGATATGTTTCCGATAGTTGTTCGTCATAACAACTTCATCAGTAATTGCACAGATAAAACCTTCAGTTTCTCCAAAGAGGTCACCGAAACGTAGCCAGGACACAGATGATAATAGATCTACTTCGGGCCCATTTAAGGCCCGATAAAAACGTCCATGCAGCTCTTTGCTCTTCCATACTTCCTTGCGATCTGTAATATTGAGTACTGCAGGTTTGCGCCAGTTCTCTCTACCTAAAGCAAGCGGGGTGAGTCCGTTGTCAACTGCCACAACATCCCGATGCACCTCCACGTTAACAGAGAGGAAATAATCTCTGAGATTGCATACCTCGCGGTTATGTAGTGTCTTGGCATTTAAAAAACCACGACCCCCACATTTCCGCGGGATATACAATCTCATTCCCGATGAACGTGGATGGTGCATTCGGTACGCGGTTAGCAATGTACGGACTCTTCTATCCAGGGCATCAAGTTCCGTCTGAGTCCATCTAAGTATGCCAAAGGAGTAGGTTAGGACTGGTATGACCCAATCATTATAGGCCCGCACCTTATTACCGCCTGACAAAAGACTTTTTAATACTTTTTTCAGGCGGCCAAAGAAGCGTTCCTGTAACGATTGCTTCATAGTCAATTCCTTTAAACCTAACGCCTGTGACATTCCTAGATACTTGTAAGTTATTATTATTATTATTATTATTATTATAATATATGACTATTTTAATGACGAAAACTATGCTTTGAGTTGCGAGCATACACATAAGTACATGTAGTGAATTCTAGTATAAATAAAAGTCATTGCATGTGTAAATATTATTATTAAAATACGCATCAAGCATAATTACTTAATTAGCCATTTAATATAAAAGCTATTCTAATTAAAGTTTGACATTGAGACGAAATTACAGGTTAGACGTAAACCATTTTTAGATGACGAGGGAAGCGTGGGGTGCTTATCATCAAATAGTACAAATATTTCATTCCTAGCTATATACATGTAGAAGTAGAGTTATTATAAAAAAAATAGTAAACTCTTTTTAAGAATTTAAATTATTATTTTAAATTCATAATAAAGTATTTAATTATAATGAATTAGCTGACCCGCAGACGTTGTCCTGTCTTAAGTATGAATAATGAACAATGGCGCCTACTGTCAAATGACTGACAGTTATGTCAAAAGCGCTAAGGTTACATTAGAAAAGTTAATATGATCGTTAAGTTTTCTTAAACTTTCTAATTTTCCGCGTATTTTTCTTGACAATAACAAACACAAAAAAAAAAATTACCGTAATCGGTTCAATTCGGTTTAACAGTTCACGCGTGATGCCGTGACCAAGGGAAATAGGGATTAATTTATATTTATATAGATGATGAAATTATTTTCTATAGCTGTGGAACAAACTCTTTATACTTTAAAATATTTTCTACTTTTTTTTAAGGGTTTTTAGACAATAATTCTTGCTTATCCATCTCTTTCTTGTTGTCACTCATCCACCAATATTCTCATATTTTATCAGTGTTACCATATCAATCGTACACCGCTCAAGTGACAATTTATAAACAAGAATGATTATAAGAACTGTAATATGTAGTGTAAACAATAAATATTTTCACGCCTGTCCTATTATAATATATACAAGATGTTCTCATAATAGCAGGAAGTGTCGGCGGTGAATGAAAACATTTATTTATTAGAAGGATGATAAAAATGCGGCTCGCGTTGATGTAACTATTAGATGTTATCAATGTTGTATGACTTCGAATGATGGTAATCTAAATATAACTGAAGGTATAGTTTTGGTTTTTGTTAATGATACAACATGTTTTATAACTGATAAGATCTGTTTGTGTTGAGAAATGGTTATATTTATATGAGGGTTTTACTAACAGAAGTATAACTCTAATAATTCTGAATCAACGGTGGGGACCCACGCAAACACTGAACAAGAAAATCAGTTAGTAACAGAGAAAGTTACAACTGTTGTAATGTGTTTTGCAAGAAGTAACTTGTATAATTTGTTGTAAAATTACAATAAATACGTACTTAATATTTAGAAAGCATAAAGAAAAAGAAACTAAAAAGAGGGAACAGGTTTCCGGGTTTAACTAAGTTTAATATTACCCTAACATTGTGGAAATGTTTTTTTAGGGTTCCAAAGACGAAATATTATTGTGATTTTATTTTTGCATTTACCATTGCCTGTCCATTTATGTATTTATGGTTTTATTATATGGTAGGTGTGTGGTTTATTTTTGATTGTTAATCAATAACTTTCTTAAAGCTTTTGGGTGAGACTTTTTTGTTAGCGTATCGTTTGTTATGCGTGATCCTTAGTAGTCGATACAAATAACAATAAAAGAGTTGATTTATTAAATTATGTATATTACATTAGCCTACTGCGCATGTTGCAGAGATAATAAATAACGGAATAACATGACGATAAAAGTATGGAACATATATGTAACTACATGTCCAGATTTATATGGAGCAAGGGATGAGTCCTTGTTTGACTTTTTACAAATGAGGATATCGTTGTATTACGACCTACTGGTCGTAGAACAATACTTTGTTTTTATTTAAAATAATATGCAAATGAACTGCAACCGAACACTTATCTATGCCTAAAACAATTCAGCCCTTACACATCCGCATAATTATCTCGGACGTCTGTCAACAAAGCCGTGCCATGGAATCGATGCAACATACGGGGTGGTAGACGAAAACAAACGCACTCTCCCTAACACACCCTCGCCCTAGTAGATTAAAAATAGAAGCAGGAAACAATGCATCCCTTACGGTTTTATCAAAATTTCAGCTTCCATTACTCTGTGTAAAAAATTCGATTTTAACTCAGTAATACAGATATGACAATGACAATGGTAAAATTATATTAGTTACAGACTCACAGATTTAATTACAATGCTGATGTGATTACAGGGATAGTCCAGTACCAGTATGGCAACAGAAATGGTTACAATTTTAGAGACATGGAAAACATGTCATAGAAATGACCATAGGCAGGTAGGTAAACTATGAGCCTATCTGTACAGCGTGAAGCCATGTCGGCAAATTAACTTTTTTTTGAAGTGAAATCTATTTAGCGGCGTTGTGCACTTTTGGGATGGGTAAAAAATGTTAAACTCGCGTCAGGACACGTGACCTGATCGAAAATTCGTAAGACGGAGCGAAGTTTTTTATATTAAAAAAAATATATCACATTCCAAATTCAAACATTTATAAGCGGCCAGGAGCGCAGAACTCCCATTGTACCCTACGTAAACATTTAGTTATTTTATTACCTACTTTTTTTTAAAACCTAATTATATATATACATATGTGTTTGTGTGTGTATGTTTATGCAAATACATTATGAATTTATGTTTTCACTTCTGACGTGCAGTCCTACGACTGGCTGTTTTTTTTTAAATGTTTTTCCATTTATTCGTTAAGAGCAAAGTAAATAGTACTTATAATAAACCGGCAATGGAAAGGGTGCCACATGCACACATGGTGGATAATACAAGGCATAGTATACCAGTAGTAACAGATGTGTGAGGGGTGAAAGAAAGACAATATCGATCTTTCAACGCTGCGCGTGCTCACGTATTGATTTTAGCTCAGTTCGGTGTGGGGTGACTGCACTGGGGGACTACACGCTGAGATTAATAATAATTGTGTTATGTTTAAGAATAAATACGAAAATATTAACGTATATTTGTTTATTATTTCTTGACGAATATCGGTGATTAAATTACAATACACAGTTTAAAATACAATGTTGCTCAATGACTCGTCCGAAATTATGAAAACATTAACTTAAGAATGAATGTATGGCTTTATCGTGTTGTATGACTTCAAATTTAGTAATGTAAACATAACTGAAGGTATAGTTTTTTTGATGATACAACAATACATGTTTTCTAATTCATAGATACATACACATATATGTATATGTGACCATTTTTCAACATATAGTACTATAGGTAAAGATAATAATGGACCGTTTTTGAAGCTAAATGCGGAAACAGAGCCCTCTACCAATACTAATAGGCTAAGATTTTGTTTATGGCTTTTGTTACAAGGACATTAGTTAGTGACGATATCCAGATACAACAGAACATATTTCAACTTTAACACCAGGCCGCGGTTCGCCATTACCACGATCCATGATCACCTAGCCTGCTTCGAGAATCCTCCCTTTGACATGACACCCGTTAAGACATAAAATTGGTGAGATAGGGAAACGGCCAGACCTAGGTTTGACCAGGCTTTGGATTATAGGTTGGTCAAGGTCATAAAAATACATTGGTTTCATGCTGGTACTCCATGAGATAAAAACGACTCTCGCATGCGACCCTAAAATCAGTCGGAAGTGGCCACAAGAGGGGGGCGCGGCCGAATATTTTTTTCCAGTCTTGCCTATTGAGCTCTATCCTATGAACAAAGTTTAATGTTCGTGCCTTACAAAATATTTTGATGTCATTATGACCCCTTTTTTTTTCATGACTGTACCAAACCGGCCTGGTAGCGTCAAGGCCGATCAACTTTTTTAAACGTAACTGTTTGTCCTTTTCCTTACAGTGACGATGTCATTATGGTACTCAGTGGGTTAGGGGAACCGCCATTTAATTACAAAATCTGATCAAACAGACATAAAACTAAAAAATAATGGAGAAATAAATGGAAAACTGTCACATATCATCCTCATCCTCCGCGCCTTTTCCCAACTAAGTTGGGGTCGGCTTTTAGTCTAACTACGATACGGCCCAAATTCGACATTTTACGTGAAGCGACTGCCATCGGACCTCTACAACCCTACTAGGCGATATCGAAGGCGATATCGGACTTTTTAGGGCTCCAACTACCCGTAACGAATGCCACAGATGTTCGTATGGTATCCGGGACCGACGGCTTAACGTGCTCTCCGAGGCACTGAGGGGTCTCAATATGTTAAGAATGGTCACCCATCCTAAGACTCAGCTGGCTAGTACTACTTAACCTTGTAATGTGCTAACTTAGTCGGTTACCACTGAGCCACGAGCCTCAAAATTATAACTGTAACTAAATTCTTAGAAGTATGAAAATATCGAGGAAGTACCTCAACCGACTTATAATAGCAAAACTTTTGCTTAGGAGCATTACCGTTTGGTCCCCATTTTCAACCGACTTCAAAATGGAGGAGGTGCTCAATTTGGTTGTTTATATTATATTGTTTTATGTATGACTTGCAATAATTTTTTTTTTTGAAAAAGGTTTATTCCGAAATGGTCCCATTTAAATTTCGTAAAGATTTGATGATGAGTTTTTAAAGTTAATTCTGTCAAAATGTTTTTCATGAACTCATTTCAAAATGCCTACGGATACTTTTTTGTATATTGAGCACTGCAAAGGCATGCTAGGCACTGCATAACTGTGTATAAACAGAAACAATTAGTAATGAAAGTATGCTCTTTATGAAACCTTGAACTGCTGCGCAGTCATACAATTATAGCACTTGAACAGGCGTTTATCTGTCGCACTGATTACTGCATGTGACGTTACGGTAGCTGGGCCCATAATGACGAGAAAGATATGTAAAGTCACTTGTACATTAACCGTGGTCATAGACCCTCGACTGTGTCATTATCTCGCTTTATTACGCGTTTCGCGACGATTTACAAGCGAAAGAGTGGTTACGAAAGTTGTTGGTTGATGAGGTCGTCGGCAAGTAAAATAACTTAATATGCGTACAATAATAAGTGTACAATAACGGTGCCTGTACAGATGTTTACTCATATGCAAAACATGTTTAAGAGTGCGGTAAATAACAACTATTTGAACCCACTTAACCAAAGTTTTGTTCCTTAAATAATCCAGTTTTTTTTTGCTAAATAAATATATTGATACGAAGTTTTTTATCGCACGTTACATTTCATACGCTTTCGACCTTCGTTAGCGCAACGACAAATGCTGACCGCGAGTTGCTTTATTTTATTTTTACACCATCTGTGGATTCTGCTCGATATTACTGTAATATCTTGTATTCTTATTATATTATCAGTATACTAGTTAGGGAAACTTTCACAGATGGCGCAATTTTAATTTTTTACAATATTTACTATGTTTTGGTACATTTTATTCAATCGATCATATATATATAATATATACCAAAAGGAACTTCGTTCCTACTCTAAGACACTTCACGCGTTTTTTTATGAATTTGTATTCTATTCAATGATTCTTGAACTGTGTATTTGATTGCAATGATAGAAATGCTTTACTTAGGTCTCATATACATTTTTAATTCCTTCCTTATGAGTGGGAAAATAGCTAACGGATGTTTGTAGTGGTGTGATTTACGTACAATGAAGTCAATTGTACTTTGCTGAAGAGTAGACGCTAAGTGACAGGTCTTATAAGTTTGAATTATATGCCAGTTTATCCCTAGTATCGTGGCTTCTAGTTCTCTAACTCTTCTACTCTTAGAAATACCATGGTTTTTTATGTTTACTTTTGCTTGCTTTTTAGACTAAAAATGTGAAATGAACTTTGCCCGTTTGTGACTATTTCTCGCTTCAAAATATGCACAATTGTAATCAAATTTGCCAACGATGTAACCTAAATGCTACGTTAAAATCAGCATTATTGCTGAAGTAATACATTCTCTAATCCAGGCAAAACGAATAAAAAAGGTATGCTATGCCCACCAAACGCATCAAGTTATGCGCAGGAGAATTGGAAGGAAAACATTTTTATGCAACTAAGATGGTAAACAAGCACGTGATTCGCCTGATGGTAAGCCGTTAACTGCTTGCAAATTATTGAATACACCAATAAAAAGAAATCTTACAACGAATATATCACGCGGATTTGGCCAAGGACGGTCAATAAACGCAATTTCTTACAGGGTAACCTTTGAATGGGAAAAACTACAGTTAATAGAAGAAATCATGGGTAGTTTTGGGGCGATAAAAGCTGTTTTGGAGACATTTTATTGTATTTAAGTTACCTTGTTCATGATATATTTGTTCTACTACATTTGTTCCGAGTGAAGCTCTTTCGCTCGGCTTCGCTTGATAAAAGTCGACTTTCACTATGGAATGTGTCTCATTTACTTCCCATACAGACACCTCGTCGCGTGCCTTATTGCCCGAGTACCATAACGATCTTTATAACCGAGTGTAATCGTCACCTGAAATTGGCTACAGTATGCGCACGCTTCGTTCAATGCGTACAAGTACGTAGAAGCCATTCTTTGTCGCCTCCCGCATTGCGGAATGCGTGCGAGATGCATTATATACCACGTGAGATTGTGAGGTAATTTCCTTTATCGTTAGGGCCGGGATATGTGGAATTTATATTACCTTTTGTATAATTTATTGTTAGAGTAATTGGCAGGATATTTGCAAATACTAACTACCTACATAGATAATGTATAAGACTGGTAGTGATTTGCTCACAATGCTTTTAATTAAGTTCTAGTAAAAGTAGTACAATTAAGGGGAGATTACGCGTAAACATAAACAGGTTAGCATTTCATCTTAAGTGAAACACAAAACACAGTAGTTTGACCAAAAAAATAATCTGTAACTAAAGAGTTAATCCGCTTTCTATCAGCGTTAGTCTGCCAGAGTTTACAGAGTGAAGAAACGATATTCCGGGATGCCAATTAGGATTGGAAACTTTTGGTCGTGAATAGGGTGAAATGCCCAATTGTTTATATACATTACATCGATACAAATAAATAAAATTGAAGTGTCTGTTTGTAATAACGTCACAATAACAGCACTTCACATTTTATTTTTTAAATTTTCTCTGTCTGTTTGGTCGGCTAATCTCCGGAATAGGTAGACGAATTTCCACGGGACTCTTACTGTCAGATAGCTGGTATTATAAGAAGTAACTTAGGCTACTTATTTTTTGAAAAAAGAATTAGTGTTCCGCGCAAAATATATAAATATGTACTCGCGAGCGAGCCGCGCGGGGAACAGGCGATACTAGAACAGGATAGACAACCGTGCCTTACTTTTGTTAATATATCAATGAAAGCTTTGTATATTAAAATATGCTTTTTGTTGGTTTCGTAGTTATAGTGCCTACAATAAAATGTTATCTATTTATTATCTGACATTCGCTGGGCACAACCCTAGCTCCTAAATTGCGCTATGCACTGCATTAGGGCATTACGTTGTGCAACGTAATGTGCGGATCGTAATCATAGCGGATGCAGAAAAAATGAAAGGATTTTGCACGCATTGCGTCAGTATATGGTGCATGAGTTCATCTGTCTATTGTAAGGGCACAACTTTCACCGATAATGGAAGAAATCCAGAGATTAGTCTATACTGATATAATACAACTGAACTATTATTTTATTATTATATATATTATTATTTTTGAATTGCATTTTATCAATTCTAGAGGAGCAGTGACCATAGACATTGGTGAAGCTGCAGGGAACTGCTATAAACGTTACAAGGCCTTTGTAAAACACAACTTTTTAAAGTTTCTAATAATGTAGTTACTAAGCAGTTAGGAAATGTAAAGGCCATAGGAAATATGGGGCTGACTGACCACGATTTACGATTGCAGAAACGTGGTAAAAGGCATTTCAAAGAATGCGGATTTCTTGTTGCAATTACAGCTGCCTATCTACCACTATGATTCTTATAAATCAAGATTAGTTACACAAATATTTTCAACGACACTCGTCGGTAAAATGATAGTGACTGAACACGTACGAGAGAAGACTATTACGAAAGATAAGTTAGCATCCAAAAACAGAAAGTGGTGATTAACACATTAGCAGTAGGATTAGCAGCAATTAGTAGTATATTGCAATTTATTGTGAAGTTACCAACAGCGGGAATATAATGGTGACCCAACAAACTGAGTATTAGATGATTAACTGTTGAGCTGTGAGTGTTATAAAGTTTTTACTATTAAAAACCTTGATACTCGATCTTTCACCTGCGTTTATGGTCACTACTCCGGTCCTAAGGGTCGTAGCGTGATGTTACATAGCCTATAACCTTTGGCGTTAAAAAATTCGGCACAATTCCTACCTCCACAACCGCTCGCGCGGTACTGATTTAACTGAGTTCGAACGGCATTATTTATATCATTTTGGCAGTTGTACTTACGTTTACTTAAAGGTTTTTAATTAGATATCAAAAAAAAATCCGATATTCTAATTACTTGTGAACTAATGTTTATTCTGGTATAAATTTTTTGTGAAAATAATAAGGTAGTAATTAGAAATTTACAGCTATTACGGAACGTTTCAAGTAGTTTTATACTCTTGGTTGTGGTTTGTTTTTCTAATTTTTCCATATATAAATCAAAATTTTGAGGCCGCTATGTACTATAGTACTACTTCAGATATATTATTATTTTTATTTTATTTTTTATGTTTAGGAATATCGTTCAATCTACGAGCTCAAAAGAGTGTCGCCGCGCAATTTACGAAATACTTGCTTCGGAATTTTGACTGTCTATTAAGACAAAATTAAGAAAAGTATTATGATCAATGCTAATAACTTCTCCACTTTTCAATAAGTTTAAGTGGTTGAAGTTTTTTAGTTGCTCAGAACATGAACGTCAAAGTTAACCCTTTAATGAAAAAATCACGGTTGAAATGTAATAGGCCTCTTAAGTGTAATTGACTGTGTACTGTTGAAAGTAGATAGTAATTTTAACAAGTATAAATTAAAAAAAATTCAAATGCGTTAAAATTACTAATAAACATATAGTTGTATATATTTTTGGAATCATCTCTAAAAACCTTTCATTGGCCACCAACATGATACCCCAATCGATAGGTTCCGGAGTTATAGGGGGCAAACGAGCAGATGGGTCACCGACACAATGACTACCGCAGCCCATGAGCAGCAACTCAAGAGTCACAAGTGCGTTGCCGGCCTTAAAGGTGGGAATAGAGGAAGGAGGGAATCGGGGACCAGGAGGGGAGAGGGGGAGAGGGTAGGGTTAGGGCCTCCGGTAACCTCACTCACTCGGCGAAACACAACGAAGTATTGGTCGGGTTTTGCAATAAACTTATTTGTATTGTTTTAATTCGCATTTATTCCAAGTGTAACGTAGCCTTAATAGTACTATGCAATCGCTGGATATTGCTATAAAATTGATTAGGATCCGATTAAGTAATAATTCCAAGGCCTTCCTTGAATTCTTGAGCCCATTGAGATCGCTTGTGAATGGTCTTGCAACACAGGCACGCTTTGTAATGCTATAACGTTATATTGTATTTCTGACGATAATAAAGGTCTATAAAGAGTCGAAGTAGCTCTAATTGAACGATGCAAATTGTTATTGCTTGATTTTCTTTTTAATCGACTTCCAAAAGAGGTTCTCAATTCGGCTGCTGTCTTTAAAGCTTTTATTTAACTTGTTATGTTTGTTGTATGTATGTTTATTTAGGTCAAATCGTGCAACTGAATTTAAAAGCAGGTTATCCTCAACCGATTAAGCTGAAATTTTCGTTTTAGTTTGAATGACGCTAAATAAAAAAAATATATATATATTTTATAAAAGCTTGGCTTTACAATTTTTTTTCACTATTGTGTGTACCTATGTTACGCGATATCTTCTACATTTGTGAACGGATTTTTTTTTTTTGAATTGGTCACTATTTAATATTTTTTTTTAATTTGCAGAAAATATTCCACCGCTAAGGGTGGAAAAGATGAGAAGAAGAATACAGCTTATTATAATTTATCATGATTTAGGCTCACTGAAGTCTGTGATACTTTTTTTATAACTTAATTATGCCAGTTTGCATAGCATAGTTTGGCAATAATTTAGTTAACTTTTTTTCGGAGTTTTACGTGGAAGATATAATGGTAATAAAATACAGGGTGTATCTGATAATAAAACACTTACTTAAATCACTGAAAGGGCATGACTCTAGCATGCAGTTACAAAACATTTGACTTGCGATCAAAAATTAGGTAATAACATATCTTGCAACATAAGGTACACTGGAAGTTCTGCGCTCCTGGCCGCTCAAAAATGTTTGAATTTCGAATGTTATATTTTTTAAATATAAGAAACTCGGCTCCGTCTTACGAATTTTCGGTCAGGTCGTCCCAAAAAGTGCACAACGCCGCTAAAGAAGTTTTCACTTCAAAAACTATCAGTCGTAGGACTGCACGTCAGAAGTGAAAACATCACTGACACATCATTCATCTGAGCGTGACGGTCACGCGAGTTCAGTGCTTTTTCCCCATACCAAAAGTGCCCAACGTGCCTAAAGAAATTTTCACTTCAAAAACAAATTAATCTGATACGAGGCTTCTGAAAGTAAAGAATTTTTAAAAGCATTACAACACGGCTTATGGTATAACCAACTTGGTAAGACTATTCTAAATCAATGCTTTACACTCTAACCCCTTTCGGCCATGACCCATTGTCTTGTCACATCCTGCCCGCATTGTTCGTCGCCATTCGAGCGTCGCACAGGAATCGAATTCGCTACCGACACCCATTGATGATGTATCGGTTCACGGCTCTCTGATTTCCTTTGAATGGACATCGGACACATGAATAAGCGTTGTTTAGTGTTTTCCGGAGGGTATAAAGAAATTTGATTTGGATGTATATAAGCTTGTATTTTATTTATCCCACATAAACATAAGCATCAGATGTTTTCTTCTAAAGTGGTAGTATTTATTTATTATTAAAAGAATAAAAATGACTTGTGACTCTTGAGTTGCAGGTGTCCATGGGCGACGGTAGTCACTTACCATCAGGTGATCTGTCTGCTCGTCTGCCACCGATAATATTTAAAAAAAATACAAGTAACGTGGATCACACATTACTAGTTCTCTTGTTAACCCCTCCAGCTAAGCTAAGTGCTTGTGTTAGGAGCGGGTTTATGTCGGTAGTCCACTGGATGGGGTTTGAACCCGCAACCGCATGATCTTAAGTCCGACGCCTTAGCCATTACGCTACCGCCGCTTAAAAGATGAATGATACATTTTGATTGTAAAGATATTTCTACGTTTCGTCACATTATTGTATGCTGTTACCGGCGTTTCGTTCACGTGGAAATTCAAACCATTGTTTAAAGATAAAAAGTAGTATATGTGCTATTCCAGACTATAATCTATCTCTGTGCCAAATTTCATCCTAATCCGTTTAGCCGTTCTGGCGTGATTGATTAACAAACATCCATCCATCCAAATTTTCGCATTTATAATAGCAGTAAGATTCCAAATTATATGATAGCAATTAACTATTGATTAGGTCGACCAGAACATATATATACCTATATATTTATATGTAAATGTCCAGATATAATATATGAGATCAGTAAACTCCAAAACCGTTTGACTGATCACCATAAAAACTTGTACATCTAAGTATTTCTCCATGGAGAGAGTGTTATGATAGCTATTTTTATTAATAATTCGCAAAAGTAAACAAGAGATGGGTTATTTGATCTCCTGGATTGCTGGGTGGTACTGGCTTCGGAACATCCAAATACAACTCAGCAACTTTCTTTTACGTCCTCTATAACATCTATTTCATCGTTCGTTCGTTTAGCATAGTTGGCCAGCCCGTTACCTCTTGTAATTTTTATTCTGCAAATAGAACAAAAATATATATATTCATATAGACTTCCGTAGATACAACCAATTTCCTCAACTACTTCTTTTCAATACCATCTTGAAAAAAAATCCAATGAGAATATTAACAATGCACAAATGTAATTAATCCGGTGTACAATGGGGTGACGACAGAGGAGTATTGTCCCCTGTCGCATCCTGTCATGCTGCCACGCCGCCATTGTTTCATACCAGCCACCCGTGAACTGCTGCTGATACTATAATGAATGTTATTTAACTATTAATATGTTGTTGAGAATCTTATATATTATTATCAATGGTCGGAATAGGTAGAATGATTTTATGTATTTGCATCATGAAGTTCTAACATGGAAATGGCTTCTTTACGTAAAATAATAATATTTTCGGAGTTGAGTTAATATTAGAGATTACAAGATGAACTACTGTTAATAAAATTTTAAGAAAAATATACTTAAAGGTGTTTAATTGAATATAATAATATTCCTTTTGTTTACTCCTTCACACACTTATAAAATTTAATGCATTATTTTGGAGTTTTGACATATTTATCAAAGCTCCTTGATCAACAAGAAATTTCTACGAAATCCTCGACTACTCACTTGTAAAACACTGTCAGAAATCATAAATAAAAGAACGTGTTCTCTTTTTTTATTAGACCCCAAAAAAACAAAACAAAAACGAAGTTCGCAAATCCAAAATTTCTCGTCTCAAAAAGATTTGAAAATTCGGTTGGATTTTAGTTTAAATCTGAAATTTAGAATATGGACTTCAAAGTTTTATGTAGAAGAAGTGCAGAAAGTAAAAATGTTTAGCCAATATGTGTTATCAGTTTAAAAATAATGCCGGCTACAAGAAGCTACATGAGTATATAATACAGTATATAATTATGTTGACCTGTCATCGTACTGAAAGTCTTTACAATTTCAAGTTATACTGGTCTCTTAACTTAATGATTTATGAGTGAAAATATTGAGTGATCAGTATCACATATGAAACAAAAATAAAACTCTATCACTCTGTTGGTGGAAAATAGCTAATGAGAGTTTCTAGCGCCATTAAACCGCATTGAAATAAGCTGTTGTCAGATTTTCACAGCGATGTCAAGTTTAAAGTTTCATCCAAAAATTAGATGCGTCTATGATGCATTTTTGTAGTTGGCAATCAAGCAAATCGCCTACATTATGGTAATTAGTTACCGCCGTGTTCTGAAACACTGCTGTCGCTGATTCGCGTGTTGCCATTATCGATTTATACATTCCATGAATCGATTACCGCTTACAACAATATAATGGTACTTATTAATATTTAGGAATGATTATCTCGCTGTAATTACCTTCATATGATGATCACACGATGTATGCAATGCGGTCAACCATGTAATGAATCGTACACAAAATACATGTATTGTGATATACGAGGTATTGGATCCGATCAACCGTAGCAAGGACATCCGTGCCCGGCGGATGGGAGTGCCTAGCGCGGCGACCCTACATTCCCACCTCACTAGGTCATATACATACGTTATATTAAGAGGATGTAGCTATCAGAAGTGCATGTTCAGTCACAGGATAAATGATCATTATTTGTGTTGTTCGAGCAGTGTGACCTTGGCGACCTGAGTCTAGAATATTCGATTTAATACTTCTTACAGATCGTAAGCCTTTCAAGGTTGTTCGTTTGTACGCAATTGCATAAATTTTTGTTAGCGATTAATGAACGTGATTTAGAGATCAGGAAAGCGAGTTTCTTTATTTCTTCTGAATGAGACACGGTTTATCGTATCAGTTAGAATGAATACAAAGGTATATCGGTCGATGTCGAACAACAAATGCAAGTGGTTATAATCATCTCATGGTTATGCAGAACGAGTCTATCATCAATAATAATCTTTGTAGTTATATTATAAACACGACAAGTATGAACGATGCGCTTATCTTGTTTTGTTACCCAAGCAATTTGCATAAGCCATATTGTTTTGCGTAATTTACACTAAACATCGTCACCTACAAATAAAAACATTGTAACTTGATGGATTTTATTTGAGTAGGTATGTTTATTTTAATATAGTTCTCGTCGATTTTAAAATTAACTTGGATAGTCAGTCCTAGCATAGAATAAAAAAGAACTTGCGCAATAAATAAATCTATTGTATTATCTATTAACGTTTTATTTATTGAATCATTGTAATGCGTGACCCAGTGGTCTTTTTTGCACATAATGGCACAGAATACATAGTAAGTAATAGTACAAGTACAGAAGTCTCACTCCGCGAAATCTTTTAAATAAAGAGCGACTCTTGCTTCGACACAATAAAATCGCAAATCGGGTCGCCAAGCGCTATTTACCTACAGTTATATTCACCTAGAAATTGCCACTATCTTTCTATGGCGCAACTCTTACCTGTTCTAACCATTGAACAAAATTGCAAGTGCCTAAAATTAAATATATAAGGCCGATTACCGGATTTACGTGCAACAAAAACTAGAAAGTTACATAAGTTTTGTCGAACTATGGGAATTTTTTTTTCGAAGTAATCTCCACTTCTGGACACTGCAAACTGAACAAACATATGTTCACCCTAAAGTTGGGCGAGAACACAATATGCAGATTCTGTCAAGAGGCAGAAGAAACTGCAATGCATATTCTATGCTCTAGAGGCCCACTAATGCGGCACCGAAGTATTAACCTAGGGTTACACATCATGCAACCGCAGGAAATACAAACAATCACTGCTGAAAGGATCTCGAGGTTTCTCGAAGCCATAAGTCTGAGCAGTGAACTGTAAAGCAAAAAGTGCGCTACAAAAGACCAGAAATGGTCAAGGTGGCATTAAGCACTCAAACAATAATAATAATCACCACTTGCAGTAATATTCAGGTCTATATTGACCTGTCATATACGACCGTTCTATGATCCTTAGAGATGGGCAAGTTTGCCTCAGTGCACTACTCATTACATAAGCTTAAAGTTATACTAAATAATTACACGAATGTCATAATGAGTCATAGCCCGCCATATTGATTTAGAAAATTAATAAAAAAATCGAACAAACGATTCCTTGGCTCTAAATTTGTTTTTTTTTTAATTATTACTTAGAGTTTATGGATATGACTGCAAATCACAATATTATGATATCTAGTTTGCATACGATCAAACTTATGTAGCTGTATGATTCTAATGAATCTGTCTAATGAATCTGAAGGCTATAGTTTAGCGTTAACCAGTGATAATCACTTAACTTTGGCCGGTCCATTCTTTTATTTCATCTTTATCGCTATCGGACAAGACTGGCAGTAATTAAGGATTTGAAGTCATTTCAAAATAACGACTATGAAATGAAATCGCTGGTCTGTAACTTTTCATAGCCCTTTGATAATTATATAACCGCCATAATGCTACGAGTTTGACATTGACCTCTCTAAATCTGTGACGTAGGTCATGGCCGAATATCTATGTTAATGTTGCTGGTAATATCATTTCATTGCTCTGCCTCGTTATATTAATGGCCATAATTGCCACTGTTTTTTCCTCACCATTTTAGACCTACCACAACATTTTAATTTAACATAAATTTTCTCACATTTTACTCACGTGATTGTTTGTGTGATAACGGGCCCCCGTCGGGAGTATTTTAAGACTAGCTTTTGCCCGTGTCTTCGTCCGATCAAAAGATTTTTCTATCCTTCGGGTACAGTAGTTTTTTTGGATGAAAGGTACTATGGCTTTTTTGGTATCTATGATAACGTGAAAATTTCATGCTGATCGGAAGAGTAGTAAAGGCGTGAAAGGTTAACAAACAAACTTGCACATTTATAATACTCACTGTTGCCCGCGACTTCGTTCGCGTCGAAGTTTTGGTGAAATCTATCCCACATAAACCGTACATTTTCCGGGATAAAAAGTAGCATATGTGCTTTTTCAAACTATAATCTGGTCTGTTGGTCTAGTGGTTAGTGACCCTGACTCCTATGCCATAGGTCGTGGGTTCGATTCCCACCCCAGTCTGGGTGTTCTTTGTGTCCGTTGTTTGTATGTTTGTAAAGTCCCCCGCGACACAGGAGTAATTCCTGTTTTAAAAAAAAAAAAAAACTATCTCTGGGCAAAATTTCGTCCAAATCCGTACCGTTGTTTCTGCACGAAAGAATAACAATCATCCATATGTCCATTCATCCTCCATTCCTCCCTTACAAACTTTCACATTTATAACATTAGTAAGATTAAGTTAGGATACTACCTTTGATTACTTACATGGTATATAATCAAAGGATACACACGAAAGTTTTTATTCTAACCAACCACAACAGTTTGGAAAAAGGCCCGCACTACCGTACAGCGGTATATGGGCCATTCTAAAAAACGGCCAGAAAATAAAAAATTATATGATTAAGAAAAAAAAGTAGTAGCCAATGAGAGGCATCGTATCTAATGTTTCACATATGAGCTTACTTTCACTGTAGTTTTCATGAACAAAAGGAAAAAATCCATAGATCCATGGCAGTGACATATTTGTGTAATTTTAATGACAAGGTATGATTAAAACGTAATTAATTTTTTTTTGCTCTATTTATTAGTTCGTTATTTCAATACTCCGCGTTTTAAAATTTAATTTTACGAACTCTGGCACTAGTACCTACTTAACTGACCGACTTATAAATATGAACTCTCGAAGCCAAAAGCGCGAGCGAAGCCACTGAGTACAAAAATATTTAAACTAATTATTAAAATATGACTGATATTTTCAGTGATTAACGCTTTAAAACAAACTCTTTATCTTTATTATATTAGTATTGATTCGTAGAAAATAATATTTAAGCATAGGTCAAAACGTAAAGTAGGCTCAGAATAAATCCATGACAAAACAGTGCTGTAAACCACTCACTAAATATTGCAAAACTAACTAGTGATTTAAAAGAATGGGTGTGAGTTACTTTGCCCGATTTCTTCTCACAAGCCTTAACTATTTGGAAATGGCCGGATATATAGATCCGCCCGTTTCCAAATTGTTTCCAAACGACACTGACAGAGAGCGATGTTAACCATTAGCAACACTGTATTATTTGTTATTTATGGTTTTAATAATGTTACTTATGACAAAAGCAACCTATTGTTGCGGTGATATTCTGTGTTTATCAATAATAATTAGTATAAAAAGAAAAAATGATTTCAAACGATTTTTAAATAATTGTATGTAATTAAGATGATTAGCTTTGACTTTAACGAACTCGCAGTGTGTCGTTCGGTTCAAATGCATTGATCATTCGTTGGTGGAAATAACCTTGTAACGTAAGTTGTCACATCATATCAACGTAATGTCATACAGCCGTGTGGCCGTGTGCAACCGCAGACCGCACTTCCGTGTACCGTAACCATTACCTAGTGAGGGGATCACTACCATGTTTAAATTAAATCAATGGTACTTGCCTATCATCAATATAGATTATTTCGCCAAGTCGGGCACTTAAATAAATTAAAACACGGTGAAAATTTTCAATTCTTTTTATTTTAACATTTTCAATCAATTAACCACCAATTAACAACAAATGTAACCGTCAAATTATTATTAATTTAAAATTCGTCAACTCGTCCCAATGGGCTAATTTGTTTTGGATCGAGATGACAACCGACTTTGAAAATGCACATACTCGTAGGTTTTTTATCCCGGAATAATGTACGGATAAATTTCACAAAAATTTCCAGGCGTACGAACACGCGGGCACAGCTAGTTTATAATATTTGTTAGGTTTCATTGATTTATAGACCAGTGTTGTTCAATTGACAGTTTTGTGACACATGAAGTGATGTAAATTTATGTCCTGTCTTGACATCCTAATCCTGTTAATTTATTTGTTTATTACTTTCACGGCTTAGCTAAGCAACCGATCGTTATGAAATTTGCACTTGTTGCCAGCAGTACAGAAAAAGACAGGGTACTTTCATCCAGAAAAAAATGAGGCATAGTAATTATAATCAAATATAGAATAATGCCGGTGAACTTACTTACTTATTACCTACTAAAAAACTAATTTAAAATAACCTGTAAAAAATTGTGTAAAGAATTGACAGTAATTGATAGAGCGCACGCACATCACTACTGGGCAATAATGTAACTCATCTCGATAATATGTGAGCTGACGACGACAAACTAGTCTTTGTAAAAAGCAATCGCTCCTGTGTCTATATAAACATCTCTGACCACTGCACTGAAATGTGATTTGTTTTGCAAGTAAATATTAATTTAATATACAAGGACATTGTTACAAAAAGTATCGTTGCTCGTGTAGTAATGGAATGCACTCAAAATGTTATGAAAATTCGTGGTTCAGAACTAATATTTCTGTATAAGCAAAGAGTACGATTTATGTTCCATATCGTATTTCAGTAAGAAGTCCTTATTGTAAACAAAAATAAACTTAAATTACAGATTTAAATATTTTTATTTATAAAGTGGATTAAGGCGCCTAATGATCTTTGGCTTAAAAAAGTCGCCATTGTGTGACATGAACACTGCGTGCAATTTTAACAATGCGACGTCCAATACCTACATTCTTTGTCTACAAAATTAAGAAAGTACATTTGGTAGTTTTAAACCAATTCTCGCTTGCTGCCAAGTTCAAGTTCAAGCTCGCTTAAACCAAGCTGTAAGAAGCTTTTAAAATATATGCTTGTTTCACGATCACATAACAAAATTTTGCTAAGGTTACTCGGTTGTGAAAAGCAAAGTAGTCAATTACCTATACACCTGGCTTAAGTTTCACAATCGTTAAAATGACAACAATGAAACACGTTTACAATGGAACGTAAACTAAACCTAAACTCGATAGTTAATGTGTCTATACGAATTAAAAATAAACGGTCAAATTACAGTACCATTCTAAACTCCAGTAAAATTAAGCCAACAAAATATACCAGTTTTAGGGCCATTAAAAGTTTAAATCAAGACACATTGTAGTTGTTTCAATCAAAAAATAAATAAATAAAAATATACCTTTAAAACGAGCAAAGACTGAGCTGCTTTCGTATTCAATTTTAATTCTAGGACAAAATAAAACATAAACCAGAATTTATTGAAAGTTATGTGGTGCGTTATTTTATCATATCGCTATTAACTACTAGATACTTTATCAATATTTTTAAAGTGAAAACTTCTTTAGGCACGTTTTGGTATGGGGAAAAAGCACCGAACTCGCGTGACCGGCACGCTCAGGTGACATATAAACAGATGTGTGTGTATATATGTATTTATAGGTGTGTATGTGTTTTCACTTCTGACGTGCAGTCCTACGACTGACAGTTTTATTTACAGATCGTGGATGGAATAACAATCTGCTGAAGCAGCAAAAATCTTTTATTTAGGCAATAAAAATGCCTCAATTAATTACTTGTAGTTGCAACGATTGCATTTATTGTCCAATACTACTTTTGAGCAGGATCATTAAGAAACAAGTTTAATTATCGAATGTGTTTGGAACGCAACGTTCATTGTTAAGTTGCAAGTAAAACTCACTTCAATAATCATTTATTTTTCTGTTTTTCTACTATTTACTAGTTCTCCGAGTTCTCGGATCCTTCCGAGGTATTATAAATCTGTTGTATCAGAGTCAAAGCGACTAAAGACACATATACATCTATTATCCGCCAAAAGTGGAAAGTAAACCTTACTTTCCTCTTTAGTGGCTTGTAACGCTAGAAGGCAACATTGTCTGACTCTTTCGGATGACGGACTTTTCTGCCCCAACGCACTCCACCGTACCACCTGTGTAAACTCTAATTTGATAATAAGGTAAAGTGACTCCGTCTGGTCAATTAAACCATACGGTGTTTTAGTTGTATCACTATTATAAAACCAAGTCCCCCGCCGCGTCTGTCTCTCTGTCTGTTCGGCATAAACTGAAAAATTACTGAACGGATTTTCATGCGGCTTTTACTAATAGACAGAGTGATTCATGAGGAAGGTTTATGTGTATAATTTTTTAAGATTTTGTGTAAATTGATTGAAATATGTTGATGATTGTTGAAGATGTCTCTGCTACCCGTGCGAAGCCGGGGCGGGTTGTTAGTTATGTTATAAAGTAAAGAAATCACCAACAGTTTTATCAATAAGCAAACTATACAAACGTAACTTTCACGATCTCTCTCTCTCTCTCTCTTTCACTCTCTTGTCACAAAAAATAAATTAAATAAATTAAGTGGATAAACAATTTTGAACTTTGGTATCTACCA
Organism: Euplagia quadripunctaria; assembly: GCA_963859945.1. Taxonomy (NCBI): domain Eukaryota; kingdom Metazoa; phylum Arthropoda; class Insecta; order Lepidoptera; family Erebidae; genus Euplagia; species Euplagia quadripunctaria. The sequence continues at coordinate 10,964,897 of OY982578.1, read as the reverse complement.
CTCTCGTTAATATACGATATTATACTTTATTTTCACCGTGTCATTTAAACTCTAGTCCAGTGCATCCAGAACCTAATGCGTTGCAAACATAGCTACGTAATAGTCAGCTAGGTCGATGCACCGATCTTATGACGCTCTCGGTTTTTGCAACAGTGAATGTGATTCCGATAGACATGTAGAGGTTAATGACCTCGGATGCGTTTGCACTTATATGCTTGCAATTCACAAAAGGGCATTTAGCTCTGTTCAGTGAAAGACTGTAAGTACATACTTAAATTTAGATTTGTTTGAGATGTCATTCGCGATGTTGTCCTTGTAATTAAACTTTTTTAGCCTTTCCTGAGACCCAAAGTTTCAGGCTCTTCTCGCAGAACTTTTTTTAGAAAGAATACCAGCAATAGTGGGGGGTCACACATTACTATTATTATTATTACTACAACACTTGTTGTAATACACCTCCATGCTTGTGTTAGGAGTAGGTTCACACCGGTAATGTACTTCTTGCTGCTCCGACTCCTCAGCCAAGTCAGCCATGCCTTAGCCACTACGCTACCGCCACCTTAACATGTATCAAAGTTAAGTCAAATTAATTCAAGATGGCAACTAAAAATAGTAAAGTGTATTTCTCACCGCATCCCCTAGACGCTGAAGGGTGGCAACGGATACTCTATGTAACAAGATGCGAGGTATCCTCGTGAGAAATTGTATAAAAAATGCTCTTGTGCTATTAATACTGCACGATAAACTCCCACATTCATCTTATAGCAAGGGGAACAGGCGGTTGTCCTTCCCGGGCTCAATATCTCAAGTTAATGTCGTTCATATGGTGATATAAATCTGAAGAAGTCATTGAAAGTACTCCAAAATTTTTATTTGACTGTAAAATATGTTAATGAGATCACAACTGGAACCCCTTATGCCTTGTTTGTGAAAATATATTTGCATTATATAATTGGAGGTTGGCAAACGGCAATTGGCTTACCCTCTATTAAGTGCTTGGCACAAAATGATGGTTGGCAAAATGTGGCTGTTTAATCACTTCTGCCTAACCCTTCGTGGGTGCAGGTGTGAAAGTAGGTATTATAGTTTCTTTAAAAGTTCGTTTATTATTATTGTTACTATTTTGGCAATTGATATGTTCAGTCGATACTGTAGTGGTTGCTCCCTGTTACTTGTTTTTTAAAGGAATGTAAAACCTTTCAATCCAAACCAATCCATCAGCCTATTGCTGTTCACTGCTGGACGTAGGCCTCTCCCAACGTGCGCCATAGCACTTGGTCTTCCGCCTTCCGCATCCAGTGTATCCCAGCTACCTTCCTCGCGTCACCAGTCTGGATGGGATGCGTCCTTTTTTCAATCGCTTAATGTTTCTAAAGAAACATTAAGCGATTGAAAAAAGTGGTGTAATATCTTACTAATTTTATAAACGTCAAAGTTGGTGAGCATGTATGGATGTATGGATGTTTATTACTCTTTCTTAAACTTGGTATGTAGATAGCTGGACACCTGGATTAACACATAGGCTACTTTTATCCCGATATTCCCACGGCATCGGAAGATACGCGGGTGAAACCGCGGGGTGTAGCTAGTCATTCATAAGTGGCATATTTTTAAATACGAGTACATGAAAAACCATAACTACTACTTATACAGAAAAATAATTCCGATGTAGGCGAATGTACACTAATATAACAAAGCTAAAGAGTTTTTTGTTCGATTGTTTGTTTAAACGCCAGAGATTAGCGCGTTTAAACACGTTTAGCGTTTTACTGTTAGTCAGATTGAAATCTTTCTTTGTATTCGATAGAGTATTCATTGAGGAAGATATAGGCTGTGTAGCATCACGCTACTACCCTTAAGAGACCTGACCTGTGAAACTACGGGAAACGACTTGTGTCATATATAATTATGTTTATAATTGTATCAATCGATCAATCAATTAGCTTATTGTAATCCACTGCTGGACATGGGCCTCTCTCAACGTGCGCCATAGCACCCGGTACTTCACTTACTTGCACTTAACTAAAATTAAATTTAAAACAATAAATCGAGAAATAAATTAATTTAATTTTCATGTAAGTATAATGAATCGTTTCTCTTACTTTATTTATTATGTATGACTTTTATGAACTTATTTAAGTAAATAAGTAACAAAAGTAAAGCTTTAAGTACATAAAATTAAAATAAACAATTCGAACTTCCTCCTTACAAAATAAACGTGACATTTATATTTCTTTAAAAAATAGAACTTTAACGGAATGCGGGTAAAATTTTCTGTCGTCCCAAAAACATCAACGTCATATGTAAATTAATAACATATTACGGGCAATTTGTTGTAGAGGGATGTTGGGACAGACAGACAGACATGCGGGTTCGCTCTCTAATTCTCAACTCTTACTTCGATTAAGTAATGGCCGTAAATTGATGTTCAATTTATCTGTTAGCTGTTATTAGTGGCTTTTTGTTCAGATGCGAACATTTCTACATCAATATGTTTTATCCTTTTAGCTTGATTCTGAGTTACTGTGGCCCGGTTAATGAATATAGATTGTAAGTTAAGATAGGGGTGTTTTGTTAAGAAATTTTAAATTGAAACTTTGATGGGGTATATAAGGTTAGATCTCTGAATTAAAGTCAGATTTCACAGCAAATTAACAAACGTTTTAGATTAGACGACAAGCAAAATAAAGTATTTGCCTTCTTTACTTTTCCTCCTTATCTTTAATTAGAAATAATTTACTACGTCGTTTTAAAAGTTTTAATTTTCCCGCTGGACTTCAATGTTCAAAAGAACGATCTAATATCTGATTATCTTTACTCCGCAATTTCCCTTGCGTTAATTTTTAATGGTTATTATTCTGCTCCTACAGGTCGTAACGGTACCTTGTGCAACCAATAACTGGTTGACCTTGGCCTTCTGAAGCGATGGTGAGTATTTCTGTTGACAATAATTTCTATTTAGTTTAATATTTTTATTTAAATTACTGTAGTGTATTAATTACTATAGCACGCGTTTACATGAACACTTCACTGGCTCGGTAACTCAGTATAGATATGCTAGGCTGGGCTACACGTCTACTCTCGCCCGTGGCTCACGCAGTACTGACCCCACAGTGAGTATTAGACAATGATTTAGTTCTACCCTGCATACACTACAGTTACCCTTAGTAATTAGATGCTCTCATTACACCATCCCATCGGAAGCCAAAACCTTGAAAAATATTTTTTTGGGCACCTGCAACTCAAGAGACACAAGTGCGTTGCCGGCCTTTAAGGTGGGAGTATAGGAAGGGGGGAAGAGGGGCGAGGCGGGGATAGGGGGAAGAGGGAAGGGTTAGGGCCTCCGGTAACCTCACTCAGTCGGTGAAAAGCAATGCAATCATTACTTCACAGCCGGTTTTCTGTGAGTCCGCGGTATCACTCCGGTCGGGCCGGCCTATACGTGCCGAAGCATGGCTCTCCCACCAAAAGCTATTTCTGCTACTCATAAATACTCATATTCATGCATACATACAAGTTTTTGCACTGAGCCGGAATCGAACACGCGCCCTCTGACGTGGCAATGCTAGTGCATTCATCACCATCGTAGCACATAGGTCTTTTAATTTAAATGATTAAAACATTTTCTATTTTATTTCATTTCCTTAATGCACTGCGCCGATAGACGAGGCCTGTCTATAAATGGTTCCCGATAAAGCTCTATGAATCTCGTACAATCCGGGAAGCTAATATGATAATTTGTAACATAAACAAGTTAATTAAATCGCATATATCTATTCGGGACAATTATTCCGCTTAATAAATAAGGCCAAACACAGAATGCAATGCAAATATTTAATTGTGATTAATGATATTTTAACTGTGTAAGGCGCACCGAGAGTAATTGGCGCAATCATTCCGTCCTAGTATTTAAATACCTTAAATTGTATCAATAATTATTAACATTTTGTACATTTTCATTATAAAACTGCTGAATCATAGTTTGTTTTTTTTTCTGCCACTATTTACATACATGGAAATAAGCGTATCAAAAAATTCGCGATTTTGATTTTTTGTAATTTTTTATAGTATTGGGGGCAAACGAGCAGACGGATCACTTGATGATAAATGACTATCGCCGCGCCCGCCCATGTGCATGGCCTTTAAGGGTGCGAGTAGGCAAAAGGGGGGTGGGGGGGAGGGAAGAGTTAGGGTTAGGTCTGTGTGGCCGTGGTATCACTCCGGTCGAGCAACATGCCGAAGCATGGCTCTCCCAAGATAAAAATAGTATCATTTAATTTTAATATTCCCAGTGATACTCGCACAATAAAGACAAATCTAACAACATAATTAATCAAAATCGGTTCAGCCGTTTAGTAAATACGAGGGAACATAGGGACGGACAAACATACGTACAGGTCAAACATACATGTAACCCTTCTTTTTAGCTTCACCGCAGTAGGGTAAAAAATATAAATTATTTAGTAATTTTATTAAAATATAGAATATACTTGCGAAACCGGTTAGAAATTGAAGTGAGCTCTAACCAACCATTACTGCAATATCCGTGTATGATCCAGAACATAAAGTGCTTTAAGTGAATAAATTTATTTATAAATGGAAATGACCATGAAACGCAATATAAATATCTATTAAAACTTCGTAACTTTACAAGTAAAATCTCGCATGCACTTTACGACGTTGCACCGGCTGCGCGCGCATTGCCCACGCGCCGCTAAAAACAAGCTATTTACAATATTCCCCTGCTGAGGAATACTTTTGATCTTTATTCCCGTGTTTGTACTAATTTTAAACATGTTTTTTTTTCTGTCAAAAAGATAAACCTTAACCGTATATGGGAGGTTTGTGCCATCTTTAGAAACGACATTTTTAATTCGTCGCGATGGTCACTTGCTTCTTTTTGGTAGCATAACGAGAAGCTTTGTCTTATGTTATACTAAAAGACGCCATGAAGACTATTGATGAGCGTTTTGTATGCTCTTTTTTAGATCTTTCAATTTACGTATCATTTAATTTGCTTGAAATATTTTAGAATTAATGTTGTCTAAGACTAGCCAAATACCTCGCCTTAGCAGTTGAATGGATCACTTTTATGGATCCTGTCCTGTCGTATGAAAGATTGAGTGCAACTCAAATTCTTTTAAGATGTGGTAGAACACTAGGTTCCGGAATCACTTTAGTGGTGCGATTGAAGTACATTTAAGTTTCTTGTACTTTTTAAAGGCAATTATTAAAGTATGAAACAATATTTTAAGTTTCTGTTATACATAACACTCTCCCTCGATTATCATTACGTAACAGAATGTGTGTAATCAAATATATTACACACATATGTAACTTTATAGGTACCTACATTAATAATCTTAATAATATTATTAAGGCGAAATTTGTGAGGAAGGATGGATGAATGACTATTGCATGGATGTTTTTTGCTTTCAGGCAAAAATGGCTTAACAGATCTGATGAAATTTGGCTCAGAGATAGATTATAATAATAATAATAAAATCTTTTGTCAGGCGGTAATAAGGTGCGTACCTATAATGATTGGGTAATACCAGTTCTAACCTACTCCTTTGGCATACTTAGATGGACACAGACGGAACATGATGCCCTGGATAGAAGACTCCGTACATTACTAACCGCGTGCCGAATGCACCATCCACGTTCATCAGTAATGAGATTGTATATCCCGCGGAAATGTGGGGGTCGTGCCAAGACACTACATAACCGCGAGGTATGCAATCTCAGGGATTACTTCCTCTTTGTTAACGTGGAGGTGCATCGGGATGTTGTGGCAGTTGACAACGGACTCACCCCGCTTGCTTTAGGTAGAGAGAACTGGCGCAAACCTGCAGTACTCAATATTACAGATCGCAGGGAAGTATGGAAGAGCAAAGAGCTGCATGGACGTTTTTATCGGGCCTTAAATGGGCCCGAAGTAGATCTGTTATCATTTGTGTCCTGGCTACGTTTCGGTGACCTCTTTGGAGAAACTGAAGGTTTTATCTGTGCAATTACTGATGAAGTTGTTATGACGAACAACTATCCTGAATGTCTTGTCGGGCATGTCATCGTCCCGGAGAAAGCCTCAGGCATATAATTTCCGGTTGTTCTCGTCTTGCCAACGGCGAGTACTTGCACAGACATAAACAAGTGGCCAGGATAGTCCATCAGCAACTTGCTCTTAAATATAACCTTGTGACTATGGAATTACCGTACTACAGGTATGTGCCCAACCCAGTTCTTGAAAATGGTCGTGTAACATTGTACTGGGATCGGTCTATTATCACTGACAGGACTATTGTTGCCAATAAACCTGATATAGTGGTAAATTAGTAATAGACCGATTAGAGCGCCGAGCAATGATTGTAGATATCACCATTCCCCATGACGGCAATTTCTTAAGGGCTGAAAAAGAAAAACAAATGAAGTATTTGGATTTGGCCCATGAGGTGGTCGACATGTGGGATGTGGATTCAGCAATCATTGTGCCGATAGTCATTTCAGCCCATGGGTTGATTGCGCCTCGACCAACACCTTCAGAGGCTCACGTTAGGCAGCTGGATCAAGAGCCTAATGCAGAAGGCAGTCCTTCTCGACACGGCACGCATAGTGAGGAGGTTTCTGTCTCTGGAACCCTAACCACCGGTAGCTTGGTCCCTGTACCCGATACCGGTGGGACACTATTTTTTATATTTTTAAATATATATATATATATATATATATATATATATATAATAATGTATTTAAAAATGTAATTTATATGTTTTATAGATGTTAATAAAGACAATAATAATAATAACTTGACACACGTCACGACACACGGCCGGCAGAGCCTGTACTATAACTACCAGACTACTGATAAATATAATTATATATTTCTAAATACATACATATTATACATAAGTTATACCCAGGCACAGAACTAATTATCATGCTCATCAATTAATTGTCCTGGGTGGGAATCGAACCCACGACCTCTGGCTCAACAGTCAGGATCACTAACCACTAGACCAACAAGCCAGTCATTATATTCTGGAATAGCATATAGGCTATATTTTATCCCGGAAAAAAAATTACGGTTCCCATGGAATGAATTTTACCAAAATTTCCACTAGAACGAAGTCGCGGGTTAGTCATTCACAACATAGCTCAACCCTATTTAAGGGTACATTCACCTTTTCCCGTACATATTGATACATTCGTATCTTAATCTCACCGATCTCTCTGATAATTGTTTATAAAGCCCTTCGGCCGTTCTATTGCTATGATTACAAACAATACGATAATTTAAGAATACAATTGTAAGGATTGCGTTATCAACAATTTGTATCGGGGCGTTGGTTTACGGTCCAATTCTTTTGAATTATTTACTTATGTTAAGCTTGGACGAGTTTTTCTTTGTTAGTAAAAAGACTTAGGTGTCCAACGTAGGAGTCAAGGGATTAAAACATAAATATATTAATTATATATATTTAAAAAGAAACGCTTTAAAATGTAAAAAAGAGTTGCACTGTCCAGCTCCTGGCTCCATTATCAGACGCAGATCGTTACCAAGTCCAATATGTTGGACTCGTCAAAATTAATCATGAGCCCAAACTCGAATAGTTTAGTCTAGCAGTCACTGAAGAGGATCACTATCCATCCTATTTCATCACCATTCCTCCTGCTTCATCATCAGCTCAGCTCCAAGTTAGTATTGTCCAAGCTTATAGTATTGTCATCCGTACTGACTACTGGGGTGTTACAGAAAGGTGTGGTCATATTTAGAGTCGTATAGTGAAAAACCTTAAGCTGTAACAATTTAATAAAAATTCGTGATTTTTAATACAGATCTCATTTTAAAACTGAAAAATTAAGCTTGAAAATTGATAGATAAAGCGTTTCGTATGTGAGAGGGCTGACATGAATGAAACTATATGTATTTAATACCAAAGATGTTGATGGAATGTCCAGATTTTTCTGAAAATGTCTGCATAAATTTTACACCAGATTATTTTTTTTTTAAATCAATTTTTTTTCGGCCCAAGTATTTGTCGGCTACACATAACGCTCCTAAAATTGAACCTGACCTTTCTGTAACACACTACTCTACACTCGATATGTCAATTAGAAGAAGGTTAAAATTGACCAAGATTTGTTTATATTGTTACTCAGTTAGTTAGCGAGTGAATCTAATAAAAGCTAGTTAAATAAATACAAACAGACAGAGGCTACGATTTTAGTAGTTGTACAACAATCCTAAACTTTCCCCATTGAAACAACAAAAAACCACCATGGTTCAACTTTCGAGTATCCATTTCAGATGCACTTGTCAGCGTTCATAAACGGAAGCGGTTCGTTGAGCCGCCATTTTGCATCCGTGCGGCGCGTGCGCAACACAATTAAGCACCCCACCGTTCAAATTTAGAACGATGCTTCGACGGATGACATTTTGTAAATAACCGCTTTCAGGATACAATACTTGTGTTGCGAATATTCTCTGTAAATGGTTATAATTGGTTTAGAAGTCAGATACTAAAAGTCAGTGGTATTAAAAGGCGTTAACGCCAGCTTTAGTTGCTGGATCGGGCGATCCGATTACAGGATATGTTATCGTAAGGTTTCTGAGGAAGTGAGTTTATTTTTATTTACGAAAAAACTTTAAAAATCGAATTCATAGCTAAGATAGCGCGTTAATAACCCAAGCAGTTGTAAAATATTCCAATAGATGAATTATATTAATAGCAAAAATAAGTTTGTGAAGCACTGTGAAGCCTTAACACCGTTTTAATCCAAAATGGCTCCTTTTAAATTAGAATAGGAATAGAAACGCCGCCGCCATTTATAGGCACAGGCGACCTTACCTTTATTAGCATCGAAAGTATACTCGAAATGCACCCAGATATGTTCGCAGTTTCCATTGGTTGCTAATTTTATCCGTATGGTAATATTAAAAAGTGCTTTCTTAGTCCTCTTTAAGGTTATACAAGAAAATTCATGCAAAATGTCATGTTTATCAACTCACAGGTTTAGATTCAGCGTTGTCGTCTGTTCTGTCCCTACTATCTAAATGCAGACGGTAGATTAGTACAAGGCAATGCAGAGTCGTTTTTATAATGTAGGTACTTATTTTTCTTTTTTGTATATACTTTATGCACAAAATGTGTCAAAGGTGGACTTAATACCGTAGGCATTTTCTCCCAGTCAATCTTTGGGCGATGCAGAGACAAAACAAGATAGATGCACAGAGATTAAGAAGTATCTATTTTAAGTCAGATGAAATATTATTTTATTACCCACAATACTTTATTATTTACATGCTAATATAATACATACACATGTACATATATATAATAAGTAATAATGATATTATTACGTATGTAATGAGTTTATGTAATGTAAAATTTAGTATTTTGTATGCTCTACTGTAAAATTTAGTTTCAGACCCTTTTTAGGTTTTGAATTGGAACAGCCGCACTGCCTGATGAAATCGTTTGCTTTAAAAAGTAACAGGCACTTACCGATATCTTATCTTATATTGATTTACATATTTTAAAAGTTTACAATGTTAGGAATTCACAACAGGTTCATTGATTTACTTATCCCACTAATCCCACTAATATTATAAATGTAAAAGTTTGGATGGATGGATGGATGTTTGTTACTCTTTAACGCAAAAACCACTGAACCGATTGCGATGAAACTTGGTATGTAGATAGCTGGAGACCTGGATTAACGCATAGGCTATATAGGCTATATATATAGGCTTTTTATCCCGGCATTCCCACGGGATCGGGACTTACGCGGGTGAAACCGCGGGGCACTGCTAGTATTATTATAATTTATGTGTAAACAGTCATTAGAAAAGTATAAGTATCGTATCATGAGAGCTTTAATGCTAACAAAAAGTTTCAACAACTCTGTCGAATTGAAATTCGTAAGTGTGTAAGTGTGATGTTACTTTATCAAGAGTTTTTAGAAGAGTTTTTAATTTTTGTTTACTTATGATTGTGATGAATAATGGATATGTACTGAAAGTATTGAAACAATGTTATTGTTATGCAGTACTGAGCATATTAGGTAGATTTCGAAGAAAAGTCTACATATTGGTTTTGTACCAGTTGTCGAGTTTTTCAAAAATTTCTTCACAGGAGGTCTAGTTATGATTCCTACACCCCAAAACAACCGCCAGTTAAGGAGTTTATATTTATATAAGTATCTATATATTGTATGTACCTCAATTTTACCGGCACGATAGAGGTCGCAATTATGCACCGATTGCTTTCAAACTTGGACATCAACAGGGCAAAAATGAAGGTTAAGTTCGTTAATGGGGGATATCCTCCCAAAGGGGGGAAACGGAGGCCGATTAAAAAAAAAAAAAAACACGAAATCTACCTCTGCGGGCCTGCTGCAGGCCCGAATTTTTTTAGAATAGCAATGTACTTTGGTTATAAGGTAATTTTTGAAAAAAATAGGAGGGACCGGCGGCACTTAAGTATTATAATGTAAGTTGCGTCTTTGCTAAGATTTTTGACATAACAGTCGCTATTTCATTTCCCCAAGCAGTCGTATCCTCGCAAGCTATGGATTAGGTCGTGTCATAATTTAAGTACATTTATATTTATAGTAAGTGGTAGTATAGATTAGATCTCTACATATGAAATCGTCTAGCAGTGGACGGCGATAGGCTGATGATTGATATGAAATTGGCGTTTTATCGAACTGGCCACTTATATCTCAATATCCGGGGTTTGTTTAATAATTCCAAATTCAAATTAATTTCAAATTTAGTTTTGTGTATTTATGTTTCCAATTTAGTGATCTGTTTGTTTGATATCGTTCCATATGATTTTTCTTTGGCATGGTTTTGTTCACAATATGAAAAACTTAAAATATCACGTTATTACTAGCGCTACCGAAACAACTCGAAGGATTATGTGTATGGGGAAGCCATTGTAAAAGAAAACGCTGTACGTTTTTGCTTCCAACGATTAGAAGTTTCGTTCTCGTTTGGAACAAACCCTTTGTTTGTTTGAGAATGAAGAATTAAAAGGGATCGTAGGAGCGGATCCATCGCAAACCACATCAGAACTAAGTGTGTCATGTGTGTACGCGTATCACGTGTGTGTGTGAAAGAAGTCTATGTAAGTGTTAAAACAATTTTAATTCACTTAAATCAAAATTGGAAAAGCGAAAAAGCTAAAAATTGGGTACCGCATGAATTGTGTGAAGCACTCAGTATTACTTCATCATCACATTAACGAGAGGATATGGAATCGTATTAATCGAAAACGCTCACCACAATGGTTGAATCTAGGAGAACCGGTCAAATCTTGTCCCAAGCGAAAGTTGACTCAAAAAAAGGTACTGGTGTCAACAATTGTAAACAATTATGTAAAAGCTAGCCGTTAAACAACCGAGAATATTCAATTGCTCGAGCCCATTGCTACTTCAGGGCAACGCTAGACCACAGACTGCACAACAAACGGTTGCAAAATTAGAGGAGCTGCGATTGGAATGTCTCCGACACCTACCATACTCCCCGGTCCTTGCTCCAACAGATTACCATTTGTTCTGAAATTTGGACAATTACGTGCGAGGTAAATAATTCAATTCCGATGAGCAGTCCAAACCGCCTTCAAAGATTTCATTGATTCTAGCTCTCAAAAGTTTTTCAGCGAGGTAATTAATGAACTTCCTATAAAATGGCGAAAGTGCATAGATAACAATGGTACTTTTATTGATTAAATATATAACTTAAAAAAAACCCTTTTACTTTTCCATATAAAACGCTAATTTCATTATATGCGAAGACCCGATTTGCTGCGCATGGGTAGCAGAGACATCTTCAACAATCGTCAACATATTTCAATCAATTTACACAGAATCTTAACAAATTATACACCTTAACCTTCCTCATGAATCACTCTGTCTATTAGTGGAAACCGAATGTAAATCCGTTCAGTAGTTTTTCAGTTTATCGCGAACAGACAGACGCGTCGGGGGACTTTGTTTTATAATATGTAATGATTCTATATCAAGATGTCCGCATATCATTCAATCCAACAAGAAGTAAATTCCACATGAGAGACGTTAAAATATTATTAAGATGCTTAAAGTAACCATCTAAGCAAAATACATGATCAATACATTTAATCAGTAATATTAATTGCAAGCTTTATGTTTTAGAAAAGAATGTAAAACATCATCTCATAAAAAATATTATCTGTTAAAAGTTAATGATAATAACGAATGAAATCAAAAGCGATATGTGTAATTACTTGTAGCAATTATGTTAACAACACCGGAGCTTTCGGTTGTGGGTTTCAATAGTAAAAGTACGTTACACTAAAGACGTTATTGTTGTAGAACGTTACATTTTTATGTTCTCAGTTACTCAAGCGGATGGTTTCAATAGGGCTGCCACTCTTAAGCGTACGTCAGGGTAATTATTTTTTTGGTAAATTTATGATGCTAGCAGGTTAATAGACTTGCTGTAACAGTGAAATGTTAAAATGAGGCCATTTAATGCTAAACGGTGACCATTACTTATGGATATCACTATCATCTATAGTAAAACTAAAAGAATTTCTAATTTGTAAATTTTGTTGAACCTAGGCGCTATAGTTTGTTTCCGTGTAAAAATATGAAAAAGCTATATATCCGATTATAATCTACTAAAACCTCCTCTTAATGTCCTCCTCCTAATGTCTCTTGATATCAAATATTTTGCTTCAAGATATAAATGGAGATGCCTGAGATACTCTGGGTTACGGCTTGGCTAGGCGGCGTCGGTCAGTGCAAGGCCTTGTCCACTAAATCTAAATGAAGCTAAAGACAGGCGTCTCGGCCACCTCCTCACCATTTATTTACAGTACCTGCTGATAATCAGAGGGAGAGGTAAAGAAACAGCAACCCTAAAAGTAGCTATACGAATCTCCCCAAATCCCCTCAAACCTCCGATCCTCGACCTTTCGAAACCAGTCTATACTACTAGCAACCTTTTACAAGTCGTTCGTTTCTCTGGGGAAGTTGGAATCTTACAGTAGGTACTAATAACCTAAAACTAAAAATATTAAGCGTAAAACTGCATAAAGACATAAAGGCATAAATGGCTGAGTGACGACTAGATAGGATTCACATTTCTCCGTTAACACCCTTATGAAACGCCAAGACAATATGTCATAAAACTGTAAATAAATAAATTGTAAACAAAACTACGAAAAATACCCGTGTGCTAACCCTGCCTGTCCCCAGAGGCGCCGCAGACTGTGACGTAATTAACGTTGTGATACGTCACATCCTCTCAGTCGCGTCATTTGATTACTTTGCCGCTTACACGATCATGCGTGATTTATGGTCACCCTCACCACAGAATTGAGATGATTTATGTATCGATATGATTATGACCAGATTTAATGCGATGTGCGTTAAGAAGTCTATTACAAGAAACGGCTGACAGTTAAGTATTTTTTGTACGTCATAGACGGAATAGAAGTACGCATTAAGTATTGGTCATTATGAGAACGTTACAAAAAATTACAGGTCATGGTTGAAAAAATATCTTACATTTCTTTCTACCTTAGTTTAACAAACAATGCAACAAACTATAGCTGTTAGTAATAACGCAGTGTAATCAGACGGTAATTAAATCCTTTTCCCTGCGCCTGCTCCGTATGTCCGTGTGCGTGAAGATTTACTGATATTGCCCTTGTGTTCGCCCTTCATTAATATGTATTTACGCACTTATTCTAAAGGAACAGTCCGGGAATTGAAAGGGGTTGATCCGCTGGCCTATTTTCACTTTCAGACAACCAGATCTGTATAAGTTTCAGTATTACCACAGAATATAAAATAGTACCAGTAGTATTACTGTTAAGATACATTCTAATTAGACCCAGTAAGCGCCGAGTGTCTATCTTCATCATGCATACCAAATTTAAGGTAATTTTATCTGGTATCTGCGTATCATCAACTTGAGAATGAGTAATTACCTTTTAGACTCAATAATAAGTAATGAAGACGGATTGGTACTTTCACTAAGTTGTCACACTGTCTACTACTTCGTTGGCATATGTCCCGTGTAATGGCGTAACCATTACACGGGACTTGGTTACCGGCACTTACAAACATATACAATATCAATGGTGTCACTTGTATAATGCCTGTCTCTGATCTTAGTTTCTGGCCGAAAAGGACAGCATTACGCTAGCAGCGTAGTGCGTTCTCTTACCACGGTCTTCTGTAAATTAAACTAGTCCAGGCTGACGATCTTTAACAACTGTAAAAGTACTGTTATTTTTTTTTGTCTTTATAAATTACTAGATTTTCCCAGCGGCTTCGTTCGCGTTGATATAGATTAACTCAAGTCGCACGACTATCTAAAAGTTATCTACCCCTTTTTTCTAGATGAAAACTACCTTATATCCAGTTCTGTATTCCTGACTATGCGTACGAAAAATTTCATCATGATTGGTTCAGTAATTAAGCCGTGAAAGTGCAACAAAAAAACTGACTTTCGCTTTTACAATAATAAGTTAGGATTATAGTTTATTTAGCCCAACAACCTTACATATATTGACAAAAACAATCAATGGTGTGAAAACGACAAGATAATGAACGACTGAGTGCGCTTGATGCTAACAATATAAAAGCACTATCATATCAACAGTTAACATATCGATTGCCACTTCAACGAGGAAAAAAATGCCACAATACCGATAGGATTATGCTGTACCTGTGATAAGATACGGTGTGATACAATCAGAGCATATCGGCAGAAATATGACTTGCAAGAGATGGCGTTCTCGCTTCCTTGTTTTGGACTGTAACTTTTTTGTTTAATGGTTCTGTGATGTGAGTAACCTATAGGTATAGGACGCCCCCCAGCCAGATGGACCGACGACTGAGGAAGGTAGCTGTGAGGGACTGGATGCGGAAGGCGGAGGACCGGATGCTATGGCGCACATTGGGAGAGGCCTATGTCCAGCAAGGAACTAGAATAAGCTAATTGATTGATTGATATGTCGCCAAAAATCTATGATTACAACCACGAAGTCCTTAATTTGTGTTTCCTCTTTTACTTTTTTATTGAATTTTATTGTTTTGTATTTATTTACTAGCCTTGCTGTGACTCATTACTTTGTATGTAGTATCTATACATCAATATGTGAGGAGAATTTTTTGTACTCCTTTTTTAAGCAGTACAGACAGTGCTGTGAAATTTGGAGTACTTAGAGTATATATGTAGAAGTAGTTTAAAAAGCTAGGCTATAATAACATCACGCTACAACCAATAGGAGCGGAGCATCAATGAAAAATATTGCAAAAGACGGGGAAAATTTAAGAAGGGAACGGGGAAGTTGTGCGGGTCAGCTAGTACTAGTGCCTATAAAACCTTTGAATTCTTTTATCACAACGCTAGCACCACGGTAATATTATAGATAATATTACCGTGCTAGCACCGTTGTCTTTGTTGGTAAATGTATGTTTTTTTGTAATGTAATTTAAAATTTAAAAAAACCCAGTTGCTACTTCTTCGTAACAAATTACTTTTAAAGCTTGAAAAGTATCTCCAAGATCCTGTGATAACATTGTATGTTCCTGCCCATCCTGAGGAGGTAGACCGTGAAGATAAATATATTATGTAAATACATTGTATAATGCATAGGGATAAGTGCTAGAGACTTTCTATATAGCTCTGTAGTATTCCGTAAACTCTTATTGTCGAAGCAGGTGACTTTCCTTGTCCCGCAGAGCGAAAGACTAAAGGGAGAGACTAGCTAGTTAACAATTTTAGATAAGTAAGATTGTCTCTCATTCTCCACCACTGCCGCTGCACTGGAGGAGACGATCTTGGTTTACTTGTATAGTGTATCCGAAGAAATGCATGCAACAGATGATGAAATATATTCCGTACTTTGTGATGCAACTCAACATTCCCTGTGAGAAGCCAAACCTGGAGCGGTTTTCTTTGCTCCAGCATAGGAGTTGGAATGTCTATAGTCTTTCAAAGAATATTCTTTTAATTTTTATTTTCATGGCATTTAGTCGTCCTACGTATATAGTCCATAAAGTTCAAAAAAGTACCAAATAAATAAAGAATCCACACTCTAAACAGAACTTAAATTGTTACTGAAGTATTTTATACTCGTAGAAATGTTTTAATGTAAAATAGAAAGTATGATTAAATACGCACTTCAAATATTTATAGATTGCTGATAAATCGCTATCAGTCAACGTTTACAAGTGGCACAAAGTATATAACATTCAGTCTTTAAAGAAGAGTAGTTATAAGCTAAGTCAACGAAGGACTTGCTTTTGCCTTCCCCAGTGAGTATAAACATTAGGAGCACCAGTAATGTCATTCTCCCGTCTTCAATCTTATTAGAGGAGGGAAGGGACTACCCTGAAGCATTGGAGACCCCTCTCACCATCAGAAACCAAACTTCTATTAGGTTTTTTTTTCTTTATTGTACATTGGGGTTTTAATCCAGTAAGGATATGTTAACTCCATCGTACCTAAATCAAAGATAATACAAATAATTTAAAATGACTTATAACATAATTACATAATTGTTGAACTACTGTAATGAGAAGATAATATATAATTTCTTTGTTGCTTCGGACCTTTGAATTAAACCTAATTCTAACAAATTTAATTGTAGTTCTTTGAGTTAAGCCGTTAGTAGCCGGTAGTATGTTCAGTTTATTCCTGTGACAATCCATCAGCAAATTTTGCACATCTATTAGTACTAGAGATCGCGTGGTTATCGAATTTCGACCATGGTTTATTTCATTGGCCAATATTACTTGACCTGTCATTGTATAGACTTTTGTACCATGACAGGTCAAAATATATACTGGACGCTCATAGCTGTATGTACCCGTTTTTGAATTTTTTTAACTTTGTAGCAAATATTGTTCAAAAATTTTAGCATTCGTCACTTCTTCTCTGTATAAACTATAAGTGTGCGAAATTTCATACATCTCCGTCCGCCCGATTTTCGTAAGGAGGGATCCAAAGTTTTCGCTTCACGTATTAATATATAGATTATACATATGTACGCTAAATGTACTTCTCCTGTTAGGCTCTCATTCGAGTGATTGGAGTACCTACGAATCTGCTATGTCAGAGAAGCATCAATACAAAATCAATTTTTTTCCCTTACTAAATAAATCCATAAGAGAAGAGAATAATTGTGGGGTAAAAACCGATAGGCTCACAAATAGTCAAACTATAAGAAAAGCTATCAATCTAATTACTCATACAATTTCATACAAAGGATGGAGATCGATCAATCGAGACACATTTTATTTACTTTAATTTCCAAAGGAAAAACATCCTTCAATATTCTCGATTCAATTATTTTTATTCTATTACATAACTAAGATCGAAATTACTTTCGGATATACTATGCCATCTCTAAATAGCTATACACAAAAATATATATATATTCAATAGTATGCCATTGACTAGTATGTCATTATTATTACTTCTGTTATTATCTCCATCTAAAGGTTGTCTGGTAGAGATCGCTATTAGTGATAAGAGCGCCTATTGTACTCTTAATTTTTAAGATAAGATTTGTTTAAACTTTAATTTTATTAATGGGGTACAATTATTAATATTCTATCTATCTATTTCCTCCTGAAGTCTGTAATTACCCGACTTTTGTTTTAGCATTCTTAGAGTTAAGAACAACAGGTTTCTTGCTAGCTTGTTCTTTTGTTACATTAATGGTATTCATGATAAATATTTTATATGCGCGTGCGCATTGTGATGTATCTCACGAACATTTGTCACTGCAACTAAATATAGACATAAATGTAGGTCAAGTGGTCAACTGTATTTGTAACAAAACACTCACTCGTGTCATATAATCGTTATTGTTTCTACGCAATTTCCGAACGAATAGGTAGACATAGTAACTGTTACGAAATTTGAGAACGAAAGACAAGTTTTTTTTTTACTCCCTCAGGTTTTACAGACCTATATTTCTCCGACTATATTTTAGTATCCCACGTAATAGGGGTCCAACTTTTTGCTGTAGACTGGGCTCGACTACCACAAAAACCCTAAATGACGATTGCACGCAAGCATTAGCGGCAACTCGTACTACAGGACCAAAGGAACAACCGCCGCGCCGTCCATTAAAGTAAGGACAAAGTATTAGTAAATTCTTAGCTCAAATGAAAGCACCCAAACTTTACCACACAAACTAACTTATGGTCTACCTAGGTATGTAACTGTACACAGACCAAAAGGTAAGACAATACGATAAAAAAGTAGAATGTCAAGTCAGTATTTTCGTTTGTGTAGTAGTTAGTGATCCTGACTGCTGTGGTCGTCGATATTTCCACCCAGGACAAATAAGTGTGTAGGGAGCAAGATCATTTGTTCTGTTTCTGCGTGTAATTTATCTGTGGTATGTATGTATTTAGAAATATATAGGTATGTCTATCAGTTGTCTGATTACCGTAGGCACTGCCTAGTTGGCGATCAGACGGCCGTATGAGATGTCTCAAGTTATTATTATTATTTATCTTTATTAAATGCCAAACTTTGCTATCGTATGTCATTTACTGGCCTGTTGGTCTAGTGGTTAGAGACCCTGACTGCTAAGCCAGAGGTCGTGTTCAATACCCAACCAGGACAAATAATTATGTGATGAGCACGAAAATTTGTTCTGTCTGGGTGTATAATTTATCTAAAATATGTATGTATTTAGAAATATATAAGTATGTTTATCAGCAGTCTGGTTACCATAGTACGGGCTCTGCCTAGTTTGGGATCAGACGGCCGTGTGTGAGATGTGTGGGGTTATTATTATTATTATTTACTTTAATTGGTTGGTTTTACATTACATACACGGAGGGTTGGCGTCAGGCAAGCGGCCATACGGGCCAAAAATAAACAAGTCAAAACTTTTTTGCAATGTTGAATTGCGGCTGACCCAAAATAAAATTAGGAAAAGGAAATGGTGAGCATCATCATCACCATCTTACCCTATTCCTAATTTAGATTTTTCTTTAATTGGTTGGTTTCCAAATATAAAAAATTAACAATCTTGAAAATAAAGTTTAAAGTCTTATTTAATACTTGATTTCATGAGTAGTACCTACTGCTACATGTATAATTTATCTTACATAACTACCCTATTCAATTCTGATCAAATGAACACTTAAAATAATTCGCCACCGTTTAATTGTTCGTCAACGTAAATAGGTTATTTTAAACCAAAAAAACCGGACAAATGCAAGTCTGACTCGCGCACCGAGGGCTCCGTGAGCAAACAAACATGTTGTCCATCTCGGGAATCGAATACCAAAAGAGAAACCTACTTTTCAACCACAAAACATAAGTTTGTTTTATGTTAAGTTTTATCACTTTTTTGTGATTTAATAACAAATTAACGACTTTCGGTTTTTTCCTTTACTTGTGCTGTGAGACCGTGTAATTCTTAGCAATTTCATAATTCTAGGTCAATGGCAAGTACCCTATAGGCTTTGCGGAATGTTCAAATGTGTTAATATCTAAGGCTTTTAAATGACCGTATCTTTTGATTGCGTTGACTAAGAAGCTTAATTTTTTTTCAACTTCAAGGGACCGCAAACAAGTTTTTGATGTTAATTTTCTATAAAAAAAAGTGTTAGTTGCACTTAATCGTGAGCAATTTCAGGCATTGTCACTTGACGTATTTTTAGAAATTGTTGCAGTTCTATAATTGGGAGCAATTTAGTTTATCTTTGTCAACGGCCGCCATTTATAGTCTTACGGCGAAGTGATCCTAATTGAATTTTTATTGGTGTAAATATATATCAATCACCATGCAAAACTTTATACTCGGTGTATGTACATATTTTATGACCTATTTCCGTCCGGAGTAGGCAGATCCTGAGATACTGCTTGCGCCTTTCCACATTCATCACACCTTTCATATACGCTTGCCGGTTATGCGCTTTTAACTTGGCCCTTCTTCAGTATTCTGCCGATCTGGACAGTATACGTCTTTCGGGGCATCATTCCTAATGCTATCGATCAATCTTCCGTCACACATACATACTACTTAGTGAACGCATTTCCACGGCATTAATTTTATGTTTCATGTGTTGATAAAGTAAATAATATTGTAATGTTTCTCCTCAAATCGGAGCCCACCCTACACTCCTCGGAATGCATACTCGACAAAATGAGAGCGAATGAGAGTTCATGACCAACTTTATATCTTCAACTACAATCTCATTTCAACCTGTAATTATCTAGATCCTATAGAATCTTCTAATCTAGACATTTAAGTCGAATATCGCTTGACATAAATTTTTTTATCGTTTCTTAACATTTATGTTTCTATGGATAACGAGTGACGTGTACCTACCTGTTATGTATATCTCAAGTAATCTCAGCAACGTCACAACTATATCTAAAGTAGTAAAGTAAAATAATTTTTCGCACTTTGACAATTTTAAGCGAATTATCACAAGTGTATGCTGCTACATAGGTTGACGAATGAAGTTGGTAAAAGCGCGAATGAATTTGGCATCAGTACTAGCTCACCGGTCTTTTAGGCGGGTCATGAGACGTGTGGGCTGTACCCATGTACGAAAATATCCAATCGTATCCTGTTCAAAATCATTCAGTGAGGATGTACCAAAGCATTTGGGAGCTCGTAATATCAGTCCTCACGTTCATTCGCTCACTCATTTCCATGAAGTTAGGTTGTTTACATTCTCGGGTATTGTCCATCATCGGCGGTCTGTTGTTGTAAACCTACCGGTGTTTTAAGATGTGAGATATTTTGTTTTATAAACATCGAGGTTCTCTATAGACTTTGGCAGTTGTCACTTGATCGATAACTTGTGACATCATTATCGATTAAGTGGTGCCTACGGCCCGCTTGAAGAGGTGTCTTGTAATAGAAAAAGGTATCTAATCAAAAGGCACCTCTGAAATGTTGCCAGCCGTTCAAAACCTCTCTGTGGCCTTCTTAACTATAGTCTCTTGAGAAGGACACTATACTACCTACATATGTTATGTTTTTATATTATTTTGTACTTCTCTTTGCTGTCGTCTTTAAATTTCGATGTCATTAAGTCCTTTGACATATATATAAGGAGCTGACAGTGAATTTTTAGATTAGCGCCCTCTAGTGGATCAATGTATGTATTATTAGCGTAACGGTTAAGAGTTCAGTGCTTTTTCCCCATAGCAAAAGTGTACAAACATGCCTAAAGAAGTTTTCTTCAAAAATACGTAATCTGAAATTTTGTGGCGTCGCTCAACTTGGATTTATAATGATGCTGAATACACATAATTTTATTCTCATTAGAACTAAAGGTGTGTACCAAATTCCAGATCAATCGGCCAACAGGATGCGGGTAAATTTTCGATTACTAAATTTGACCCAAAAAACAAACAGGACAAGCTAAATAAATCCGTTTAATAAGAAGCAAGTTATTTATTGCCGAATAATTTTAGATAAGACTTTACTGGTTCTATCTACATATCGAACTAATTTCTGTTGTACTCTCACCTAAATGTACCCGATGTTGAGTCATTCTATCATTAATATGTCAGTCTTAATAAGAATTTATCGCAAAATTTTGTGAAGTACTGTATATATTTTCTTTAGACTGACTCTAGACGCTGTGTACGTTAACATTTCTGCTTAGCGATCGGCGCTTACGCATCCGAGACAATTGTCCACATATACTTTTCTTCAGGGCTGCTCCGGTGCATTGCACGTCCATTTTGGTTGTTAAAGTTATATTTATGATAAATACACCTATTGTAGATTAATAAAAATGTACTATATAATACTGTAATAATTAATGAAATCCCTATAATCGTGTCCTTGATGCACATAATACTATACATACATAGCTACATCTTAACGTCCAAAAACTTTTCATATTTTATGTAATTGCAAAAAAATGTACTACACTACACTACCCTATCGAGAACAGGCAGGCCCATTACAGGCGCTCGTGTTGTTATAACTTAAGAAAGAAATCCCCGAGAAATTACTGCATTTTACTTGTTTGCTAAGTGGTATAAATAAAAGTATTTTAGAGTACGTGTATTTACAAAAGTTGATTGTAAACTTTACTAATATTATAAAGGCGAAAGTTTGTGAGGATGTATGGATATAATTATGTATTTAAACAGGAATTAACGCTATCACGAAAAGTTATTACATACCTCTGAATTGCCTGACGTTTGGACTAGGTTGCACTGGCCGTGGTCACAGGCTGACTCATGTATGTAAAACGTTTTCGTGATCGCGTTAATTCCCGTTTAAATACATAATTATATCATGGAACGCGAAAGTTTAAAAGTTAGGATGTATGGATGTTTGTAACTCTTTTACGCAAAAACGGCTGCACGGATCTGGATGAAATTTGGCACAGCGATAGCTTATAGTCTGGAATAGCACATAGGCTTATTAACCTGCAAAAATTACAGTTCTGATGAGAGAGATTTCAGAAAATTTGTACCCGAACAAAGTCTCGGATAACAACTTGTATAGTGTATTTTTTTCTTTAAATTTCAATTTACACTTGTGCTATCATTCCCTCAGCCCTATAGGGAATAACTCGCGTACACTCGCTAATTGGTCCTTGCACCGTTACTGTCTGCAAAGTCCGCTCGTAGGAAGCTTTAGCGCTTTGTAGAATACTTTAGCACGTTACGCAATGTTTGCGAGCATGTTTGACACTACCTGTCTACAAAAGCACTTGTACTTGCATGTGTTTGATGGTTGTTTTATGTTTTATGTCTTCGTTTAACGTTGTATTATGTTTTCCCCTTATACTTGCCAGCATCCATGTTGTAACTGTACAACACCGGTAGAATTCGTACTGCCATTATTTGATTTTTTAAATTGAAATTTACTCCGGTGTCGATTAGTTTTATAAAGATACAATAGTACAGTCATCATCCTCCGCGCCTTTTCCCAACTAAGTTGGCGTCGGCTTTCAGTCTAACTACGGTCCGGCCGAACTTTGATATTTTACGTGAAGCGACTGCCATCAGACCTCCACAACTCACTACTACTACTAGGCTACTAGGCGATATCGAAGTTCTGTAGTTAGACAGGTTGTCGAACTTTTTAGGGCTTCAACTACCCCTAACGAATGCCACAGATTTTTCTATGGCACCCGGGACCGACGATTTAACGTGCTCTCCGAGGCACAAATGAGAGATACAATATTACAGTATTGGGACTATTTCTACTGTGCGCCAAGATAATCAGTAAGTAAGTAAGAGTCCCAGTGAAAGTCAAACTGTTTTGGAACCCGCAGAATTAGTATTTCGAAATTAGAATAATCAATATATGTATAAAAACCGTCCGTACGGCCGTTCTATTCAATCAATTTACTTATTTTTTAAAGTGAAAGGTATCGATGCACAGATTTGTCATCAAGCATTGGAAATCACCTAACTTCAACTAGCAATTCGCTTGTATAATTATTATAACATCGTAATAATTTTCGAAAAAAAACGAATAATATTAGCAATACTCAATACTCAATACTCAATACATTTATTGCGTTCCATAATGTGATACAGATGTCGAGCTTATAATTAGGTTACAATTATGGACCCTGTCGGGCACAGCACAATGTTAGGAGAGAGGAAGAGTTTGTTATAATTATTATTTTTAGTACCTTGACAAAGTTTATTATATTTATTATTGCACACATGTAATATTATATTATTGCACTATTCAGTCGGCTTTCTGTGGTGAGATATTATATAATTCGCATCTAAAGTTATTTAATTTATTTTTATTTATTTGTTTTTATATTTAATCTTATTTACTTAATTTTCATTAAAAAATATTTTTCATTTTAATTTATGTTGTAGGTTATAAATATGAACACATAAAAATGGGAACCAATTCAATTGTTGTAAATAATAATAAAATTATTCTGTATTATGTCAATATATAATATTAAATGTCATTCATACATACTTAAATCATATTAATTTGTTTTTAATAGTATTTTTAATTAAGTCAATATTATATTATATTAATGTCATTTTCATATTTATGTATAAAAATAACTTGGGTATATTCAATGTAAATATTAATTGTTATATTATAATGTAAATATGATATTAAATGTCGTTTACATACACAATACAAACATAAATAGGGTTAGTCTAATGTAAATACATAATTATATATTAAATACGATTTTTTCATGTACATTTCTTATGTTTTCATGGCTTTCTTACCCTATATCTCCGGTTCTTATACGTTAGGTACGTGGTTCGTCTAAAAACACTCCCTGGAACTAACTCTTTCATTTGAGCTTTTGCTCACTTAAATTGGTTGAGTTTTAGGGAAGTTAGGGGTGAACATTCAACTTAAACGTTGCGGAGCAGCATGGATCCTCGAGCGTTTATTACACTTCTTGCCTTACTTAGCAAGGCAGGAGACAAAAGAACTAAGGCAAAATAAGATACAAATTAGGGAAAGATTTAGAAAAAAGAAAAGAGCACAATTTAAAAGGTATTTTTAACGTTCACTTTACCAAAGACTACACTCAAAAAGGATTGGATGGGCTAGTTGTCTATAATTGGAACTACTGATACTTAATTAACTTTAATGAATACTTTTTTTTAAATTGTTAATTGAAACCATGGGCATAACCCCAAGGGAGCCAATGGAGGTCAGGTGGCCCCCTGTTCTTTGTATGCGAACTATTGTAAAGGTACTAATTTAATAAATATTATAAGAAAAAATATTTCAATAGGTCACTAAGTTAAAATGATTCTACAGTAAATATGTAGTGATTTTGTAAATTAGCAGCTTCAGTGACGTACCTTTTTACAAATGATATATAACGGCGGCTCTGTTTGCATTAAAGTTATTTTGAACAGAACAGTTAACGGTATCGTATATCTTTTTCCGTACCCCTGATAACGAACGAGGTGATTTCACGATGATCGGTTCAGTTGTTGAAGCTTGAAAGCGTAACAAACAAACCACATTCGATTTCATAATAGCTATTAGTTAGGATTGCCGTGCCGATAATAGGTACATTTCATAGCCAAATACATCTAGGCTGTAAGAAAAAAAAAGTGTATGTGTGCAATTCACACACGGCAGAAGTGAAACTTCAGAAAAACAGATCAAGATATACAAAGAATGGCTTAATAATAAACAGTAAGCAAAACTGTACACAACTTTCAAAACAAACAATACTTCGTTTTCAATATAGGTTAAGGTTGGATTTAAATGTAAATTTGTAAAGAATCAATTAAGTATAAGTGAAATATGGAGAAAAAATGCACAAAAATTACACCACGTTGACATTGACATATAGTACGCAGGTGCAAAGACAAAGATTGGCAGTACGCAAGCGCGAAGACAAAGTTTATAGGAACTTTGTCGTAGGAACTTTATCGTGATTTTTTTCGTGATTGCATCGAATTTCAAATCACAACGATTCTAATGAAGTTTCACTTCAAAAAGTAGTCACTTTTCTATCAGTATTATCCTTAAATCGGACTATTATGCGAAGCTATAAAGTCTTTTGTTAGTAAACTTGGCTTTACAGTTCTCCGGTTTTGTGGCTGTGTCCGATAAGTAGCGGTATTACGGTATTATTACAGTACAGGTGAGTGCTGCATAGTCTATGTTTATTCACGGAAGTTGCGGCAAATCTATTCGCAGCAGCAGTAGTGGCTGATTATTCCGT
This sequence comes from Euplagia quadripunctaria, assembly GCA_963859945.1. Taxonomy (NCBI): domain Eukaryota; kingdom Metazoa; phylum Arthropoda; class Insecta; order Lepidoptera; family Erebidae; genus Euplagia; species Euplagia quadripunctaria. Next base: position 10,939,199 of record OY982578.1, on the reverse strand, counting down.
AAGAAACATACTGATAGAAAATGAAACGATTTATTAAGGAGGTAGTTTCGACTCTATTTTTTTTGCGCGAGACCATTACGTGATTATTTTTGCCGATTTTGTATTTTAATAATAATTTTTAAGGAAGGGAAAGGGGGATTACAACATTTTTTGTCAAAATTGAGTTATATACGAATACATTGTTGGTTGAAATTTTTTTTTTGTTTTATCATCAGACAATGTGATTGTTATACCTTTTTTGCCTTTCTATTACTCGTTTTGAAAATAAACTTATCTAGTTTAGGGTTCACGTATTAAAATGTCTTATGTCGATTAAGTGTTTTACTTCAAGATGAAATAACTGGCTATGTCGGTTATCCCAATTTACCTGATTAGATATTTACCTAGGTAGGTATGAATAAGAATCTAGGTAGATATCCTGCAACGACATACAAATACACAAGTAAAGAAGAAGTGGTGGAGTATTAGTCTTCATATTTTAGGCTACAAATGTATACTAGATACTTGTTTTAGAGCAAAATTAGTTAAGCTGTTTTTCTTATAAGTAGACAAATTTATAAAGATTTTAAACTTCTACTCTTTTCCTATCTTTCTCTAATCGAAAGACACACTTATCCCCTTGTACCTAAAATAATATTATGCAATTATTTTCGGTGCGACCCTTTTCCCAGTCTCACTGTTTTTGTTTTTAGTGAAATTAATTTCTAAGCTACCCAATAGTTCGTAATACGAGGGCTACACTGAAAATTTCGGGAATCAAGGAAGTGACACAACATTACTATTTAAAAATGTATTTATTGCTTTTCGAAGCATTCTCCGCGAAATTTGACACATTTTCCATACGATGGAACCAATCATTGAAGCAACCATTCCATTCGGAAGTTGGGGTCTCCAAAATGGCCGTTTTGTAGGCGTCCACAGCTTCTTCAGGTGATGAAAATCTCTGACCACGCAATTTATTCTTTATTTTAGGGAAAGTATAGAAATCATTAGGGCTTAGGTCGGGACTATACGACGGATGGTCTAATAATTCTATGTTTTCTTGCTCTAAAAACTCTTTTCTTCTGTGCGCGGTGTGAGAACTCGCATTGTCGTGATGGAGGATGACGCGGCGGTTGCAGTTCTCTTTACGGAAGCAAATGCGGTATCCATCGGGAAAACAACTTTTTTACACCTAATTGTTCATGCAAGATTATTTGTATTTGACTCATGCCAATGTCTAAATTTTCCTGAATTTCGCGGTATGTCACATGTCGATCTTCCTCAATCAGCTTACGCACAGCATCAACGTTTTCTTGGGTGACTGCAGTTTTTGGACGACCTTGACGGGGATCATCACTGAGCTTGACACGTCCACGTTGAAATTCAGCAAACCAGCGATAAATTGTGGTTTTGGATGGGGCTTCATCACCAAATGCAGAAAGCATCCGGTCAATCATCATCATCATCGCCCTTGAATTTTCTCGAGTCAATTCCATTTTCTCAACGACTAAACAAGTTTGAGAAGACCTTGTGAGAAGACCGAGAATCTTTTTTTAAATAAATAAATGGTATTCGATTTTTAAAACCAAGGAGTTTTCAATTAAAAAGATTTTAATATGATAGGAATAGTGGAAATATTCCATTCCCGATACTTTTAGTGCAGCCTATGTAATATTAGTACCATTGGATAAGGATAAAATTATGAATTATTTTAATGGTACAACGATCAAAATCCTGATAACTGATTGAATTGATTGATTGGTTGAAGAACTGATTTTTAATAATTTTTTCTAATTGTTTTTTGTTTTTTGGCTGTCCTGTAAGATTTTCTTAATGTTCCTTATTCAAAAATATCGAAATTCAAATTGCAATTATTTTTCCGGCTAATCACGAAACTTCTAAAATCTAATTCATATTACACAGGCAGGTAATGAAATAAAGAAACAAATCTTATTCGTAATACTACTCATGCGAATCCACTTCCAACACACACCTGAGGAAGATATTGGAAGTGGAATCAAACAAGAGGTTGCATTTCAAATCTCATTTCTTAAGTTGCTGACATGAATCGTATCCCAACTTTATAGTAAAAGTTAAATAACCAACAAGGACACAAGGAACATCTAAGCTACAATGCTAGTAATCTGTTAAGATAAAAAACACAAAGTCAATTTAGTTTTTTAGATTCTTTTGCAGGCTGTTTCCCTTAGCTAAGCAAATCCACCTTTAAACAGATAGAACTTGAGACAAACAGAAAAGATAAATTTAACAATTTATTATTATTGTTCACAGACTACCTCAATAAACCAAAGAAAAATGCGCAGAATTTCACCCAACAATCCAGTTCGAAGGCGGCTAGTATTTGGAGATGATGTCGAAGATCAGACTAGAGTAGATAACTTCGAAAACAAACTCCGAGAATCTACAGCGAGAGAAGTGGAGGAGAAATCAAAAAAGTGGGGTTTTGATTTTCGTAACGATGTAGCTTTAAATGGAAATTATATATGGCAAAAAACAGGTGATGGTAATTGGATAGGTATGCGTAAGAGTGAAAGTTTAGATGGTACCAACGATAATAAAATTACTGGAATGCAATACAATAATGAAAACACGCCACTCCAAGTGCGAAATGACACTGTACCAATTATAAAATTGAGAAAGAACAACATAGAACAACGTGTTATTCGTCAGTCAGTTAAAAGAAAGATGGATTTCGATGATTCTAGTTTTGTTATCCGCCGCTGCTGTTCAAATTCTTAGACTTTGTAATGGATAGTTCAAGATCCTGCCTCTTAATCTTTTCGCCTCATAAACATGGGCATAGCTAGTAAGAATTTCTTTATTCTTCTCTGTTCGCCGTTGGAAGCTTCTCGCATTGACTTTATAAAAGCATCATTTGCTTATTACTTAAATAGAACTTTGATTCTGATATTATCAACTCCACTTACATATTCCTATTTAGACAATAACATAATGCAATACACGCATTGTGCAATGCTTTCAACACCCATCGCAAGCGAAAATCAAATGCTGAGTCAAATCAAATGCTCATAAAATCAAAGAAATTTTTCAAAAGAAGGAGATTCAAGAGTTTTTCGACAGTACTCTGGAGTCTAAATATGTTATAAAGTGCCATGTTATAAAGTCTAACTAAATTGCCAATTCTATCTAAGCAGGTCTTAAGAATATCGAAGCTGAACAATGGTAAATGGCATTATGAAAGCATAGAGTAGTAGTGATAAATTGATCTGTAGAAATTTTGTATTTATTACAATTGCATTAAAAAAGAAAACTATACATCATCTGCTCTATCGGGATTAATTTGTACTTTTATGTTACACTTGCTTTGAATTTTCAGTTTTCGAGGTAAAATTTTTGAGGGTTGAGATTGGGTTATTAAATATTGTTTGGTTAGTTTGCTGACGTCATTTATGGTTAAAATTACTACCATTCCATGCTTTATAATGCCTGTAATAAGAAAACGCTTGATCGTAGCAATATTGTGATTACAATTTTTTTTTTGGTGGTGGGTGCAATTCTAATTTAATACTACACATTTTTAATTAATCAATTATTTTCATTTTATTTCGGTTACTGTTTTGTTATCTTGATAAGAACTCCATCAATGTTAGATAAAAATCTAGTCTATAATTAGCATTCATCGAGAATAACTTCGCAGTTGATGAACAAGTAGATTAGCTGTACGCGTCTCCATTAGACAAGTTTTAGGTTTCATTAGGATTTGTTAAGCGTTTACAACTGCTTACTGTCGATGGCGTGATAATTTTTTTTTTATCGGAACCTGGATTGTTGTTGTATTCGCACAATGATACGCTTATAACGTGCCACGATTAGGCTATAAATGTAAGAATTATGTAATTTTTTGAGTATTTTAAATACTTTAAACGTGTATTAAATTTATTATTTCGGCTCCCCCTATCAGCAAAAGACTGTTTAAAATATTTATTTATTGTTAGTTTAAATTTATTTGTAAATATTGGGTTTTCATTTAACCTTGGTTCCACTAATAAACATCACAATTATGTAAAGAATAATAGTTTGGTTAAATAATACACTAGTTTGTTTCTACGTACTGTAAGTGACCTTTTAATAATACCAGTTGCTGTGCTCCTGAAAATATATCAGCTTTGTAACGGTATCTATATTGCTTTTGATAAAAATATTCGGTTTGCATATTAGAAACAGTGACTTCGCGACTTTATATTTGAGTTTTTAAAGAATTCTGACAAATATAAAAAAAAAATAAGAAAAGAAATGAATTTCAAATTTGTCGTTCGAAATGCATTTCTTCTTGCGTTTATTTAAAGGTTTACTCTTACGTCATGACATCTGAAACTAATTTTGTTATTAAAGACTTTTGATTAACATGTCAAAGTCCTATTAATCTCTTACGGATACGTTTTCTTCCATTTTCTAAAAACAACATGTTATCTTTTTAATCACATTCACATTTTAGGATAAAAATATTCTTTTTTAAGGACGAATGTGATCACCGATATAATTTAAAGTGTAAATTGTACTGTAATAGTTTACTGTGTGGATGTATTTTGATAATTAATAATGAGTAGATAATTTTGTATTGCGGTGATCGAATCATGTTGTGCAAAATTGAAGCAATCCAAAAACTTGACAAGATAAGTATTAATGCCAAGCTGTCGAGAATTATTTGTATTAAGAAACTGGTGTAATAAAAAGGGCTTCTAATTATCAACATAAAAAGGTGATTTTGAGTAAAAATATAAAGATCATTTTTTGGTATTTTAGTCTCCGTTAATTTGGGTCAGTTTGTAGATTAGATTCTTTCTGCACAACACAGGCCAATTATTAATATTGGATAAATGGGCAAATATTCACTATGAAATATACTCATAAACTGAGATCATGTTGCTTGGTACAAGTTCTTGTAAAAATATTAACCCAATGAAAGTACCTAGTTGTACAGTGCCTCAACGAATGAGTTAGGTTTGCCAAAAATATTTTAATACATTCACACAGCCTTAGAATAAAATTTTTATTGTACTCATAGTGTGTAGTATTTAATACATTTCTTCTTTCTTCTTTACATAATGTTTGGAATATGATACTCGTGGAGATTTTCATTTTTGAAAAAAGTTTTTTTTTTGTGAATATTAAAATTCTACTGCGGTATTACAAATATTACTGCTAGTTTTATATAGTATTTAAAATTTAATCGAAGTATTGTTTAGATCTAATTTTGAAAATCTATTTCTAAATTTAAAAGTGGAAATTATTTTTTTTTCAAATATTTTATAAATTATTTACATTTCAAAAAACCTTATAAGCCTTTTATGTTATCGGAGGTAGTGTGTCCTTTTCTTCACCCACAAGACAGAAATTCATATGAAAATGTTCCCAATTACAATAAATTTACCTATTACGTCACAAATCCCTTATTCCATCTTTGTCTAACAAGTAATTTCTAGATTTTAATTCTCTTTTCCCTGTTTGATTTACTGTTATACTAATTACATTTTAATTACTGTTCATTATAATTACGATTAACCATATATTATTTGATAACATAAATTAATATTCAATAATAGTCAACTAGCCAACTATTATTAAGATTATTTAAATTTTTTGATTTTTGATAAAATATTATTATTGTGAGTACTGATTTTGCTCTCATTATTTAGAGTTAGTATACATTAATTATACTTGTGTTGGACTAAATAAATATTGCACAATAAAAACAGAAAATTGGAAATAAAACTAACTCAGTATGATAAGCAATTTTAATATATAATTAAACATATTATTGTTGTACATTAATATCTGTTTCAGAATAATAAAATAATATTATCATCTTTTTATAAATTTGTTCCCTCTCTTTTTGCCTTTCTTTGTACATGCTAATGTAGCACACTAGCACAAATTTTGCATGCAGCAATGGAAATTATTAATAAAATAACGTATTGTAGGTAAATATTGCACATACTTTCTTTTGACTACTAGAACAGAAAGTTTTAAATGCAGTGACATTTTTAGTTATGTAGTTTTTAGTTTTTTTCTATTGATCTCGTAAATTACAAAGATCTGAGAATGGAGTTTTAAAATATAAATGTCAAAACGGACAAACGTGGGATATGGTGAGATTAGACTGTAGCGCAGTATTCTGTGACTGTAGTAAGATTTAAAAAAAACCCATGTATCCTACTCGTGTTCATCATGCGCCAGCACCGTTTAGAATCCAACATTAGGAACCACCACATGTGGTGTCTGTGGCGCCACAAGGAGTCTAAAAACTGTATTAAAAAAAACCTAAGATTAACCTGAAACGTTATCACATTTATTAATTTCTGCAATTACGGCACTGAATTTAAAACGGTTACCAATGCCTATTAACTCATTAAATTAAATAAAAACCGTGCTGCGCGTTAAAAATACTATCTGATAAACATATTCACAAATAAATAAATACTGTACCTACAGTTGTATTTATTTTTGTAACCCTTCATTCAAGTTAGGATAGGTTTGGGGATATCAAAATAATTTGTAGACGTAGGTACATTTTGGCGCCAAAAAGTCGCCATTTTGATTTTTTATAATTTTAATCCTAATGACATTCGTGCAATAAAAACGAATCTAATGATATATCACTCATTAACATTGGTTCAGCTGTTTAATAGTTACGAGGAGTGAACATAGTGACAGACATCGTACGATTACGGTTACGGAGCTCCACCCCTGGTCTTTCGTAATGTGTAGGTTTGCCCCACTGGGGGGCCCCAACTCCTCTTTTAATGTGTAATTGTAAAAAATTTAGTGAATTGATTTTATTTATCTGAAACAGATGATTTCAATGTAAACTGTAACACAGCTATATTCCAAAGTCCATGTAGGATGACATAGCTTTGTAGTGATGAATAGAATATATTATAATAGGAACATTATGTACTTATATTAGTTATACATATTATTATAAAATTGGATACTTGCTAAATTATTTTACAATAGATAATATTTTTAATTTTCTTATTTATTAATTTATTGTAATGGTTCGTAAATAAATTCATTTCTGATTTATCGTTGTTTGTCTTTTTATGCCGTGTTTCTATAATAAGGAAACGATTCGTTTTGCTTGCGGCCGGTAAAATTTTCGTTGAAATCTCAATGAAATTTTACCGTACCGTCCGTTAGCAAAACGAATCGTTTCTTGATGATAGTAACGCGGCATTAACCTACTTCACCACCACCAGCAGTGGAGCGCAAGTGTAGGTGTCCATATAGATTCTTTTTTTAAATATAAAGCAGTGATGTCACAGACTCTTGAATCTAAAGAAAAAAGAATTAAAGTGAAAGGTAACCATCGTGCTGCGCAGCGTGACCTGATTGGACGATTTATCTAACAACAGCCGTCTTTTATATTGATTCGCTTTTGAATATACCACTTGGTAATACAGAGAAATAAAAAAGATACTTAGAGTGACAACGTAAGTATTAGTTCTGCATATTGTGGGATCATCTTTATATAAATTTTATTGGAAACTAGCTGACCCGACAGATGTTGTCCTGTATTAACTATGAATATTGAACAACCGTGCCAACTGTCAAACGACTGACAGGTATGTCAAAAGCGCTAAGGTTACATTCGAAAAGTTAACATTGTCGTTAAGTTTTCTTAAATTTTCTAATTTGCCGCGCAACTTTCTTAATTTTTTTTTGATAAGAACCTTTTCCTGACAATAACAAACAAAAAAAAAAGAATTGGCGAAATCGGTCCAGCCGTTCAGCGTGATGCCATGACCAATAGAAATAGGGATTCATTTATATATATATATATAGATTATTATATACGATAAACTTGCAAATAATTATATTGATTAATGTTATATTGTGTAAGTATAAATATAATGTTATTGTTAATACGACAACTGAATTCTTATTATAATTAGCTTTTGCAAGCGTATTTTTCTCACGTTAATCAATACAAATAAATAAAATTGAGGTATCTGTTTGTAATGTCAAAATAATAGGTTTTTTAAACTCATACAGTTATTTGTACGATACCTATGCCTAAAAATCGTTTTTCTTAATTTTTGTGTCTATCAGTCTGTTTGTTCCGGCCAATCTCCGGAACGGCTGGATAGATTTCCACGGGTCGTTGCAATCCTGTACTGCATTCATATCAGTGGAAGCACATTTTTAAATCAGCATAGCTTTGTTGATTCTACCCGACCTTTTACGATTGACCGACCACCTAAAGGAAAACTGCTGTAAAGATAAAATCGAATAATTCCAGCACATTTGAAAGCTATTTCGTACGCGTATAAATTATTCACTCAAAATCGGGACATCTTCCTGTGCTACGTGGTCCATGACGCTTGTCCTGTGGCCACGCATAATATATGCACCCCGACCATCCTGTTAGCAAGGTACCGTGAATTTCCATTCACCCCTTTTCTTTGTATTTAGATTTTTCGTTTTGATCTGATTTCTGATCGTAAAATGCGTTTACGCAGGTTTATAATTACGTTTCTTGCTAGGTCACTACAAACATTAAGAAATTTTAAAATATTTAAGAATTTCAAAATTAATAAGATACGAACTCCATTCTCAAAAGCCGGCAACGCATTTGTTACTCTTGAGTTACAGGTGCTCATCGGCGGTGGTAGTCACTTACCACCAGGTAACCCGTCTGCTCTTTTGACCCCTATTCCTTAGAAACGAATGTAATAAAGCTGGAAAATTATTTATTATCTGTGGCTACGGAGTGAAACTCCGAAGCACGGCTATAATATTTCGCATTCGCTGCTCGTTCACCGCGAAGTGACTCCAAGTGATTGTACAACATATACGCTCTCATTCCCACGGGCTTCGTCAGGATACTGTTCCTTTTTTGTTACCTTACACTGGTAATAATTTCTTTCCCATCGTAGAAATGTTCTACATGTACCTATATCGTTTTATGAGACATGAGATTGGCTTTTACTGGTCGAATATCATATAATATCGTCGAATTTAATATCAGTGTTTGTGCTTTTAGAAGTTATTATAAGTAAATTTAATCACTTTTAAAATGAATAGAATACCTCGTGATATAAAAGAATCTGCGCGGGTACGACTTACAATTCGTACTCTGTCTTGCCTTGAGTTACTACCGGAAGATGGTTTTTATTTCCCTCTCTTCTCTACTCTTTCAGATATACATAGCTAATAATAGACGTTCTTAGCAATGTCTCCAGTGAATAGGATCAGTGCTTCGCTCTTAGCGTAAAGAGAAATAACCTTTAACTTTTTGTTTATAGTATAGGGGGCAAACGAACAGACGACGGGGCATCTAATGGTAAGCTACTACCGCTGCCCATTAGCGATAGCTAGAGATTGATAGCGAGATTAGCGCGTTTTACCTAAAAATAAACTTAAATGTTTATTTATAGATAAACGCCTATATGTTGTTATATTATTGAGAAAATTATAAAGCGGCAGTTTCTCCTCCAAGTATGTGTACCTATCACCTTAGCCTATCGTGATTTTATCGCTCACAAGACTTCTTCCCAATGTGTCTAATGTGTTTTAGCTATACTAAAGTCGATTTTCCCTTTTTTGTAATGTAAATCAATCCTTGTTCACTTTTACCACCTGATAAATAAATAGGCATCACTTCAAAGACCGCTAATGGGCTCTCTCTCTGATTTCGGTTGATACCCAAATTTATTCATAGCTAACAACAGCCTTACCATCTAAATTACATACCAAGTCAAATAACACCCTCACGTATTTAACACTAAACGAGGAACTTCCTTCGAAAGTAAAACTTCACATAACAAAGGTTGAATCTCATGCATACGAATCAGAGGATGCTCTGTACCACAGTTGAGTGAGCACGGATAATAGCAGAGGGACGGATCGACCTCCAGATGAAAGTAAAATTACGTTACTATGTAGGTAGTATTTATTTTTCTTTTTATTCGCCTCTATACTTTTGTATGGGTAGGTAAAGTTGTGTGACACATTCACATTTCATTAGGAGCTTATTATTCGTATTTGTACCTAGTATTTCTACATGGAAAAATCCAGTAACGTATTGCACGTTCAGTTATCGAATCTGGGATCTCACGATCGAATGTAGATTATATTATACTAGCAACCCCAAGCTTCGCACGGGTAGCAGAGACATATATAAATATATTAGCGCAAGAATCAGCGCAGGAATTCCGCCAACGTCAAGTGTTTTATAATTATACAAGTTAAATAAGAAAAACGTAAAAAAATGGACGTCTATTCGTCCATCTTGAAAAAAAAGCAGACATCTTTAACAATCATCAACATATTTCAATCAATTTACACAAAATCTTAACAGATTATACACCTAAACGTTCCTCATGAATCACTCTGTCTATTAGTGAAAACTGCATGAAAATGTGTTCAGTAGTTTTTCAGTTTATCGCGAACAGACAGACGCGGTGGGGGACTTTGTTTTATAATATGTAGTGATAATATGTTGTGAAAAGCGCCATCTTTGCTACGGGACCAACGACACATAGAGGGTATTTTGTATAAAATGAAATGAAATAAAATAAAAGAATAACCATCGTCTTCTTGGTCTATGGTCTGCGCGCTGCTGTGTCGCACCTGTTGGTCTAGTGGTTAGTGATACTGACTGCTGAGGCAGAGGTCGTGGGTTCGATTCCCACCCAAGACAAATAATGGTGTGATGAGCACAATCATTTGTTCTGTGTCTGGGTGCCATTTATCTATGATATAATGTATGTATATTTAAGGACGTTTATCAGGAGTCTGGTTATTGTAGTACAGGCTCTGCCATTGGGATCTGGGTTCTGCCTATTTGTATGAGGGGGCTCAAGTTAATATGTTTTCTTCTTCCATTCTCCTCTATCATTATCATTATTCTCTTTGGTCGTCTTCTACTCTTATATTTGTCCACTTTCATACATAAAACCCTCTTCACCACATTTTGCTCATCCCTCCACATCACATGTCCATACCACGATAAGCTGTTGCTCCTCAACTTTTCAATCACTGGCGGTAATTTCAGGCTCCCTGTAATGTATTTATTCCTCACCTTGTCCATCGTAGTCACACCACACACCTATCTCAACATTCGTATTTCAGCTACATGCAGGCGTCTTTCATCCGTTCTCTTTGTTGGCTAAATGTATCTCGCTCAGAATATAATATACTAGCCGTCTCCGCAGTTTCACCTGCGTTTATGGTTACTGCTCCGCTCCTATTGGTCGTCGCCTATAGCCCTCCTCGATAAATGGACTATCCAACACTAAAATATTTTTTTATTCGAACCTAGTAGTTCCTGAGATTAGCGCGTTCAACCAAACAAACAAACTCCTCAGCTTTATAATATTAGTATGGATAAGTCTTAAATAACAGGTCTAACACTTGACAAACTAATATTGCATCTATTTTGTACTTGTATTAAAGGAGTTAAAGATGAATTCTGCTATCAAGAGATTTAAGCAATTTGTACAATAATATCCCAAGCCGTTATGTCTCCCCCTTCCATCCTGGAGAATGGAAGTGTGAACAAATTTAATGAAACAACGACAAGCTGTTCCGCTACTTAATACTTCCGCCTGGAATCGAACCGGATATCCCTGGAGTTGGGAGTGGAGCGAATGAGGATGTACTTTGTAAGGATTCCGGGGCCAACTGTGTTTACGTACACTAATATAACTTTGTATCAGTAAGTTTGGTATTCATGTTTAGAAATAAGTTTCGAATTTTGTTCAATTGTTCTACAAGTAAATTGACATAAACAGACGATAAGCGTTAGCAGGTCAAGGAGTACTACAAATTAAGCGGGAGTCTTGATTAAAAGCTTGTTTGACGTATATCGTTTTAAGGTTAGTATCAATGTTTAGAAATAAGTTTAGAGTTGTGTTCAATTGTTCTACAAGTAAATTGACATAAACAGACGAATGACGATAAGCGTTAGCAGGTCAAGGAATACTACAAGTTAAGCGGGACTCGTGATTAAAAGCTTATTTGACGTATATTCACAATGAATAAAAATGTCTGCGAGGGGATTAATGCGGTCACGTACCTATGAATGCCTGACGTTTCGACCAGGTCTGGTCAGGCACTGGTTGTGGTCTCAAGCATGACATGGGACGCGAATGTTTAAAAGTTCTTCGAAACATGTTACAATATGTTTAGTTTTTTGTTAACCGACATAAAAAGGGGGAGATTCTCAATTCGACTTTATGTGTTCAATGATGAATTATATTTGTTAAGATTTTATATTTTAGAGATAACATAAAACTTTAAAAAGAAAGGTATCTCGACGGTGACAAAATAGCTTATGAAAGGTCAAAGTAACGTGATATAGAAAATTGAAGTTAGTTTCATTTTAGCCGACTACGGCAAAACCAAAAGGAAGGGTTATGATTTTAGCAGTCTATGTTTGTAGGTTTTTATTTACCGATTTTGATTAATGAGTATCAATAGATTCGTAATAATGGTCCGAATGGCCTATGTTAGCCTATTAGGCTAAGCTTATTAGCAAAGAAATTAAAAATAATAATAATAATTGAGAAAATCATGACATGTTTGGTATCAAAAGTAAGGTGTTGACGAACACATTACAAAAAAGTATAAATATAATATTGTATAAGTAAATTAATATGTTTAAATTGTTAACAAACAAGTAAAAGGAAGACTGCGCTACGTTCGGCGGGGTTGTACAGTAAATTCCTGTTATTTATCAATAAAATCGGAAAAGTATAAAATAAGTTAATAAAACTTACCCGACTACGAAAAAATAAAAGTGGGTGCCAGGACCACCTACAAAATTATAATGGCATGTGACCACGTACCTTGACCATTTTTGTAACTATGTCTTGATTTTTGTCTGAGAAATTTTCTTGCATCGTACTTTTTAGATCATTTTAATTTTTTCGTAGTCGGGTTACAGTTTTTTCAACAATTTTTTTCATTCAGACTTATTTGTATTTTTTATTATTATAAATATTTTTTTAAGAAAACAGGAGCTTCAATTCTACATCCATAAAGTTACTTAACAATTTTTTAAGTACGAAAATGTCTTACGATACAACCAATAACAGTCTCCGACCTAACCAATAACGATTTATGTAAATAAAAAACATTTTTTACTAGGTCTCCTTTTTCCATCTGCATTACCATAAATCATAGAGAGTACCCTAAGTTTGGCTTATCGCTTTTTTTATTTAGACTATGATAAAAAATTGGTCACATGCCATGGTGTAGCGTTTCAAACATCTGGGATGTTTCAAATGTTGCGGTCCCGGAATCGCCATGCAAAACAAATGTGGTATGGATATTATGTTTTTATATTCTGAGTCTACTTTGCTATGATTATAGTTTTTATGGTAAGCAGGTTGGACATGTATAGTTCAACCAGAGCCAATCAGCCCATCACATCCTTTGGGACTGTCATCTTTGGCAAAATGAGAGTTTTTTTTTATGTTATAAGTGGCAAACGTGCAGACGGGTCACTTGATGGTAAGTGACTACCGCCGCCCATGGGCACTTGCAACTCAAGAGTCACAAGTGCGTTGCCGGCCTTAAGGTTGGAGAAGGGGAAGGGGGGAAGAGGGGGAAAGAGAAGGGTTAGGGCCTCCAGTAACCTCACTCACTCGGCGAAAAGCAATGTAAGCATTGCTTTACTGCCGGTTTTCTGTGAGGCCGTTGTATCACTAAGGTCGAAAAGGCCCATAAGTGCCGAAGCATGGCTCTCCCACTGTTGCATTGATTGATTAAGAAAACCATGCGTAATACTTTAGAGGCGACATCTGGAGCGTCTCTTGGATCAACTAAGGTGACTTTTTGTGCGTGTACGCGCGCATTTCTGCAAGACATTTTGTTGGGAACAACATAACTTAGAACCCATCATGTCTAGATGTCCTCAACACAGAGTAATTTCTCTGCAAGTTCTCAACAACACGGAGTCAGGAAACAAAATTAGAAGATGAAGAATGAGGAGATCCTCTTTGGGGATATACAAGCGTGAGAAAGTGAGTATAATAATAATAACTTGATACATCTCACACACGGCCGTCTAATCCCAAACTAACTAATAAACATACTTATATATTTCTAAATACAAACATATTATAGATAAATTACACCTAGACACAGAACAAATGATTATGCCCATCACACAATTATTTGTCCTGGGTGGGAATCGAACCGACGACCTCTGGCAGGGCAGTCAGGATCACTAACCACTAGACCAACACATTAGTGTTGTAATCATGCTGTCAAAAAGATCCTTGAGGGATGGGGGATATAGATATGGCATCAAACAAGTCACACCTCAGATTTATCAGAAAAGGTCAACGAAAATGTAGAAAGTTCAACCGTCAAACTGCTATTTTCAAATGATAATGGGTGTTTATTACAATAATATACATTATTTCATTTATCCCACACGGGACAAAAATTTACGTAATCTAAAAATATTTGTCACTAGGCTGGGTGTTCTTTTTATCCGTTGTTTAAATTTGTGCAGTTTTTGTGAAGTCTAGATATAGGAATCATTCCTAGTGGAGGAACTGTCTTTTATTACAAAGTTAATAACAAAATTCACCATAGTCAATGTGACTGTTGTGGATGCATAAATACTGTAGTGAAATATTAAGCTCTCATTGCCAAGTTATGTACCCTTAAAGCGTCATTGTGGAATTACTAAAATAACTTAAAATTATTTTATCAAATTATCGTTTTCTGAATTATAAAGTACACACACAGTACGCAGACTTAGTCACAATTTACAGAGAAAAGAAGGGACAGAAATACAATTATTCTCGCTGCATATCGAAGCTAAAATCATTTGAATTGCCCTAATTCTGTCATACACGTACCTCACGAAACCTACCCATTAATACTGTATAATAGAGTTAACGCAGCTCCATCCGTCTTCATCAATCAGTACCTCAAGACCGACTATTGTCGCGTCTACCCTAAAACTTCATTAAGGTAACCCCGTGTATTGTGAGCAGAGTGTAGGGTAAAAATCACTGTTCACGTCCGTGAATCGATTGGTTACGGTTTACGGGATTTTGGGGTTTAATGAGTGCATGCGTGTCGTCAGTGTGTCTGGGAGGATTTAGATGATTCGAGGATTTTTTTTCTCCTTCGAACGATTAGAGAGTGAAAAAATATATGGAATATTTGGTCACGGTAATGCATGTTGACGGAAATGAGTATTGTTTTTTGAGGTGAGATGCGTCCTGCGAGCAAGCCAATACAAGCCATATAGCTTTCTTCATCTCAGTTCTGTCAAATCGCTACATGGTTTCTGTATTCGACAATATGGGTCTGGACGTCAGTTTGAAGATAAAAATAAATTCATGTGTCCCCTTGATGTTTTATCAATGTTCATCAATTGATTTCAAAATGGCAGAGTTTCTCAATTCAAATTAATTTTTTTGTGTGTATGTTACGCAATATCTTCGCCGATTGTCAACACATTTGATTGATTATTTTTTATTAAAAAAAAGTTGGAAATCAAATCTAAAAATGTTGGAAGTGAAATTAGCACAATTTATACGCATTCAAGTCTCAATAATCATATATTTTTTTATATCGATATTTTTGAAAAAAATTGGCCATTGTATCAACAATTGGTGTGGTTAGTATTTATTATTTATTACCTACAATATTACCTTAATCAGTAACCTCACTCCCTATTTCAAAATAATGTTTTTTTACACAAGTCTATTCTACAACCCTAAAATACCACACAACTTTGCTGTCACGCAGGAGAAAGCTTTTTCCAGTACTCACTTTAAGGGTACATAACTCGGCAATGAGAGCTTAATATTTCACAACAGTGTTTAATTTATGCAGCAACAGCAGTCACATTGACCTATGCTTAATTTTGTTCTTTTCTCTGTAATAATAAAAGAGGAATGATTTCTATGTCTGGACTTCACAAACATTTAAACAACGGCTACAAAGAACACCCACCCTTGTGACAACTATTTTCGGATTACACAAATTTTTGACCCGTGTGGGATTCGAACACACAATGTGGTGTAGTGGCGAGGCGACCACTTTAACATTACACCATCCGTGCAGTAATTTTACTGATTTAAAACAAAAAGCTTTTGATCTTTTAATGCATTTTCCCGTCAATCTACACAACTCGGCTAAAAAGTATTTTCATCATGTACAAGTGAACCCTACTAATTAAAAAAAATGATTTTAATCTAAGTAAAATCAAAATTTTCTTCTCTAAATTTTTATTCAACTGAAAAAACAATTTAAATGCGTCCTTAAAAACCATGAATATTAAAAGGTGGACCTAAATCAGCATAGCCGTTCCTAATACGATACAGACACACATCCCTCGTCCAAATTCGTTCTCCCGTATCGTAAAACAATTTCATTTATTGTTTCAACGAGCCACACCAATTTTCAAAAGCGGGATCTGCAGTAAATAAAATTTTATGCCTTTTACATTGAAATTGTGGCCCTTGGCCATATTCAATTAAACAGGTCACTCCAGTTGATAAGTACGAATTAATTGATAACGGTCACCCGTATAAGATAGTTGCTTATGGTTAAATAATTAATTTAAAAGCCTACAGGAAATTCTGTTTTATTTTTTTATAAAAATATTGGTTCGGACTTTTTTTACCAATTTTGAATGATCAAACCAAACACTAAGGAAGGAATGCGAAGGACCGGGTGGTATGGCGCATGACATTTGACAACAGCGACGTGCGACGTCAGAAATTGTTATTTCATACAAGTTTCTACAAAACCTACTGTGTTGACTGTCGGTAGTTGACTGTGAAGTCAACTACCGACTATGAATAGTGAGAATGTTTAATCAAAATTGAGCTTTAGCTACTTAAATTATTTTTAAAAGTGCTCGAACTACATTTACTAAGTAATATCATTATATGAGCCATATACCTCTTCAAAGATTTATTATTTATTTCACTTTATTGTACACCATTACAATATTAAATAATACAGACATGATTACATACATTTAGGCATATCAATTAACTCTAGTCTTCCAGACAACCGTCCTCTATGTGCTGTCTTTTACCTCCCGAATCATGGGGATCGCAGCCAGTATCAATTATTCAAGATCTGAAGCGAAGAAATCCGTAACAATAAAGTAACCTGTATATACCTCAGCTCCGACTATTAGCATGTTAAAATAAAAAGCTTGTTCTATCAATTGGCACAGTGTAAAGAAACTCTTTCAAATGGCGACCAGGGAATAGAAAGCGCAGCGTGGGACGACCCCCTACTGGAAGGACTGCCGACCTGTTTACAAGACATATAATAGAAATTATTATTTTATTGGATAGGTTACAACTCAAGGGCGGTCCTGCATATGTAAGTAAGTCTACCACTAAAGATAATTAAATTTGTGGTGATGAACTCGGTTTTGTTTTATAAATAGACTTTAATTTTACAAGATGTTAAAACTTGCTTTGCATTTTATCTTCTAAAAGTCTTTATCGCTCTCATCGTGTGGGTGGTGTGGAAGTACGAACACAATTACAACTCGTAAAGTCTTGATCGCAAGTCTGACGTCTTAACCATTTCAAACCTGTTCACAAACAACTATACTTACTACTTTACAACATAAGATATACGTAGATAGAAAATACTTGGAGAAAATTATGTTGCTTTGCTATAAAGCATTAATAATGTCGACTGCTTAAATGGAAATTAGAAAAATGATGTTACTTGTTACCTAAACAAGGGACGCTGGCAACACCAGGGTAGGAACGCATACTGTGGTCTTTTAGCAAATCCATAACAAGAATATTAAAACTATTAATAATTCCAAATTCCCGAACTTCATAACAAACGCCCAATTTGTAAATTTATTAGTCAATTTAGCTACATTTGTTTGTATAAGTGTAAAATAGAAATACAGCCTTGTACTTAGAACGTTTTAACCAAAATGTAGGTGACGCCATCTATGAATGAGTAGTTTAACTGCGCATGTGGGAGAATTTATGACAATTTCAGTGCTGAAATTGTGTTCTTAAGGAGAGTTTCTAGTGTACCTAGATTTTGTGTATAATTTGTTTCAGCTATGTACTGGTACTAGATGCCTGCTGAGAATTTTACGGTACGGTTGGTCCTACTAAAAAAAAATTCACATATTGTATCTCTTGAAAATTGACACCCAAAAAACATTGTCTAGAACTTGTGTGTATGTTACTTGTATGTAACATAATGTCTAAAACTTATTCGTTATTAGCTTCTACCAGCGGTAAGTAAGGTAAGTTCGGTTTCAAACAAATTTCTTTATTCATTCATGAAAAGTCTTAACAGGACAAAATTAATTACTTTAAGTTGTTGCATAAGGTAATCTGTTAAAAAACAAACCGATAATAAAAGCTGAATCTTAAAAGTTTTTCATTAACATTTGCCTATCAGTGAACCTACACTCGTAAAGGAATGCCTCCATCTCCAAGTACATACTTTGTCTTCGCCTTTAATTTCAATGCCCAATTATTTTAGTTGTGTACCTACTGTTATTGTGTAATTCTTACATACACTTTAGTAAAGAAAATAGGGCAAGGGCCGTACGCGATCAAATTGTAGACCATATGTAATGACATTGAAATGTTACAGGAAGAATACACATTCGTTAAATCGGTAGTTTAAGCATGGTAATCAAAAATCCTATGCATGGGCGTACGCAAGGGGGCGGGACAATGGTGGGTATCTGCCCCCCCCCCCCCCTGGATCTTGTATGCTTACGTACCTGTTTTAATTATTTTTTTATTGAATAATGAAATAAGCGTTTTACGTTTTGTATCAGTGTTACCTATAGCTGTCTGAAAACTCCCCCTCCTTTAAGAAAGTTTTTATATCTAATCCGTACCGAAAGCGAGGAAAAAGCCTTTTAAAAAAATTTAAGAATAGATACAAATCGTAAAAAAATGTTATGTTTAGCCATGTGACTGCCACGATGACGAAGTGGCATAAGTTGACGTGAAGATTTGTATCCGGTTCGATTCCGGGGTCGGGGAAATTGTATACCAAGTTTTTCCGTTAAAAGAAGCCAATTTTCAAAACCAATTTCTAATATCAATCCATATACCATACCATAACCACATATTAATAGTACTTTCGATAACGAATTCAAACTACGCTAAATACTTGGTCAGGAGTGGTTCGATCCCGTAATCATAAGTCCGACAGTTTACCCACAAGTCTACCGCCTTCATAGAACAAACAAACCACAAAACAGTTCGTTATAGTAGTGTAACTAGATGATAGTCAATTGGCTCAATTGGTTGAGATAGGTTACCAGGCCACTGGGGTGCTGTCTAGAAAACCTCCACGTGGTGCACCCTGGAAACGTTGGCGATGACGCTGCCATTTTTCCTCAGTTTTTGAGGACGGCGTCATCGCCAACGGCTAATATTCTAGTATGAAGAGGAGGCCATTTTTCTTCGGCCACTTGGTTGAGGCTTGGCCCAACAGAGCACACCTTTCTGTTGGCTCTTCGCTCTTCGGAGCTATGAGGATGAAAACCTCGGTAAAAAATCACGAAGGAGGGACCCCTCCCAGGGTCGGAGTTTCTCTGCTGTCAGCAGTGGAGGAAGTAGGACGGGCTCGGCGTGCACTCACACTGCCACCGAGCAGGCATGGGAAGATTTAGTTTCCTTGCCACCGTCGGCATATCGTAATCCCGAAAGGAGTCGTGGTCATGTTTCGCGACTCTAATCGGGGACGAGGGTCTTGGCTTAGCCGCCCGGACCGCGAGGAAGAAAACCTCTCTAAAAAATCACCCCGAATCCTGTGTTCTGGTGCGTGACCAGGGGATGCATGGCTGATGGGTAGTTCAGTCGCAAGCGCACTCCCAGCCGGGGGACCTGCGGACCCCTCGGTTGGGTATAAACCTTCGCTTGCCCGGGTATTGGGGATCTCTGCCCGGGTCGACCTTTAGTTCTCCCCTACTCGTGGGTTTAATTATGGAGTACCTAAATAAACTTAAAAAACAAACAATAAATGACGAAAAAAAGACGGAGAAAGTAGAAAATAAGAAGCAGAAGGAGAAGAAGGCGAACACCTCGTCTAAAGAAGATGAGGCTTTACTAGAGACGCCTATCCTGAAGGAGCTCCCAGGTGTCAACTCGACTCCTGGGAGCAGAAGACATTCGGAACGTCTGCGTTCCAGGTCTGTCCTGTCATCTGTCGGAAACTCCGGTGCGATGGCAGACAGCCAAGAATCGATGGAAGTGGAGGTTTCCAACACTGACTGTCGTAAACGCGGACGATCCTTAGATCAGGACAGTGACACGTCCCATGAGATGCTTCCTCCCAAAGTGGCTAGTAGCCATAGAGGGAGGTCGCGCACGCCGGTCTCAACTTCATCGGGCTCCGCCTTCTCTGGGAGGGAGGCCTATGTCCGAGTAAGAGCGGAGGGCGAGAATATGGCGGAGGAGGAGATTGCAGATCTCCTGCTAAAAATTCAAGCGCCGGTGGTAGGGGGTTCTGTCCCCGTAACACCGGCGACCATGCAGGAGAGAGCGAACGCGGCGGTGGCCGTCATCCACAAAGTGGCCACCAAATCAACGAACCTTAAGGGTTCCTTTGTTAGGGCCCTTAAGGACTCCTCCTCCGCCATCTCAGGGGTCGTCGAGACCCTCATTGGGGACGTGGCGCGCCTCCAGGCCGCAAATGACCAACTCACGGGGCAGGTCACGGAGCTCAGTGCTCAGTTCGCCCAATTTCGGTCACAGGTGAATTGCTCTGAGCAGTCGAACCCGGTTGCCCAGCAACCTGCCCCCGCCATCTCCCCCGTTCCGGATGCCCACTTGCGTCAAGTAATTGACGCAGTGTGGCGCATGATGGACGGGCGCCTCGCAGGCCTGGAGGCAAGACTGCCTCCAGCACCCATCGTTCGGCCACCACTTGCCGCGGCCAAGGCTAACGCTGCAACCACCTCGACACCGCTTCCCGTCTCAGGTGGCCGCGTGACTGTGACGTATGCCGCGGCGACGTCAGCACCAGTGCCTGCAGCAGCACCGAAGGCTGGTCGACCGGCTAAGGCTGCGTCAAAAGCGGCTGCACCAAAGGCCGGGCAACCACCGAAGGCCGCGAAAAAAGTGGCAGCAGATTTCCCTCCGCTTCCCACTCCGGCACCGAAGGGGGCGACTACTGCTCCCTCTAGTGAGCCCATACCTGGTCCATCTACAACGGCCCCCTCCACGTCCACCCCCTCTAACGACGGGTGGAAAAAAGTCGAGGGAGGAAAGAAGCGGTCCCGAAAGGGAAAAAAGAAGGCTGCCAATAGTGCACCCTCTCCGCCGCAGGCACCATCCGTGGCAGTGCCTGCCACCAAAAAGCCCCGGAAACTGGTGGCACCCAAAACGGCGGCTGTGGTGGTCTCCGTATCACCGGCGGCAACCGACAGCGGGCTATCCTATGCAGCCGTATTTAAGAAGGCCCGGGATAGTCTCGCGGGTGAATTCGGTGGAGTAGGTGTCAGGATGCGCCTCGCCCAGACGGGAGCTCGAGTCCTCGAGTTTCCTGGGGCTGAAGGCGCAAAGACGGCGGACACCTTTGCCGAGAAGATGCGGGAGATTTTCGCAGCCACGGATGGTGTGAAGATCGCCAGGCCCATCAAGTGCGCGGAGCTGCGCATTTCGGGCCTGGACGATTCCGTCACGGTCGAGGATGTCCGCGTTGCAATTCGGGAGAAGACACTATGCAGCGCGGACAACATCAGGATCGGCACCATCCGCCCCGGTCCAGGGGGCCTTGGCGCGGTGTGGGCTAGTTGTCCCGTGGCGTCGGCCAAGACCTTGAGCGATGCCGGAAGAATCCTCATCGGTTTCGTGAACGCCAGAGTCACACTCCTGGCGGCGAGACCGATGAGGTGTTTCAAATGCCTATCGTCGGGGCACACCCGCGTCAAGTGCAGCAGTTGCTTTGACTGCAGCGGACTATGTTTCCGCTGCGGTCAACCGGGGCACAAGGCGGCGGAATGTTCTGCCGCCCCTCACTGCCCAGCGTGTGCGGCGGGAAATCTTCCCGCCAATCATCAGATGGGGCAGGGTGGCTGCAAGCCGCCCCGCACTTCTCGACAAACTTCGGGGGTTAGCCAATCGACCCAGGCTGCCTCCGATGTCAATCCTGCGTCGTCATCGTCGCCCATGGAGGAGGTTGTAGAGACAGTCCAGTAATGGACCAAGTCTCCAACCTCCTTGTCCAGACGAACCTCAACCACTCTGCCGGTGCGCAGGATCTTTTCCTGCAAACCATGGCGGAGTGGTCGATAGGTGTGGCCGTAGCCGCGGAGCCCTATTACGTTCCTCCCCGCCCAAATTGGCTGGGTGACCGGGACGGCTCCGTGGCAG
Organism: Euplagia quadripunctaria; assembly: GCA_963859945.1. Classification (NCBI taxonomy): domain Eukaryota; kingdom Metazoa; phylum Arthropoda; class Insecta; order Lepidoptera; family Erebidae; genus Euplagia; species Euplagia quadripunctaria. Next base: position 10,916,859 of record OY982578.1, on the reverse strand, counting down.
TCGTCAGCTCCACGGCGGCTCATTCCCCGCCCTTGTCGCTAAGAGACAAGGGTACTGGATATGTTGCTGCCGAGTGGGGGGGGATCACCATATATGGTATCTACTTCTCCCCCAATCGGAGTTTGAGCGACTTCGAGGTTTTTCTCAACAACCTAGAGACCTCGATGCGGCGACTAGCGTCTGGGCACGTCCTAGTGCTGGGGGACTTCAACGCCAAGTCCGTTGCGTGGGGTTCCCCCAGGACGGACGCACGGGGCGATGCCGTGGAGGAGTGGGCGGCATCGGTGGGCCTCTGTCTCCTAAACAGAGGCTCCACCAACACGTGCGTGCGACAGCAGGGGGGGTCGATAGTGGACCTTTCGTTCGCTACCCCTGCTCTCGCCGCACGAGTAAGGAACTGGCGTGTCCTGGAAGAGGTTGAGACGCTCTCGGATCACCTGTATATCCGATTTGAGCTCTCCCGGACCCAGGACCCCAGAAGGGGTCACACGGCGCGGCGTTCTTCCCGCTTCCCGCGGTGGGCTGTTTCAAAGTTGGACAGGGACCTACTAGAGGAGGCAGCCATCATTTACTCTTGGCTGTCTCCGCAGCCTCTGACTGAGGAGGTAGACATGACGGGGGCAGGCCGCTTTCGCGATGCGATTACGCAGATTTGCGATGCGGCCATGCCCCGCGTCCGAGGTCGTCGGCCTCCAAGGAAGGAGGTGTACTGGTGGTCCCAGGAGTTGGCGGACCTCCGTGCGGCCTGTACTCGTGCCCGGAGGTCCTACACTCGCAGCCGGCGGCGTCACCGCGAAGAGGGGGAAGAGGACCAGTTTCATGAGGAGTACCGAGAGGCGCGGGAAACTCTGAAGCTGGCCATTAGCCGTGCCAAAGAAGGAAAGAGAAAGGAGATGCTGGAGGGTCTCGATCGTGACCCCTGGGGTCGCCCATATCGTGCGGCGCAACAAAAGCTCCGCGCGTTGGGCCCCCCCCTTACGGAGACTCTCCAGCCCAGCTTCCTGCAGGAAGTGGTTGAGGGCCTTTTCCCGCAACGGGTGGATCACGTACCCCCGTCGATGGCCCCCTTGGCCGGAGACGACGGGGAGGACGAGGATGATGGTGCTCCACCCGTCACGGAGGCGGAGGTAGGGGCGGCTGTTCTGCGGATCCGTTCCAAGAACACCGCCCCCGGGCCAGACGGGATCCCTGCCCGAGTGTTGGCCCTGGCCCTCGACCACATGTCGGACCGCCTCAGGGAAGTGTTCGACGCTAGCCTGGCGTCCGGACGCTTCCCTGACTGCTGGAAGAGCGGGAAGCTGGTGCTTTTAACGAAGCCGGGACGGCCTACCGACTCGGTCGCGGCCTACAGGCCCATCGTGTTGCTGGACGAGGCGGGTAAATTGTTTGAGAGGGTCCTCTCTGCCCGCATCGTTCGGCACCTTGGCGAGGTCGGCCCCGATTTGTCGGACGCCCAATTCGGTTTTCGAGCGGGGCGTTCGACGGTCGGAGCTGTGTTGCGCCTGAGGGCCGTGACCGAAGACGTAGTGAGCTGTGGCGGCGTGCTGTTGGCGGTGTCGTTGGACATCGCCAACGCATTCAATAGTCTGCCATTCAGCTGCATCAGGGAAGCACTCCTCTATCATGGGGTGCCACAGTACCTGAGGCGGCTGGTGGCAGACTATCTTGAGGAGCGTACCGTCATGTACGAGGACCGAGATGGAGTTTTGAGTCGTCGGCCCATGTCGTGCGGTGTTCCGCAGGGGTCTGTCCTTGGACCACTCCTGTGGAACATGGGGTACGACTGGGCCCTTCGAGGCGACTTCCCCCCCGGGCTCGGCGTAATTTGTTACGCCGATGACACATTAGTCACAGCCCGGGGGGTGAGCTTTCAGGAGGCGGCGCGCTTGGCCACCAGGGGAGTCTCTCTGGTGGTCGGGCGCATCGAGGCGCTGGGCTTGCGGGTGGCCCTGGATAAGACGGAGGCCCTTTTATTCCATGGGCCCCGTCGTGGTCCACCCCCTGGCGCCTCTATCGTGGTCAACTCGGTCCTCGTACCGGTTCAGGCCCACATAAGGTATCTGGGCCTGATCCTCGACGGTAGGTGGCTCTTCGACGAGCACTTCCGACAGCTTGCTCCGAAGCTGGTCGGCGCTGCGTCCGCCCTTGGGCGACTCTTGCCCAACTTGGGCGGGCCCAGCGTCGCTACAAGACGGCTGTACACGGGGGTTGTCCGGTCAATGGCACTGTACGGTGCACCGGTGTGGGCGGGAGCTCTGACCGCCCAGAATAGGGCGCGCCTCTGGCGCCCTCAGAGGGTTATGGCGGTCAGAGCCATACGCGGATACCGCACCGTGTCGACGGAGGCAGCGTGCGCATTGGCCGGGACTCCCCCGTGGGATTTGGAGGCGGAAGTGCTCGCCGAAGTATATCGGCGAACGGCTGAGTTCCGGGCGGGAAGCGGCAGTCGGCCCCCGCCCGAAGAGGTACGCGAATGGCGTGAGGCCGCTCGCCGAGCCACCATGGCTCGTTGGTCGTCCCGGCTGGAGGCTCCACGTGCTGGCTTCGCCGCCGTGGAGGCGCTCCAGCCGGTCATCGTCGAGTGGGCAGGGCGGCAGCACGGGACCCTTTCCTTCCGACTGACGCAGGTCCTTTCCGGGCACGGCTGCTTCGGGAAGTACCTGCACTCGGTCGCTAGGAGGGAACTGAGTCCCGCCTGTCACCACTGCGACTGCAGTGAGGACTCGGCTCAGCACACGCTGGCGGTTTGCTCCGCCTGGGCGACGCAGCGTCGGGCCCTCACTGCAGTCATCGGAGGGGATCTCTCGCTACCGGCCGTCATACGCTCCATGGCCGGTAGCGACAGGAATTTTACCGCGGTCGCGACCTTCTGTGAGGACGTCATCTCGCAGAAGGAGGCGGCGGAAAGGGTCCGGGAGGACGATCTCCACTCGGACCTAATTCGCCGCCGGCGAACCGGGCGGCGGAGGCGCGCATACCAGCGCCTCATGCCGCCCTGAGTGTGGCCGCGGGTGGACGGGACGGGTTTTCCCCTCCACCCGCTGTAGTGGCCCCCCGCGAGGAGGCGACGTCCGCGTGTGCCTGGACGTCGCCTAATTGAGACGATTTTACCCGGAGGTGGTGCCCGCGCTTTTGCGGGCAGGCGCTAGGGGGGGTCCGGATGTCTTAATAAAGCTGTTCCCGGATCCCTCCTACTTAAGGTGCAGTACGGCACACCGTGTGGTTTTAGTCGGTTCGATTCCGACACACCGCCCCGCCGAAAACCCCGGCGGGGTGACGGCCCGAGGGGGTTTCCACACGCACAAAAAAAAAAAAAAAAAAAAAGGTTACCAGGCCACTGTGCGAAGGGCCAGTTACAAACTATTATGCTAATAATACAGATAACAGTTTTATGCTTGTATCTGCTTTCTGTACCGTTATACGGTGGAAGATAATGTTGTCTTATCAAAGATCTACAGATTATATATTATGTTAAAATCTGTGTTACACGAATTTAATATTACTAGAGATCGCGTGCTGGTCGAATTTCGACCATGGTTTATTTGTTTGGCCAATATTACTTGACCTGTCATTGTTTAGACTTTTGTACCATGACAGGTCAAAATATATACTGGACACTCATAGCTGTATGTACCCGTTTATGCAATTTTTTTTAAGTTTGTAGCAAATATTGTTCAAAAAGTTTAGCATTCGTCACTTCTTCTCTGTATAAACTATAAGTGGGCGAAATTTCATACTCCTCCGTTCGCCCAATTTTCGTAAAAAGGGATCCAAAGTTTTCGCTTCACGTATTAATATATAGATTAAAATAAGGGGACATCCACATTTTTCTATAAAAAAAACATATGTGAATACAGTCTCCTCTCATTAAGTACGTAAGGATGAATTGGGTCATTTTTAGCCCCCTATAATTAAAGGACGCATAAGATTCCTCGATCTTCCCCTCCCCTACTTACGTAAAATTTATCTTGCTTTCATAAGTAATTAAATTTTATTAGAAAATATTCAGGTAGGTACAATAATATTCATAATATTACATAAATCAAAAATAATTATTTTTAATTTAGACTATTGCATGATAATATAGAGGATTTTTTGACAAATAACTAAAGTAACTGAAGGATTAATATCAGAATAAATGGGAGAAAAAGAAAATATGTAAGTAAAATTGTACAATATAAAAATAGATTTAAGTACCTCACTCTTCATTGGAAGACGCACGTTTCGACTTGTAAAATATTACATAATAATACCTATTACCGCCATCCCTCCGAGCTAAGATCATACTAAGTGTTGTTTAAACCCTGCCCTACCGCAAGAATTACCTTATTCTGTGTACGTAAATATTAAACAAAATACCCCCAATCGGTAAGAGAATTACCATTGAGATTATTTAGGTGCTCATCCGTAAATCGAATTGGCTATTGCCGGGAAGTCCGACCCCTCCAACTATAAGGCTGCGTTTACACCAGAGATGTGCGAGTATGCGTAGCGAGCGATGTGTTTGTTAAGAACCAATAGAATCGCTTCATTTAACTAGCCTCGCTCAGCGCAGCTCGTGTAGAAAAGGCTTACTGGAGCGAGGTTTTTGTACGTACAAAACCAGCGAGGGATATGCGTTAGACGTTGTTTGTTAGAGGTCGATATGTATTGTATCCTCGCACTGCTCAGCGGCCTAGTACATCTCTGGTGGAAACGCTTACATCGTTTCACAGCTTCTTTACGCATCCTCGCACTGCTCAGCTACCTCGCACATGTCTGGTGGAAACGCAGCCTAAACTCACAGCTTGGACTTCATCCGTATAAGAAATATTCATTTCTTCCATTGCCTTCTCTTGCCTAACTTTCCTTTTCAATATACTCCCAATTTTTCATATTTAATTCCCAATGTCCGCTTGATGTCAATAGGCTTGCCCCCTATTGTGTGTAGATCCAAATTTGATAGTTGAATACGCCTTAACCTACCCCTTCGGGGATACGGGTGTTTAAAATAACAGCATCTTATTAACACAATAAAATATTTATCTTGTTGCTGAAACTCACAAAGCGAAACTTAACTATATATCTTTATAGTTGTTATTTTTTGTAATTAGAATTTGCACAAGATAGTACGATGTATTTCTATAAGTTTTTAATTATTTAAGTTTTTTGAGCAGTTACTGATACATACAAAAATACTACCAACACCAGTGGTATATTTCGCGCGTTGCCAACACTTTAGCCCCTCCCCCCCCCCATTTTTACAGACCTGACGACCCTATTAACTAGCATAAAAAAGGACTACGCCACTATAGTAATTTTTTTTAATAGCTGCAGACTCGGTCATAAATCATCGAAGCGGGATAACAACATTACGTTTTTCCTCTCTCCCGCTTATTGGTAGGATATGGTTCTTTTGCGTTAGTGGTGGGATAAGTATTACTATTATTTATACAAATAGTCGATAAATGCTATCGAAAACATTTAAATTAAAGAATTCTACGACAGAATCATCGTTACCATTTTCAGCTTCTTTTTTATCACAGATGCCCGGAGCATCAATGTTTATGACCAAGTCGATAGCGATTAAATTATTGACTACAGTTCCGATTAATTGCAGTTTTATGTAAAGTATAGCGCAGTTTTAAGTGGGTGGTGTAGGGTGGTGAAATATAGGAGGTCGGGCTATGCCCTACGTCTTATATCATTAGCATAAACTAAACTGTCAAAAAGTGTTCTACAGCCTAAAATCTGTGTTATGAGCCCTCTCTGTAACACGTAACTGTAAATCAATCGTGTGAACGTCCACGATGCCATCATCACTGTGTAGCTAGTGACAATAATTATGTCAATCATCTTCTATTGTTCCGAAATTTCGACAATTCAACCCCACCATATCCCGTATGGTACGATATACGACATTTTTTATTAAATATTAACTAAATGAATAAAAATCACGTTGGTGTTGAGAACAACCGCTAGTGGCGACATCTATACGGGTTTATTGTCATCAAGTATAAGGGTTTGCTCATGCGCAAATTAATAAGGGTGCTTAAGAATTGATAAGTGCTTTAGTTATGTGGTTTTTTACTGCTGGTAACTTTTATAGCAATAAATATGGCAAAATGAACTTTAAAAACAGTTGGCCTAGATAATTTACACATAAAATAAAATGGACTTGCTTCCTTTCCTTTTTGTATAGTAAAAATAAATAATTTTTGTGACGAAAGTGAAGAACATTTCTAACAAACATAAAAAACTTCTTATTTGAGATAAAAATCGCGCAATACTTTGATGCACAGTTACTTCTTGAATTACAATGATACCGCTGTTCACAACACATTTTATGACATACATATTTGTTCGAACTCTCTCATATTACAAGAAAAAGACGGAAGAAGATAAATTAAAGATCTCTTAGAAAAAATAAATATTTTAAATTAAAGAAGAATGTAACACTGGTCTGTATATGCAATATGTCTTCATTTGACGCTGTTTTTTCTTGAGTTTTATATTTAAATGTTTAAATCTATTATTTTTAATTCCATGCAGTCTATTGTAAGGAGTTAGGGATAGTTATAAATAGACTATAAACGACTTGTTATTAGAAATAAAAAACGTAAAAAATTTAATTATTCCACTTAATTTAAAAGTAATTATATAAAAAAACTTAACACAGTATAACAACAGAGCTGATAAGCATCATGCCCTTATATCTCAACTGGTGTTAAACACACGTTATCATGACTAATAAGTTTTAAACCTGGATCATTAATAACAATCGACAGATGTACTGGAGTTTTTTTACCGTTTTTCGTTTAAAATAATACGGTTCGTTATGTTAACTGCATGTTGCGTTTTGATAATTGTTATAAATTGTGTCGATTCTGAAGTGAGAAATAGATATATGTGAACTGGTGTTTTTACACGTTTTATATTGGATTTACATGTTTCTAATATTAATATACATATATATCTATGTAACAAAATCTTTCAAAGTAATTTTTACAAACTTCAAGACTTCCGATTAACTTGAAAATTTGCACCATAATGACCGACACTACAACACTAAAAAATAAGAAAATAAATTATAGTAAAAAAAAAAAATTAACTGAACTAAAAAGTAGAAAATATTGTTTGATTGTAAAGAAGCGTAGGCTGCTTGACATCCCGAGACGGTGGCGTGACGTGTTCAGCGCGGCTTTCTAAACTGAAGAGGACACGTTTCCTACTCACGACTGTGAGACTACCTGCTTTATGAACAATTGGTCAAGTCTGTCGGGGGTTCAGGGAGTTCCTTCCTAGATTATACCTGAGTCTCCGGCCATAGACACCCGTGACGGAACACCGTGTGGTTTTAGTCGGTTCGATTCCGACATAGCTACTTTGCCGAGTGCTCGGTGAGGTGGTACCCGAGGGGGTTTCAACACGTTAAAAAAAAAAGGCAGCTTGACATAAAACGTTACAAATAGTTCATTGGTAGCTATTTATAAAAGTAGAGTAATTATAAAAATACAAGGAAAAGCTCCCCATGTTTTGGTACAATCAAAAATTAATTTCTACTTTTTAGTTCAGTTCGCTAGTAGTATGACGCAAAGGAGAACAGAAGGTTCCCTTCTGCGACTTTTTTGTTTTGCAATTACTATCTGATTTATAAAGGACGTTGCTTAAAATGCAACCTACAAAGCAACAAGCAGTTCCTAAAATCGCCATGATCTTTATGGAAATCAGTTATCGCAACCGATGATTTTTCTTTTCTAGATTCAAGAGAATACAAAAAAAACCAGTAAGAGCTGCAAAAAGTGATCAGTAAAACAAAAAATATTGATTTTGATAATTTATCAAACATATATTTTTAAAAAAGACAGATTCGCGATAAATAACATTTTTTTTTGTGAAATTAACAACTTTAAATAAATTTAGAGGCGCTAAAGCGTCATGAGAGAGACAGTACGGTGGGTAATACCCATATTTTTCAATGATTGTTGAAAAAAAAAGTATTTATAAGCACCGGTAACCGCCGAATATAAGGCTTGGGTATTGCATTTTTGCCGTTGTGGCGTAGTAACTACTTAGTAATCTGTGGTTGTGGTGACATCCACATACAACAAAAAAAAATATTGAGCGCCATCTAACAAAGACAAGCCGAACTACATAGTAACTACTTATTCTATAACACGCAATGAAAGTACTCGCTCCGATTACTATATAACTTCTCAACATCAACCGTCCGAACTGCGGTCCCTCACCTGTTCAGGATGCTCCTTTTGTGTTGGAGGGACATATCACTCCCGTGTACCTCCACAGCCGTCTTTGTTGTATTACGAAATTCGTAGCATTGTTCTCGCGTTTCTCTTCTCGTATCATAAATAGTTATGACGCCCAAACATGCATTTTGAATACAACCGTTATACAATGCCGTACGAATGGTCCATTTTCTTCAAAAGCCCATCATCATTTCAATTTCCAGGTCATTATAAAGAACATTTATAACATAAAACGTAACAAATCAATGTAATAACCACAACACAATTGTTCCGAGACATTTAGTAACTTTACTGATTGTGTAAAGGCGGCACGAATTTGTAAATCTAATGAAATTTGTAACAGGCTTTCGCTGCAGGCCCTTTATAGCTATGGCGTGAAGAATTTGATATTGCATACTTTTGTATGAAGAAGAACTTGATAGAAAATTACTTATGTCATTAGAATCGAAATATGTATTACAATTTCGTGATCGCGTTAATTCCCGTATGTACATAGTTATATCATAGAATGCGAAAGTTTAAAAGGTAGTAGATACTACAAATCTGTTTAACACTCAGCGTATATTACTAAGGTCACAGATAAGATAAAGGTGACCTAGCAAACCACCCAACGCAGTTTAATGTATTTGTCAACTAATACATTATTACATATTATTATTACATACTTGAATCGAATTCACCAGGCGCCGAACAGTGCAAAATGACCTGCGGCCTCCACGAGCGCTTGCCTGAGGGCGACGGACAGGGCTATCTATCACCCTAGAAGAAGCAGGCCCGAGATGGCAGCGCGACGCGTTCCACACGCGCCTGTATAAATAAGAGGGGGCAGGACCTTCCGCAAATCATAGTGGGGTCGCCTTGCTCAAGAGGCGGCCAAGTCTGCCGGGATTCACAGTTATTTCCTTTCTAGGGTAAACCTGAGGCCCCGGCCATAAGACCGGGTGACGGAACATTGTGTGGTTTAGTCGGTTCGAGTCCGACATATCATCTTACCGTTTAGCCCGGCGCCGGCGCCGCGGCGGTGAGGTGACGACCCGTGGGGGCTTCTACCTACTGTGAAATAAATTCAACTTCTTTTGATATCGGTACAGGCTTCCTGAAGGTAAGATATGTTTTTTTGAAGGCTAATTTGCTTTGTCTACATTACAACACAACGATAGACCCTGACACCAACCTGTCGACTTTCCGGCATTTTCCTTTCCTTTGTCAGAAATTTCTCCTCTTATCTTCCCTACCTAAAATAGTAATTTCTGTATAGATAATATGATTAAAATAAAACAGTAATATGGGTGGTGACAGATGGGCCCCCATGTTGATAATGTTCTATGGTGATAGCGATCGACGCGTGCGCCGATGTATGCGACAGCGAAGCGCATGCCTGTATTATCTACGTTGTTATTGTTAAGTAGAAGGACTTTGGAAATTGTATTTACTTTATACTGTAACGTACACATCTCGGAAAACCGTTATAAGACCCCTGATTACACTCATATTTTCTTAACCTGTTAATTATTGAAGTGTGGACCTCACAATCGCACGCAATAGTATGTTTTAATGGTTGTTAAGATGTATATTGAACGAATATGTATATGGAACTTAGGTGTTTAAATTATGCATATGTATGTATCTATGCATGAATATAGGTGTGGGTTGTTACGTGAATTTCACGAAACGTAACGTGTCTAGTTACTTTAAAGGTGTCGCTAGTTACGAGTACGTGTGATTTTTGTAACTAGTCTCATCTCAGTGTGCGGCTACTTACTTAGTACGGCTACGCTACGCACGGAACGTAGTCATGTCGTAACTCGTAACGTCTCAAGTCGAAGCTACGGTTTTGTGGATACAGTTACATCAGTAAACGTCTAACAAATGGACTTCCCTTCCTAATTTATTCAGGCTTAGGACTGACTGTTTATATATATATGTGTATATATATACATGTATATATATATATATTTTTTTTTTTAATATTTTTTTGGGATCTATTTATACTATCAAAGTATGAATGTGAAAACATTTATAAAACCATCGTATACTACTATGCCAAAAAAGAAAGATCTTAATTATTAATATAATTCGTCAATGAGCCAAAATAAAAATATTTGTGTTTAATTCGAGCCATCTAACGGAACCGCTGAGATTATTTTAAAATAAAGTCAAAATAAAACGAGTATATACTAATTTCTAAAATCATAGACATATGCATCAAAATTACATGCATTGTAGTAACACTTACGCTGTTTTTCTCGGCTCGTTCATTTGCCGGCACAGTGCTAGTGTGTAAAAGTGATGCGTATACCAAATTACACCTGAGTGTGAAAGACAGCATACGTATCGCGCAACGAATTCTCATTGCAATTGTAACGTACGTACCTACGTTAATTTGAAACTCTGTTTGTATGACACGTTAACGAAACGAGGTCTCAGCTTGTATTAGCTACTATGTCGTGTGCGTTGTAGTGAAAATAACCTGTACACAAAAATCACTAGTGTGTTACTTGGCTTGACACTCGTTACGCGGTTACATGTTACGTACGTAGTTACTGTATCTAGTGACGTGAAATAACGCCCACACCTACATGAATATGTTACGGCTAAAAGCCGAAGTACGGTTACGCTTAATTCTAGCCGGCTAAACTTATTCCGTAGCAGTTGGTTAAACTTAGGTTATCCCTACTAATATTATTAATGTGAAAATAACTCTGTCTGTCTGTCTGTTACGCTTTCACGCCTAAACGGCTGGAGCGATTGAGATGAAATTTGGTATAAAGATAGTTTGAGGCCCTGGGAAGGACATAGGCTACTTTTTAACCGACTGCGCAAAAGGAGGGTTATGATTTTACGCGATAACGACTTATATAATATATGTATAAATAGCAGTTCCCGCGCGGCTTCCTTCGCGTGTTCATATTTATACATTTTGCGCGGAACCCTAATTCTTTAAAAAAATAAGTGTAGCTTAAGTTACTCCTTATACCTAACACCAGCTATATGCCAGTGACAGTCCTTTTGAAATTAATCCACCCATTCCGGAGATTAACCGGAACAAACAGACAAAGAGAAAAAAAATTAAAAACTGAATTATAGGCATAGGTATCGTGCAAATGACTGAATGAGCTTAAAAAAACTAATATTTTGACATTACAAACAGACACTTCAATTTAATTTATTTGTATTGATGATTATAATAGGAAGTTTTATTAAAAAAAATTACTATTAAAACTTATTATTATAAAAATGAACGCAAGATTATGGTCACTAGAGTGCCCCTAAGTTTCATAGCGTGATGTTGTTGTTGTGTGAGACGTAGTTTTAAATAATGATTAGAGTCATAGTTGGAATGGAATACATAATTGCCATTACACAAAATTGCTAGGAGATTATTTCTCTGCATATCGTAAATTAACTAATCTAACATCAATGATCATTCAAAGTCATCTTAGTTGCTCCGTGAATTTGGTTACTGAAGAAGCTCCCAAAATTGCAAACACCATAGTTAGAAAAAAAAAATTCTTAATCATCGCCTTAACGAAGGTAAGCACGTGCATTACGTAGGGACATAATGAAGGCGCCCCATCGAGGTGTCACAATAAATATCGCTTAATAATGAAATAGTTTTAATTTATGCATAACTTCCCCATAAACAGTTATGATCACAATGATAAGACATGAATCTTGTCTATTCGCTCACTTAAAAGACCTACGAGTATTAGTAATATTCTATTTTTAAATATGCGCTCCACAGATCCACAGTGATTATTATTTTTTTTAGCAAAATGAATCAAAAGGTTTCTTTTTATTTTTTTACTGATATTTGTTTTTATCATTTTTTGTTGTTTACAGGCGTGAAAATTTTCAAGTATTATATAAATCGTGAGTGATAAATAAATTAAATGCATCTTGCGGACATAGAGATAATATAGTACAATAATAAGACTTTTCAAATCGAATTAAAACTTTCTGGCCGGTTTTTTTTTTAATATAACTTCTGGTAACCCTAAGCGTGAGACTTCGAGATTTCGTTTATAAGTAACTGTTCCTAGTCCTGTCTTCCGTTAATGTAAAGGCGATATTACACGTCTCAACTCAATCAATTCCAATGCGATCATGCACAACGCATATCATGATGATTGAATGTTACGTGTTCAGATTGAATTTTATGAAGAAATGAAATTGAAAGTTATAACTTAAAATTGTTAGTGTAGCACTAGCCTGGTATGCCTGCAGCATCGGTTTCCACAAGATGATTTTACATTTCATTTCTTACATATGAGTTACGAAGAGGTAGTTACAATAATTTTTGTGATAGAAGCTTGATTAAATTCTAATACGACCACAATATAAATCATTGCTTTAGTTAAACATAAGTACATTGATTAAACGAAAGGTAACGCACATCTGTCGCAGCAACGCACAATGGCGTGCCACAATTGGCTGCTATTGTATGCAGATGCGCATGTACGGTCATTTAGCGATCACATCAACTTGCATGGAAAATGTAAATTTTAAATTACCAATTTAGTATCGATATGTGAACATATTTCACGGGATCGCTGTTCACTAATATGTGAGTTGTTACTAGTCATGACCTATATACATTAGACATGGAAAAGCCGCTTACTACAATCTCAAAAGAATGTTTGTCAACGCCATAATAAGTTCGGATCCGAGAAATCCAAAGAAAACCAAAATTACTTATGTGGTTGTTACTTTATAGCAAGACAAGTAAAGTACAAAGTGGCATTTGGCAGGAAAGATTCTCCGGTGATGACCACGAGCTGGGAAGCAGAGAAGTAAAAGCATTCTCACGATATATAAGCAAGCACACGTATAGCCTGCTGCTAAGCTGTTACTAGTTATAGCCCTTCCAAATGAAATCAGGAGACTCGGGTTGCAGTTTGTGTTGACCAAAAATACTTCTCGCTATTAGTCTGCCACGTAAGTGTAGTCCAGATTGACAGATTTTCCAAACTTTCAAAAAACGATAAAGAACTCTCAGACATGCAGGTTTTTCCCCATGATTTTTTTGTTTGCCGATAAAGACTAGCTTTAATTAATTTCTATTGCGCACAAGAGCTTTGAAAAGTCAGAGGTTCGCAACCAGTCATCGAGCTCGATCAAACCTCCAACTTTAAACGTTAATAGTTCGACATTGCTTTGTTAGTTTATTAGTGAACAAAAAAGTAGAGTGCCCTTACGCCGGCCATAATAATAATTACGTAGTTCTAAGTTATATATGAGGGTGGAAACGTAGAAACAAATTACATAAATGCCTTAAGGCCGTATCTATACCATCAGCTGACCACGGCTCGTGGCACAATGTCATGCTAATTAAGAACTCTGTTATTTATATGAGCAACGTAAGACCCTTAATTATTTTGGGAGGTGGAATATGGACATGCTATAAAGAGGATACCTTAGATAGGAAATAAAAATAAATCCAGCTTGAAAAAATACTTAGCAAAAATAACGTATAATAAGATAATGGATAATATTGTAGGTACTAGAAATATTTATATGCAAAAATGTAAAACTGTAGGCCTAGGAAATAACTTTTTTATTATGGGAATGATCACACTGAACACTACAAGTAATTTATCTGACAATAGGAAATAGAGACGTCACAAGTCTATATTGCATCCAACATTCTATTCAGATACTAGGATGATCCCAGAATTAAAAATAACATAAAACAATATATTTTTTAATTTCACCACCTCACAAAATTCAAAATCTACATATAATTGACCAAACCTACACATAGAATTGACCGCACAATATTTTAAATTTTAATATTGGAGACAGAATCGATTCAAGTAAGTTTATAGAAAACACACCTTTGAAATATGAACACAATTAGACAGCTGATATTCACTTAACAGCTGTTCCCTTCACCCGTTTCGGTCCAATACCTTCACGGCAACTGGGTAACTGGACCAACGAACCGCCAACTCATTCTCCTTTATTTTTGAAATCAGGACTTCACGGAGAAGGACAATCACTTCCACTTTCAAAAGCACTTTCGATTTTACCCTTTTTTATAAAGATGGCCGACATAAGTAAAAAATGTAACGTCAAAAATTACGGTCAGTCACGACCAGCTCGTGTGATTTGGGTCTAATAACATCTCTAATGACCTCTCATTTAAAATTTAGAAAATATTTGAAATGTTTTCACGTCCTTAATGGTTCCAGGGTGTATTTTAGTTTATAACGCTAATGGTGGTGTAGTCAATACTTAAATATAATGAAGGAAAGAGTTAGGGTTCAGATATCATTGTCTCCTAATATCCTTCCTAGTGAACCACACAAAAATCGTGGTTTAAATAACTTACATAGTGAGTATGATACCTAACAACCGATCTAAACCTTACCGGAAAGAATATCTTTCCTATAACAAAAAAGGCCATATATTACCTACTATATGGTGATCAACCCGATGGACCAAGAGCAGGCGCTCTTTTGGCTCTACTCGCATGTTAGAAGACACCATTAGATATGCAGCATAACGTAAGAAGAATAAAGATGTTTCTCAAAGACAGACATTTATTGTAAGCATACATATATGTAGATGTTATGTATTCTCGTATGATATATATGTTATTTATTTTGTGTGTTCCTTTCATTTTTGCTTGAACGATCCTATTTCAAATTAGGAACCGTCTTGCTAGCTAACAGAAAACTTTGTATAGTCGCACCAGTGTCCCAACGACTATGAATCGATTCGTTACTTACAATGTTATCATTAAGGTGACTTGGTGGTAAATTAAAAAAAATAGGTACATTTAAAATAAAAGTTTAGTTATTTTAGGAACGTCTTACAACCGAAGGCCTTTGACAATAAAGTTTTTTAAATCCAAAGTAAAATGGTTGTGCAGACGCTGTTTAGGTATAAACATAGACACTATTTATCAAAACTGAAAGTCCATTTCGAAACAAAATTTTTAAATAATATATTTAATGTAATACATGTAAAAAATAATCAAAAATGTAATAACAGCTTTGGAAATGAATTTTCCATAATGTGACAAATAAATAGGAATTATTAAACCCATCCGTAGCGCACGCGTCTCGTCGCGCGTGCTATTCATAATTAATTCAGCATTCGGCCGCCAGGTGGCGCGGCAGATGGACTGCACATCATTTACATTTCTAACGCAGCCGCTGCTGATCGATGATAAGTTGTGACTTGTGGTCAGCGGTGATGCATTTATATTCAGGAATTTAAAAACTGGGAGTCGAGTTAGGTTAGGTTAGGTTAGTTTTCCTAAAAGTTATGATCTTTGAAATATGACTTGTAAGATATGGTTTATTATGATTAGGTAGGAATAAGATGTACATAGGGTACATCTTTTAAAGCACTGCCAGTATTAACTCATGCGAATATATTAATTCGCTTATTTATTAAAAAGGTAACAAGGCTGATAAAGACTTGTCCCAATCCTACAAGAAAACTTCTACTATCTATCATATTTCTTGGAATATTGCGCCACACAGTACGACATAGTTACGTCATTGTAAGGTTACTGTTGTTCATATCGCAGTGCTATTTTTTTTACAATAAAATCCGCAAATAATTGTTCCCATTGTATTGCTGTTTTACTTATGAGTTTCTTGCTTTACACAAATTATTTGATAGTGTATGTGTTATATTTTAAAAAGTACAATAGGTTAAACAAATTCCATTCCAACAACTAACCTAAAACAAGCAAATCGCGAGCTATAGCCGCAGAAACGTTCCTATTCTAACAGTGCTATCTAATCTCAGCCTTCTGTAGTACCACCTCATAGCCAGCTGGCTCCAATTCTAGGTGAATCTTCCTATGCCCTGCCTCCGTCGAAAGTATCCGTCAGAGATTTTTCTATGTATGTAACCTAATAGAAAAAAGATGATACGTCAATGATGTGAACCGACACTGACATCTTCCACCTTTCTTCCTCACTATACATATCGCGGTTAACTTAAAAAACATACGGTTAACGAACACAAAGCTTATCCAGAGTATTAACCTACATATTTTGGGATAAAACACAACATCGCCATACCCTCGGCGCGGTAGGTACCCTATAGGAATGGTCCCTGTGTCAATAACAACTTTAGGAATATATAAAGAAGGTCCAAGTACAATCAGATTTAGTATCTGTTACTGCACTATTGAAAATATTTCAAGTCAAGTTCAAGTCATTACACCAACGCATACATGCGTTGGTGTAGTGACACCTTAAACTGCTATCCATGTTTCAGATTCAACTTGAAATATTTTCAATAGTGCAGTAACAGATACTAAATTTGATTGTACTTGGACTCTTCCTTATATATTGCTCAAGTTTTTATTGACACAGGGACCATTCCTATTTGCAAGCACTGTCTTTATAAAAGAATAATTTATGTTCTTCAAAAAACCTCCGTCTAAAAATATTTCAAAAGCTCATCAAAAGCATATAGTTCGCTGTGGTAATTAAGGAATGTATAATTATTTCATTGAGATAAGGTCTATTATAATGACAGGGTCTAGTGAATCCAGGGGTTACAAATTGGGGTGAAATGTGATTGTTTTACAGATAGTGGTGGTTTTTAAGGGATAGGCTACCCTTAGAGATCGGTATTATAGCTATTCCTTAAGGGAAACATTCTTTGACACGACTTAAATTTTTCTTTAATTTCTTTTGACTGCATATTCTTCTTGATAACACGATTTCTTGACACATAAATTCAAGATCCAAAGAAATACTTTTTGCATAATTTACGACACTACGCCAATATTTTTTTTAAACTTTGCGACTCTTATACATATTAAATGTGTTAATCACAATAATATTAAAAGGTACAATACCATTGTGTCTTGAAAATAAATAAATAAAATGTTTTGTTACCCGACGTTTCGACCGAATTGTAACGATCGTGGTTACGGGTGGATTCCATGGTTGGTCCATCAAGTCCATTGGTTGGTTCAATCCACCATGGTATTTGTATCTCATAAATCTTATCGCAATAAAGTCCCAATTGACACAGATGTGTCAATTGGGACTTTATTGCGATAAGATTAGAAGATAAGAAACTATTGGCGTAATTAGATAATTACGCCAATAGTTCTGGTCTTATGTAGGGTACAGGTGCTTCCTTATACAAGCATCTGTAGCGCTTATCGCCGACGAACTTACGGTACAAATACCAGTTATTCTTTAGTTCCATTTTTAACCGACAAAAAATCGAAGGAGGTTTTCAAGTCAACGCGTATTTTTGTTACCCTATATGTCCATGCATTACTTTATTATTTCCTTTATCAATGAATTATAATTAGTTTCAATTAAATTATTAATTTTAGTTTGAATATTTTTTATCTAATTTGTTTTCTTATTTTTTTATATAAATGTAGTAGTATGCCTATCAACCTTAATGCTAAGAAATCCTTAGCTAAGTTTTTATAATCCCCAAGGATATGCCGGCGTAAACTCTTTTATTTGTAAATAAAAACATACTTTTGTCGGATAATAATTATCCAATTTCTTCGTATTAAAAATCAAACAATAGAATATTCTATATTGTACATCATATAAACTATCAATGGATATTGAGTTTTTCACTAAATGCGATCTCTTCCAGATAAACTTAGGATGGATTAAGTGACAGGAATGAGTGGTAGTTAACGGTGTACTAGATATAATAATACATATGTATAACTAAACGCATAAATACATCATATAAACTACCAATGGATATTGAGTTTTTCACTAAATGCGATCTCTTCCAGACAAACTTAGGATGGATTAAGTGACAGGAATGAGTGGTAGCTAACGGTGTACTAGATATAATCATACATATGTATAATTAAACGTATAAATACATATATAAGTAATCATATACAGAGATAATGCATATCAATATTTAGCAAATAGCATTACAACAACGATAATAACAAAATATACTGATCGAGCTATAATCTTAGGGACTTTTAACGATAGCTATGAATGCGTGTATGGTTTGAGTTTTTCTTATTTCGATTGGCAATGCATTCCACAAATTTACTAGAAAGATTTTATGCATATTTCGATGCTTCTGGTGGAATATTGTAATTTTTTTAAGTCGATTTTTACATAGTAAACTATGACACACAACCAACTGCCGGCGTCGAAAATTTATGAAACCCCTTTGTAAATGACCGTTTGTTCGGCCATAAATAATCATTAATGACATAACAGTGAGTGTGCTTTACATCTTGTGAGGGTAAGCCACACGTCC
Source organism: Euplagia quadripunctaria (assembly GCA_963859945.1). Lineage (NCBI taxonomy): Eukaryota > Metazoa > Arthropoda > Insecta > Lepidoptera > Erebidae > Euplagia > Euplagia quadripunctaria. The sequence goes on along the minus strand of OY982578.1, from coordinate 10,898,374 downwards.
AGGTGCTCAGTTAATTGGAAAAAAGGCAATTTCCAACCCTCCGATCGTCTTAAGGGACCGTAATGAAGACACGACCTTAGTATAGAGTTACAAATTTATAGAATAAAGTAGGCCTTGCGACGTCGACGTGAAAACTAAGTAGCATCGTCAGTAGTTTATGTTTCTAACAGGATTCTTTTATGATATAGGGGGCAAACGAGCAGACGGGTCACCTGATGGTAAATGCGGCGGTAGCGTAATGGCTAAGGGGTCGAACTTGTGATCAGGTGGTTGCAGGTTCGAACCCCACCCAGTGCACTACCGTCGTGAACCCACTCCTAACTCAAGCGTTAAGCTTAGCTGGAGGGGTTAACGAGATTACTAGTAATGTGTAATGTGTGACCCACCTTATTAGAAATCTTTATAAAAAAAAAAATGACTGCCGCCGCCCATGGACACCTGCAACACAAGAGTCACAAGTGCGTACGCTCTTTTCTTGAAGGTTTGAAGGTGGTATCGGCCCTTAAATACCGCAGGTGACAATTTGTTCCACAGATTGGTTGTGCGAGGCAAAAAGTAAATACTGAAATAATCTCATCTCTCATCATCTTGTAAGAAATCTGTGCTTATTTAGATAAGACTTCTGATAATAGCAATTTAGCTTCCCAAGGTCATATTTTTCTCTTTACATTTATGTCGAATACATACATACTCCTTTAGTCATGCCAAAGCGTTTACCGTTGTTCATAATAAGACACAGAAAGGTGCAATGTCGAAACTGATTCGAGTCGTAAATATCATAAATGTAAGGTATCAAGTGCCAGGGGTAGTTTTCTCCACCTCTCAAGCTTGCTTTTATTTATAGGTTATGCTCATAACTTTGAGAGTGTTATAAAACAACGACAATCTTAATTATCTTTAGAAAATACCAGTTTATCTAAAAAAATATGAAAATGGCAAATAAAATACAGAGGAAGATTGGTGTCTAAATTCCACACCTAAGTTTTGGATGTTGAACAATGCCTACTGTGATGCAAAATCGGAACTAAATATTTTAAATTAATTTACATTACACTATTTTTGGCTTCTGTAAACATTCTTAGCGCTATGACCAGATGTAAGTTCACCAATATACTACACCAGGTGGAGTGGAGGGTTCAAGTAGGGCGCGGTCGGACCGACCTTTGTCTTATATCAGATAGCGACAATTACTGGCTTCGTTATAGCCATGCAAAGGGTTATTAGCCTTTTTTATATTTTTTGTTGGTGTACTCATGTCTATTTATCTTTGTTTATCAAATCTACGTTTAAATTTGGAACGGCCATATTGTTTTCATGCATAAGTAGCTTTAGCTTGGTAAGGTTTTATATTACTTTAACTATTTAACAAACTCTTTTGATAAAAAAAAATACTAAACGAAGAAATATCGCGTTTAAATTCGGAACCACCCGATTTAGAAAATACTTCTAACTTATAATCAAAATCATTTATTCATTTGTTTAACATAGGTTTATAGATATAGATGATAACATTTATTATGTCTTACTATGTATTACTATGTTATGCCATGTGGCGTACAAATGCAGTAGCGTATATTGAGAAGAAATTAAAAAATAAATCTTGAAGTTATATATACAGTATTAAAGTAAGTGTAAGATCAAATTATCATTAAGGCATTCTTCTACGGAATAGTAACAATTTGTTTGTTTGTTTTGTCAATTCATAGAAATCTTAACTGTTTCTTAAATCTAAGTATCAATAGTTTCATTTTTTATGGTCTCGGGTAGTTTATTAAATATACGTGGTCCCATTCTTAAAACACTCTTTTCAACTAGAATTGTCTGACATCTATGATTGAATAATAAGACCTTCTATACACTTTTATTAGATTAGTAGATTAGAATTGACTACCACAGTATACACATTGATTTATACGAACGTATTAATATTTATGCATATCTATTAACAGTCTGCATAAGCCCTACAAAGATCTTCTTTTACGTAAGCCACCCAACACTCCGTAATCATTAGGTACTCTCCCGTCCATCCAAAGGTTGCCTGGAAGACGTTACTTTTTACGATAGCATAGGTACTAGTATAATATTATGTTATCTGTGGCATAGGCATACGCCGCCCATTGTGCATTTTATGTAAATAATATCTGTTTCTGTATATTTGGTTTTCTTTGCTTTTAGTGTACAATAAAGAGTATTTATTATTATTATTATGAGTATAATGCTTCTTTTGCTATTTTATTGTACTATTCACAGTCTAAATACTTAGGAGAGGTCGTTACAAGATCAAGAGGAACAGAACACATTGGCGTGTTGCTATTAGTGAAGGCAATCTTCCTAAGTTTTAGGGGACAGAGTTTTCGAAATTCACATGAGCTCATATATATAGGCACGGGTTACTGGTTCCCATTTTATTACGGGTCCATATTTGCCATTGAATCCAAAGTAAAATGAATATAGTACTTCTTAATGTCGGCCGCTATAATGAACTCCTTGAAACTAAAGAGGCTTATCGTTAAATCGTTATCTTATCTGTGCTACCGTTTATCAAAGAAGTACCTCTAATTTCTCAATGCATATAATTCCTACAATTTCCTTTCTTTTAAAACAAAGATAGATAATAATATCATTATTCACCCTTAGTGTTAAACACGCCGCATCGACCGACGTGCGTTTACGCAGGATGCGTTAAATTTATGCAAACATCGCAAATTACCGCAACTGAGGGAGCTTTTACGGAGGGAGTATCTCTCTTTACTGGTTAAACCTACATTGAAAGAACAGTACATAATTATTTTATTAATTTTTAGGGTTTAATATACTTACAATCAGTTTTTTTCTTTTTTTATAGCCAGCCGTTTCGGTAGGCGCGCTGAGAAATAAAAATTGTAGACAATACTCATTGCAAGCATAAACTGCAACAGAATATCACTTGAGATACAGATGCCCCAATAACCAAAATCTATAAGTTAGTTGGATTAACCTTTGGTAAATTGACACCACGTATTTTTTTATGAATTTATTAAAGTAGTTGTTGCCCGCGCGGCCATCGTAAAAATATACTTTTTAAAGAGAAAACTTCTTTAACAGCGATTTTTGGTAAAGGCCAAACTAATGACACCGATGCTAATGGGCATTAGTATCAGTGTCGTTAAAAAATAGTTATTTTTTATAGGTTTTAAGTATTCACCTGCCTCGGCAGTCGCCATGACTTATAATGTTTTTCAACGTACATGAATTTGGCAAAGAAGCATATGATGTATCTGATGACAAACGTAAACGACATATCTAGACATGTGTACGACCTTGTCAAAATGTTTGTAAAACGACATAATTACCTACAGCAGTATTTTAAGAAAACTGTAGCAACGAGGCTATTTCACAGTAGGGTTAAATTAAATTATTATACAAGTCCTTATGAAATTAGATGCTATTTAAAACTTTTGAAAAATTTTATTCAGATATACTTTTTTTTTTGTTATAGGGGGCAAACGAGCAGACGGCTCACCTGATGGTAAATGACTACCGCCGCCCATGGGCACCTGTAACTCAAGGGTCACAAGTGCGTTGCCGCCCTTTAAGGTGGAAATAGGGGAAAAGGGGGGAAGACGGGAGAGGGGTATTAGAGGGGAGAAGAGGGGGGAAGGACGGGAATAGGGGAGAGGGAAGGGTTAGGGCCCCCGGTTACCTCACTCACGGGGTGAAAAGCAATGCAAGCATTGTTTCACTGCCCGTTTTCTGTGAGGCCGTGGTATCGAGCGGAGTCGAGCCGGCCCAAACGTGCCGAAGCATGGCTTTCCCACGTAAAAAGTACTTTTTAAATACTTAGAGAAAAAAGTATTTTTTAAATCAAATATGTCTCATAGTAGCCTTCTGAAGCATTAATTCTCAAGTAGGTACTTACCAACAAACGAGCCATATACCTGTTTACCACATCGGTATTTCACAAAAGAATATCAAGTCGATACTTGATATTCTTTTGTGAAACACTGATGTGGTCCAAGTCCTTATGCACTTAATAAGGACTTGGATTAAGGACCAACACTTTAAATCTCAACCCTATCCTTAAAGAACTATCATTGAACAGCAAATTATATCTTGAAGATTCAATGCACATAAAATAAAAATGCAGTCCTTGCTTTACCATTATATATTCTCATGCACCATAATATTTAAAAGCTGTTCTCCCCAGGAGTTTCCTGAATATAACTTATGTTTACCCGGTTGATTCTTAATTTGGTCTAAATGTGTATTGGAGAGCCCTCCCGTGGTGACGGGTCACAACTGGGGTCGACGATCCCGCCGCTAGTGACATCTGTCAGCGAGTGGATGACTCTTGAAGATTTGTAAAGACAAAAATTCTAAAACTTATAAAACCGTGGTGAAAATGAGCGAAAAATTAAAAAGTTAAATCTTTCACGGTTTTCGATGCTGAACTTTTTTCTGATATTGTTTTTTTTTTGGTCCCAGGGCTTTCTTCTTCTTTTTTAGAACCCGCTTCCCTAGCAAATATAAAATCGCAAAAAAATTACCTTCCTCCTCAATGAACGCCTCTATCTTGTGATAAAATTATGCAAAAGAACCTTTCAGTTTTGAAAATATATTATTAATAAATAAACATTGACACGTTTTATAATAAACAATATTTTCCTTAGTTATTATATGTAAAGCTCCTTAATATAGGAATGAAAGTGTTGAAAGGTAATTATAAAAATAATATAATGAGCATCCTAGTTAGCGCATACATAAGCTATAAAGTACCTATATGTATATCAAACGTGAGTAGTAATTATTGTTTCCTACTTATCGGTGGCAAAAGTATCTTATGGTACTTCGTCGATAGGTAGGGCACATTTTTATATTTATTTAATTAAAGCTACAGACCCTACCAATCCTAGGAAAGAATGCGGTTACATAAAAGACTGTTTGAGTTAAAATTTTAGAACAGTTAGATACTTAAATATTAAGCAACTAGCTAACCCGCGCAACTTCGTGTGCGTTTGTAAATTATTTTCCCCGTTTATGCAAGATTTTTTAGTGATGCTCCGCTCCTATTGGTCGTAGCGTGATGTTATATAGCCTATAGCCTTCCTCGATAAATGGGCTATTCAACACTAAAAGAATTTTTCAATTCGAACCAGGAGTTACAAACAATATTAGTATAGATAAAACATTAGGTTATTTATATCTGAAGCTATTGCAACTTCTACAAATTGAAATGTAATAATACATCCTACTAATATTATAAACGCGAAAGTTTGTAAGTATGGATGGATGTTTGTTACTCTTTCACGCCAAAACTACTGAACCGATTGCGATGAAACTTGGTATGTAGATAGCTGGAGATCTGGATTAACGCATAGGCTACTTTTAACCCCGATATTCCCACGGGATCGGGACTTACGCGGGTGAAACCGCGGGGCGCTGCTAGTTTATTATAATAATAGATCACATTTATGGAAGATCACGTAAGTTAATCTTTAAGCTAGGTATTAATTGTTATTCTCTTAAACAGCGGAGCTGACAAGAATTTATTAAAATTAATGACTTAAATAGGTAGTACGTAAATATTTTATTTATCAAAATACATTTCTATTAACAGCCATAAATCCTAAACAATGGCTAAGAACTAAAATGCAGATGCACAATGCAAGCTGCACAGACAATAGCCAATCAGGGTGTCGCGCCGCGCATGCGCTATCACTCATGCACGCATTCCTAATTCGAAATTTTAATATTAGGAAATCCACATGTTGCAGTTTAGCGGGATTGTCGTCTATGGCATTCCAATCAACAAAACACATTTATTCACAAATATTTTGTTAATAAGAAGTAAATAAAATTAACTATTTGTTAAGGTTTATAATGTAGTTTACTAAATTAACTATTAAATCTTTGGGAAATTACACTTTAACCATGGTAAAAATGTGAAATTCGTTAGGTGGGTATCCACAGTTCCAAACGCACAATAAAAGGTCTATGTCGTATTGTTTTCCACATGTATAAAAAAATGGTGTCTCCCTGTTAAATGTTTATAATACTTGGGAATTGTCCTAAATTCTCTGTCGCAACTAGTTACCCTAGCATTGGTCAGTAATTATGGCTTCTTGTTTGCAGTATAAATATCCATTTTGTTACTTGTAAATATAATAGGCTCTAATTTGACAATTGTTTGTATGTTTAAAAAGGATTTAGCACGAGCCACTGTCCATTCGTAAAGTACACAATTACCTATAACAAACTTATTGTTATACAAAATAAGGGTTAGGTGTTGCAGTTTCATCTTTTTTTTTTTGTTTTTTTTTATTGTATTGTACAATATGTTGTAACCATAAATTATATTTTTTTACTTTTGTTATAGAATGATGATGCTCTTTGATTAATATTATTGTGTGGCCTTGAAAATAAAAGTATTTGACAAGACTTAATTATTCTTAGTCCAACAATATTTTTCGTGGAGTGGTTTTAATAATAAACAGGTTTATAACTATGCCACTTAAAAGGGTACGGCATTGATTGCAAAAGGTCAACTGTTCGTCATAATTATGTATTGGAATCGGCGAACTGGAAAGCACTTCTAGAAAGGCTGCGCTTAATCATTTACAACAATAATTATTATTGCAGTTTTGCTTGTATATTTATGTTTTTGTTTGTTTTATGGTACAAGGGGCAAACGAGCAGACGGGGCACCTGATGGTAAATGACTACCGCTGCCCATGGGCACCTGCAACTCAAGAGTCACAAGTGCGTTGCCGACCTTGGTGGGAGTAGGGGAAGAGGGGGAGAGGAAAGGGTTAGGGGCTCCGGTAACCTCACTCACTCGGCGAAAAGCAATGCAAGCAATTACTTCACTACCGATTTTCTGTGAGACCATGGTATCACTCCGGTTGGGCCGGCCCATACGTGCCGAAGCATGGCTCTCCCACGAATATTTATTTATGAATGAGTTGAAATATGTTATGAATCTAAGGTTGTGTGCAGGTATCTGCAGGTGACTAGGATTGGCGCAGTTCCATTAGCTTTAATCTAATCAGGAAAAAGTTATTAATTTATTTGGTGCCTGATAACTTGATAAATTACAATTTTATTGTAAACATAATTTGATAAAATATTTTTTAAGAACTTCTATAGTTTTGAGACTGGACTTCCAACAATTATTCTGGCACATCATTTATAAAAAACCAATATGTAAGAACATTTTACATGCGCACCTTATTCTTTTCTAATTCTTTAGAGAAGAGTAAATTAATTTACGATATGAGAGGAATTAATTTGCGCTCGACGATTTATAAAATATATACTTCAGTAATTATATTATTACTTAAAACAAAAACACTTAAATAATACAAAACAATACATAATAAAAACTCACAAAGATGCAAACCACGAGTAGTTAAGGTAGGTACTGCGCAAAGTACGGTAAGTCTCATGGTTGCTCAGATCGATGTAGTAATAAAATAAATAATTAATTTAAGCTTATATGTTTAAAATAGCATAGTGCATGTGTCTTTCTTAACACTGAGATGTATGGAATGGGATGGGAATGCGCCTTTACTTATCTTGATATTATAAGATGCTCGTCTTAGTTGCTACCTTATTTTTAAAAGGCGCTGAGTAACATGTACAAATTATAATGTTTCCTAAAATAACTATTTTATTTTTAGAGTTAAAAAAATCAAAGAAGAATGCATTTATTAATATATTTTTATATAGACTTCTAGATTTAAAGTGGTGGACTGACATTTGTATGAATTAATAACATTAAGATGTTAAAGAAATGTTTTGATTTTTTTGGGAACCATATAGGTAATCATATAATATATAAGTACGTCACTTACTATTTGTTTACGTTCTTAAAATGTGTCTAGTATTGCGAGCTTAGTTAGATAAAGCTAAATAGCTTTATCTAACAATTCTACAACGTGTTATATTTGAATTCTTATCCACGCTTCTGTTGTCCAATGCAAAACTAGTTTACAAGTCGAACTAATAGACTATTTCTACTTCCTAGATGTCAGGTATATCCTAAGAAATACCTTGAAACCTTGGCAAACCGGTAATCTTTTGAAAAAACAGATTGATTGATGATTGACTACGGCCTTCAATATTTAAACTTATTCTCGACGGCGATTAGGCTACCATACCCATCTACGCTGTAAGAAATCAAAATGCAAATCCTTCTGTGCTCTGCCCGCTGCGTCTTCTACGCAATGAAAGAACACCGGATATCTCCCGTGCCTTTCCGCAGTATCTTTGGCTACGTGAAGTAAGCTCGCTTCAAAATACAAGCTCTTTAGTTTTAGATAAATCTTAGGCTAAGGCGTCGAACTTCAATCTCCAATCCCCACCCAGTACAATACTGACGTGAACCCACTCCTTAAAGAAGCATTTCGCTTAGCTAAAGTTGTTAACAAGAATACTATCCTAGGAATGTGTCAGCCATGTTACTTAAATAAAAAAATATGATCCGAATGGAACACGCGAAGTCACACATGAAGAAATATGTATAATCCTTCCGGCACACATTTCCTTCATAAGCGCATGCCCGATCTCGTATAACGGGACATCGTCGGTGATATAATATGGTAAATAATTTCCCTTCACTCAGTTCTCTAACCCTTCTTAGTTAATGAATTCTCCGTCGCCCGGCGGTACTAAATCAATCGAATGTCGGGCACAACAGTCTTTTGTTTATCTAAAGACTTGTTATTCACGAGTTTCAATGACTATTAGGGGAAATCGATAAATTACGTGAGCTCATAATGAAAGGGATGAGTCGAATAAAATCTCATTTCTCTCTGAGGCGGCACAATTGAAAATTTGAAATTGAAAACGACATCTTTGAACAATACTAGTACAGTTTTACCGTTGCCGTTGTCAGGAGGGGTCAAAATTAATTAACAGTTCACGTAATTAATGAATACTACCTTATGGTTTCACATAACATTCAAATATCATACGAAGAGACATATTTTGTAGTTATGCTTGCATATGTATGGATAGCAACATAATTACATAAGTTGTGACTGGTCTTATAACATGCAAAAGTTTTAGATCTGTGCTTCTACGATATTACTAGTAGTATCTACCTGGGAGACCTTTTTGTAAAATCGTATTTTTTTTTGTAGATAACATTGCATTTTTATAGGAAATAAACTATGCAGTTCAACTTAAAATGCAAAACTGTGTCTGTATACAAAATTTCATCAAAATCGTTGGAGCCGGTTACTAGATTCAGATTATATATATATTTACAAGGATTGCTCGTTTAAAGGTATTAGATAGATATACAGTTTAAATCGTCCATTTATCAAGACCGAGAAACTTAGCGACTTCTTTACTAGAATTTGGCCGTTTGTGAGCCTACCATAGTCATAGTTGACTGTTAATTGATAATGACAATACAACGTAGCAAATAGTATAAATTGTGTGTATTTCGACTAGTAACTTTCTATGATACAGAGCTCAATAACCAAGAATATAAGGTTGACTGGTAGATAATGCCATGTGGCATTAAGTCCGCCTCATGCAATGTAAAATGCAGGAAGTATTAAATAAATAAATAAAAATAAAATGTAGATACATTATTTCTCTAAAATTTTTGAAGTGAAACCTTCTAATAGCGGCGTTGTGCACTTTTTGGGATGGGTACAAAATTTGTTAAACTCGCGTCAGGATACGTGACCTGGTCGAAAATTCGTAAGACGGAGCCGAGTTTCTTATATTTAAAAAAATATAACATTCGAAATTTAAACATTTATGAGCGGCCAGGAGCGCAGAACTTCCAGCGTACCCTATGTATAAATTTAGATATGTTATTACCTACTTTTTATTTTTAAACTAATTATATATATCCAGATGTGTGTGTGTGTATGTATATATGCAAATACATGGTGAAGTTATGTTTTCACTTCTGACGTGCAATCCTATGACTGGCTGTTTTTTTTAATTACATTATTCAACAAGCACACTTCTTACTTTATACCGTTATTGTTTTAGATAAAAGAGAACACCATTTTGTCTTTGACTGTAGCTACGTAAAATCATCAATGTAACATTTATGTCATCATATTTACATCAATGTAACATTTATGTCATCATTTCTGTTTCACAACATCTATATTGTTATTCATAAAAATAAAAATCAATACAGTCTTACAGCACTACTGAAGCCACAAGCAAACAAAATGCAGTTTAAAACTTATTTCCAATTACATTACGAAAGAAGGTGTCGGGTAGCAACTGACTATGAGTCACTCTAAAGTATTCCCGTCAATCTCGTGACTCACTACCCTTGCATCGTACGTTTTTTAATTTAATCTTTAGGGTTCCCTTCAACGATGTCGTCTGTCATTTCTGTCATGTTTTTTCAATGAGTAATAAATTATTGTATTACGAAGTAAAGAGGTGAGGAATGCGTTTGAATACTTTGTATTAAGTAGTGAGCTCACTGAAAAGGTAAGTATTTGGAGTGTTTACTTTGAAAACTATTTGCAATTTTTAAAGTGAAAACTTCTTTAGGCACGTTTGTGCACTTTTGCTATGGGGAAAAATCACTGAACTCGGGACCGTCACGTCTAATAATAGATATATAGATCCACTAGAGGGCGCTAATCTAAACATTGAATTCTGTCAGCTCCGTATTAATTAATATCACCAACCTGCTAATGTGGCGTTTTAAGTTCGTCGTTTCGTTTAAGTTCACTTCTGTCGCCAGTCCCAGACTGCCAATTTTTTTTTTTTAATCTGAATTTGTGGCAAAAATCTTGCGGAAAACCTGATGGTACAAGAACAGAGGCAAATCCAGTGGTGTAAAATTCTTAAGGTTCAACTTTAAATACGACAACGACAATGTTTACTTTTTTCCGGAAGCAGCAATGTGGAACGCTTCCTGCTAATGTTCTACAGAGGTTTTAGTATATGCCCATATGTAGGGCCACTCTGTTTCTGTGCGCTTCTCTCTGACTAGGTTTACGTTCACTGTATTTGAATTTGTTCAATGCGGTAACGTATTCTCCTCTATCGCACAAGAAAACCTATGTGTGAAACGCTGTCGGTTTACGCTGTCTCAGGATTCGTTCAAGGAGATGGACACAGGCTGACCCGCCTAACTTTTATCCTGGACCAAACCGAACATGAACATAAATGGTGTTTCTACCCGGCTGGGAGGAAAAAACGTTTGTATTCAATCACTATTCGGCCTGGTGGTGTCGACACGGGTAGCTCGTCATCCGATTGACGATTGAGAGGAAAGAGAGGCGCGTATGTGTCTTTTTTGAACGTTAAAAAACTTAATGACATACTATTATACACTTAAAAAAAAAGGAATATAATCTTGTGAAAGCATGTAAATGTATTATAAATTCTTGGGGCTCAGGGGTGTACCTACGTAAGGTCGACCTTACGTACAACCCTGAGCCTCGACCATAACCGATTATGATTAGGTACATGCTTAAAAAACTTACAAAAGTTATAGTACCTAGCTGCACTATTGGATTTGGAATAGAGATGTCCCCCACCGGCAGTGCAATATTCCATTATTCGATCGACCTGGCCGTTTCGATCGAACTGCAGTGCATCTTCAGTACAGTTGGATCGAAACATGATGGAAATCAGTATAAGCATGAGTGACATTATCGCTATTAGGTCATGGACAGTGCTCTACTCACCCTATTGTCTCCGATAGTCTAAGGCATTTATTAACCCTTGACCTTAGCTGCCTAAATTTAAAGGTACGAACACGCACCTTGAATCTGCTTTTTCGTATTAGATAATTCTACAAACAATGTTAATACCACTAATATTATAAGTGTGAAAGTTTGGATGGATGGATAGATGGATGGATGGACGGATGTTTGTTACTCTTTCATGCAAAAACCACTGAACCGATTGCGATGAAACTTGGTATGTAAATAGCTGGAGACGTTGATTAACGCATAGGCTACTTTTTATCTCGATAGTCCCACGGGATCGGGACTTACGCGGGTGAAACCGCGGGGCGCTGCTAGTAGCACATATATTAAACAAAGTTAAAGATTTACTTCAAGTTTGAACATACATATTTATGATCACTCGTATTTAAGATTTTTTACTTATATATCGTGATATTTTACACTACACACATTTATATTACTTATCAATGACTACACAACTTCATTTGTGCAAACAAACAAACTGCCCGCCTTATTGTAAACAAATATCAATTCTGTTATTAATTACATCAGTCGAAAGGACAAACAAACATGTATAACATTTCTGTTCTCTGTTCTAACATGTCTGTTTTTGTGTTAAAAAAATAAGCTTATAGAAAGACTTACGACCTGGTTTTAATTACATATTTACTTCTAACTAAATAAAGCTAATTTTATTTCGTGAAATGTCACGTGATCTGTTGGTGATTTGGTTGGGCCCTGCCCAAATCGAAACAACACTCGAATGTATTATATACTAGCAGTGCCGCGCAGTTTCACCAGTGCAAGTCCCGATCCCGTGGGAATATCTTGATTAAAAGTAGCCTATGCGTTAATCCAGGTCTCCAGCTATCTACATACCAAGTTTCATCGCAATCCATTCAGTAGTATTGGCGTGAACGAGTAACAAACATCCATACATCCATCCATCCATCCAAACTTTCACATTTATAATATTAGTGGGATTAATGGGAATCGGTCACATTCCTTTCTCTATAGTTTAAATACTCTTTTGGTTTTTATTATTATTTATTTAGTTATAATTCCTGCAGGCCACGTGATCAGTTGCTTCAATGGATAGTCTAATCGATGTTTTATTATATTTGTTTTATTTATTTTGGTCTTTTTAAGGTTTCTTTTAGGACTTGCTTTTTTCATCAGTTACCTTTTTCTACTTAACAGAAAAAATATGCTAAGTTTCTTTCATTATATAAAGCAAAGCACAATCTACTGATTTGATCTTTGATCCGTATACCTACCGTATACGTATGTTCAGCGACATCACTATGCGTTGTACTGTACCCCGTAGAAATTGACGGGTCAGAGCAGTAGATATAATTTACAATTGGTCATTTGAATAAAATAAAGACAAGTCACCTTTTTCCGTGGCAAGGCGTGATTTGATATCAGATCAATTTACAAATGTATGTTCATTTGTAATTGATCTGATATCAAATCAGTCAGTTTCATTTTATTAAACGCCAAAACAGTTGTTTTTTTGAACATACTAGATATATGAAATACTTTATTTATTTCTCTTTATTGTACACTTTTAAGTAGTAAATAGTGCAAAAGAAGTTACAAATGTTAAGGTATGACAATCGGCGGTCTTACTTTTTGTATTTTTTTTCAGTTTAGAAAAATAACAATTTAAATTTAAATAACGTTTAATATAATTAATATATTATTACAATAACTACTAAATAAATAAAACAACTAAATCAAAATGCATTTTCATTTCGGACGTAAGTAATATAATTTTGGCGCGGTACGGAACCACTCAACACAGCAATTTAACTGCTGATCTGACTGCGTGGGAGAGGAACAAATATTTGGAGCCCGCCCCGACGATAGGAAGTCGTTGGCCAAGGAATTTCGGGATTAAGTCCAGACTACTTCACTTTTGACGTATTTTAGTTGAAACTGAGGCAAAGGTTGCAATGTGTTTAAATGTAAGATAGATTTCTGGAGATGGATGGCTCTAATGTTTACAAAAAACGGAACTGCCTTGCGTAAATACATATATGTACATTGAAAACGAATAACTATGGGTGCAATGTATGTGTTATATTTATCTTACCGCCTTCATTTCTTGTGATCCCTTCAATATAAAGACAACAAAGAAATGTGTTAGAAATAAATATGCAGTTGGTTTATAAAGCTAAACTTCACAGTCCGATAAATATTCGCATAATCCACCTGCTGGCACAGTTAAGATAATATTTACTTCTGCTGGAAACTACAAATATAATATGCAATATATTGGCTGACACATCAGAACTTCACACATCTCACGCACACACGGCCCTCTATCCCTCGATCCCAAACTAGGCAGAGCCGGTCCTATGGTAACCAGACTGCTGATAAACATACATATATATTTCTAAATACCTACATATTATAGATAAATTACACCCAGACATAGAACAAATTATCGTGCTCATCACACAATAATTTGTCCTGGGTGGGAATCGAACCCACGAATCGAATCGAATTATGACTAATGACCACAATGGTTAAAACGAAACGTGTGTTACGGGAGTGTAATGAATTATTTCATATAGTGTACACATAAGTATTTAGTAATAATTTCCACTTGATGCATCCACGGGTTTATGAGAATAAGGGTCTTGACAAACAGACAACAAAGTTCGTAAATCCCTTTTTTTCCTTTTGAGGAACGGAACCCTAAAAAGAGAACGATATTTGTCTGACTTCGAGATAGAGATGTACGCACATGTACAAATAGTAGGTCTATCGATAAAGAGGCAATAATTTGTGTGATTCCCGAACAGCTCCTTTGAGCCTAAGGCATACTTTAGGTTTACCCCACGACTCGGGAATATCTCCCTAGTGTAGTTCAAAGAATTAGGTTTTAAAAACACCTATAATCTTTTATTTAATATTTTTTTAATATTTAAGTCCTCTTTGAATTCTTACCGCATAACAATGGTTTAAAATATCAAACTTTGTAACTCCAAAATTTTCGAATTTGATTAGTTTTTCGTATTTTCTACTTATTTTTAGTTGTTTTGCTATTTACAAAAAAGTAAAACTGGTAACTTGGTAAGTCCATTATACGTTTGAGAAGTATACGTAAGTTCATTTATATAAACATGTTATCAGATAATAAATCATAATTACAACAAACATAATCACAATTAATATTTAAATGTAAATAAAGCTGTTTTTATATGTTTTATAGTTAGTTATTTAATAAATAGTTTTTCCTTCCTCCTGAAAAATTTTACTAAATGGAGATACAAAATTTGATACTTAACAGACGACTACTTTGTGTGCGATCGTCTCTATGGTAACGTATTTCCCCAATCGGGAAGTTCTAATTTAATTGGGAATTCCACCCGGCCCTAGTATTTACTAGGGCTGGGTGGAATTCCCAATTATCCCTTATCTCTGTATCGCTGTGGGAGTTCACCAACATTGGAATCATAAAGCACGCCTAGACTCTGGCCCATATATTCAAAAGTCAGAGGATGTCATGTCCAAACCCACAGCAGCAATTGCTTAGTGAACTATCGTACGACTACTTTTATATGAAGTAGATTTTTTCTATTCCTCGGGAAGTGCTTTTTTCTAGATAAAAAGTACACTGTCCTTCTTATTCTGATAATCATAATAATCATGTGTGTGAGAGGCCTCACACATTCACTTGAATTTCGTTATAGATATCTAAAGTAACCGAATTTTATTTCCCTACTCGTTCGTAATAATGATAGGCGAGGTATTATGGTAGGTAGAACCGCGTGGGTGACTGAATGCAACCCCGAGCAGTAGGCGTTCACAAGGTACCTTGTGTAGTTGTGGTGGGGTATGATGAAGTGGTAATGTTGGAATCGAACCAACCGAACCCACAGGTAGATGACTCTGATATCCATATAATATTGTCACTAGGGAGTTATAAAGTAAAAACTAACAAACCTTTTTTTGCTACTTAACATTTGTAACTTTTTAACCGACTTTAAAAAATGAGGACAGTCGAATTGCGACTGTATTTTTTTTTTGTTTTTTACCTCAGAACTTTCGACTGGGTGAACCGATTTTGATGATTTTTTTTTTTTTGAAAGCTGGTGCATTCCGTGTGGTCCCATTTCAATTTGGTCCAGTTCTGACAATGGCATCCATGAGAAAACCATATATAAGTATTTTATGGAATAGTTTTTTTTGTCGAAGTCGGCTTTTTTTTGAAAGAATTATTCTTGTCTATACTTCGAGTAAACTCGGCTTCTGCTCCGACTTCACCGACCAATGTTTTCAGCTTCATTGATTTTTAGTCTGTATTTTTTTGTACCAATTAGCTTAGTACATATTTAGTGATATCATCCAGTTGTCGACGCCAATATCGAAAGCATCATAGATTATTACTATCGATGTAGTCACATTATCGATACAAATACTTATGATTCGATGTTATCGACTTTCTATACGTCAATAAATCCCAACCCCCAGGTATAGCTTATACAAGAAATTCAATCTTTCCACGAACACCCAAAATAAAATAAAAAACACCTTTATTTCATCAAGTTAATTTATTTGGGCACACATATACTAATTTTGTAACAGCTAGTCACTAAATAAAAAACATTTAACTTTATTACAAACTTACTTATCTAAAGGACAGATTTTTAGGAAGCGAAAACCACTTGAGAGTGGCCATTTTTAGATAATTATTGCAGAGATCATAGACTAGATTCTACATAATATAGATTTAAATATATCATTATCAACTTTTTAAATAGGGTTAAAAACGTTATTCCAAGACACTAAGGGTTAAGCCATAGGTTCATTTAAACAGACAGAGTATTAAACGTAGACTGAACTCAAAGGTTTACGGAATGTCGCCAGTTCGACTATCAATAATCCTTATTTTTTTAAAGAGACTAGCTACTAGTTCTTCAACCTGATGAAACAGTATAAAGAACTAGCAACGACTAGTTTCTAGATATCAGAACTGGCTGACAGGTGACTTGTCAAAGAAGCAAAAACATCTGTCGCTATCCCACTTTACCAATGTATATAAAGCATCAGTAAGAAAAGAGAGGATAGTGTGTACTTTAACTTTTTAAGCTCTGTCTAGACTGTTTAGTACTAGGTTTTGGTCATAAGTTCAAGACTCATCCTATAGTTGATACCAAATTTGAATTTCAAAATGCATATTTAGTTAGGCTCATTTAGAACGACTGATACCGTTACAAATAGCTAATTTTTAAATGATATAATTGATTTAACAGAATATTATAAACTTCTGAAGCTATTAGTCACACTATCGGGTGGTATAAAAGAGCTTAACTGAATTATAACACAATACAAGATTAATTAAAATGAAACAGGTGAGTTTTAATTAAACCTCAATCATACAAAACGATTTTTTTTAAGAATGGTACAATTTTTGAGGCACTATTAGTACAATCTACTGAGTCCGAGTAATGGGTTTTTGTTCTACAAGGGTTAGGACATTACGCTTCAATTTTATTGGCTGAGGTAGTATTTCCAAAAAAAAATGTATGATATAATACATAACTATTACTTCTATATATTGTACATGGACTTGTTATACAACCTTGTCGACTAACAATACATCGTAATAACACTAAGACATCCAGATTTGACGTAGTCACAAGACTTGACCATAAATCTCAAAATTTCATTTATTACATTTAAGCCCCACATATGATTGATAACTCATTTTGTTCATTCTCATTGAATGATACAATATTTATTGTGACATTAGTGCTAATTATGCAGGATTTAACACACACCTACCTGTCAGAATGATGTTTTTGAAACGAACATTTGACTTTTTTTTGACGTGATAACGTCTTATAAATCGGCTGCACGCACGAAAAAGCATGACTCATTGTCACGTTCCGCCTGAGCCGAGCGTGCAAGCGAGAACGCGGAACAAGCGATAGAGAGGCACGATCGCCTAAGCGATCGTTTATTGACATTGATTTGATTTCAGTTTATTTCTATTACTAATTGTTCGTGATTATATTTAAACAAATTATTTAAATTATATTTGTAGAAACTGTAAATAATATTTGAAAATTAAAAATTAATGTTTTTAACCAGAGTTTTAAAAATAGTGTTTTCTTATGACGGACGTTTTCACGTAAAATTATCGTTCGTAAACCGACTTTACAGACAACCAATTTTTTTTTTTTGCTTGTTATCTACGCCGACTTGTGTTGTAGAAAAGCACCGTGTTGTAAAACTAGCCTTAGAATACGGCAAGCACATGGGACACAATATCAAATTGTTTAACCTCTTGTGTGTGTTGAAAAAATAGAAAACGAAATGAAGCGCTTATATCTAACTATATTAGGTATATAGATTAAATTAATATTTTCTTCGTAATTCTATTTACAACAAAACTTCTTTAGGAAAACTGTGCGTTGAGTAATATCCATTTAGCAACGAAATGGATTTATTATATTCAGTACTTAAGTTGTTTATTCAATTTTTAACATTTTATATTAAGTTAAAATATTTTTTAGTGTTTTTGCAATTTTGTATACACACTCCTCGTTATCAGAAATAATTTATTTCATTGAATTAAATACTACTTTTTATACATTTATATAAAAAATAAACAAAACTAAAAACAATGTGTCTACATCTCAACTTAATTACTTACATTGTTCTGTTATTCTTGCTTATTTTTTGCAAAGATAGTATAATTATTGTATATGGATTCAATACACCAACTATATTGTTAAAATATTGGATCATGCTATTTCTAGTTGAAATCGGAGGACGTTTTACACATAAAACTAAAAACAGTTAAGTTATTGTTTTAACAAGAAGAAATACTTTTTCAGGAGATACCTACATACTATTACAATTATATTTGGCGTACATTATTATTCGATTTTCTTAGAGAGTTCTTAAAGAATATAAATTCTTTAAAACCTATCTGAGGAATTATGTACAATTTATTATAAAAACTTTGTCTACCCCAAATTACACATAAAATTAGATTCCCTTGGAATCTGTACAAGGTGACTAATCTAAAAATATTTTAATTTTGGAAACAATTTTAGCCTCTGAATATCCAAAAAGATTTTAATACATTTTAAAAATTACGATTTTAATTTATTTATTTTCAAAACTAAAATTTCTTAAAAATATTAATTTAGGTTTTTAAAAGGAACATAAAGGGCCTAAACACATTGCTCAAATACATATATATATGATAATTGATTTTAAATAATTTATAAAAAGTACATGGTCTATACAATAAGTTGAACTTTTAGTCGAATATTCTAATTTTTATTTTAGTAAGTAGCTAATTTTCTTTATCACTCGACGTTGCGTCCGCGTGCTTTCTTAACGTCCAGTAATCTGAAAGAAAAGAAAAATTAAATTAATCAAATGTCTTATTTAAATTTAAAATACCTGTGTCTGTGACAAGGATATTTTGACGATTGGTTAAAATCGGAACAAAATTAAACTAAAAAACGGAATAAAACTTCACTCAGCGTTTGCCTCCGCTTTTGCGGGTTTTACGGTGAGTTTCTGGGTTGGGTCACTCATCAGTTTCCCTAATTAGCCAGTTTCATGAACTCGTCAGTTTCTTTATTCGTCAATTCCATGAAAATTTTTAACTCGGTCAGTTTCCCTAATTCGCCAGTTTCGTTAACTCGTCAGTTTCCTCATTTGGTCTGTTTATACTATGTAATTCGTCGTTTTTCGTTAATTGGACAGTTTTCCTACAGTTTCGTACTAATAGTGATAACCCGACCCATATAGAGAAATATAGACTTTTTATTTTTATAAACTTTTTGGTAAATAACTAACAAACTTTTTACTTTTTTGCAGTGTCAATGTCAAATCTACTTTTTTTTGCAGTGACAATCTCAAATCAATGTCGAGTTTATTTTTTCGAAGAAAGTATGGACTATCTTAAAGACGCGTGTACGTTACCCCAGCACGAAAGTGGCTCCTAGAGTGATATGAGTGAAACGTATAATTAGTGCGTAATCTGCTGTAAATGTGCGTCGCAAGAAAAAATTGTGCTTGTTGTCGTTTAAAAAAAAAACGATTGCTGCTGGAGTAACGTTGTTCCAGCAGGAAAATTCTGAACTAATTATCGAATTATCTCGCTTTCTTTCTCTTTCAATCTTATTATTTCTTCAATGTACCAAAAATTATAAAACAATATATTATAACTTCTCTCCTGTAAGTATACATTTTTGTTTAGAATTCTGCTCAAAATAGTGAGCTCAGACCTTGACATATCCCGTTATAATATAAATGCTTAAAACAATGGCTGGCAGGTGGAATGTACAACCGTTTCACATACATTCGCCAATGAGGACGTATCAAAGAGAATGTATTCATTAATGCATGTCAAACAGTTCATTTAACTCGGCAGTAAAAGAGTAGAGATCTGGCACCTAGCAAGTTTTAGAATTTTACTAAGTTTACTTTGACATTTTAAACTATTTTGATATACACTCAAATACTTTCTTCGCTCTTCGGAGCGAAAGGAAGAAACACTAAGTATAAAAATTAACTAGGTAACTTGAACGTTTCTCTGCTGTCCATAGTAGAGGAACTAGAACGGGTTTGGCGGGCACTTACACTGCCACCAAGCAGGCATTGGGATACTTCGTTTCCCCGTCGTCGCACCGTCGGTATATCGTAATCCCGAAGAAGTGTCGTGGGTATGTCTCACGACTCCGATCGGAGGCGAAGGTCCTGGCTTAGTAGCCTGGACTGCGAGGAAGAAAACCTCTATAAAAAATTACTTCAAACCCCGTGGTCTGGTGCGTGGCCATGGGATGCATGACTGATGGTAGTTCAGTCGCAAGCAAGCGTTTTCCCAGCCGGTGGTAACTGCGGACCCTTCGGTTGGACTCAAATTTACGCTTACCCGGGTATTACGGGTTGGTCTTGGCGGTGTGGTTGGTGCCCGTGCGAACCAGAAAAAGGGGTTTGTTACAAACAAACTCACGATCGCATTTATGATATTAGTTAGGATAAAAAAACAGGCAGTCATAGGGACTGAACACAAATGTGAAAACTTAAAACTTTGGAAAAATAACTGTTTTTTTTTTTAACGACGGTGATGCTAATGTGCCGTCGTAATAGTTTGCCTACCAAAATTCGCTTAACGCGGCTAAAGAAGTTTTCACTTCAAAAAATGCGTCATGACATCCCTATTCATATCAATATATTTACTGTCTTAGTAGGATGACAAGATAATATTAGGACGTTGTATCAAGAAATTATCTAAACTTTATTAAGTTTATTTTTTGATAATAGGAATCTCCCTAATTACATAACCTCATCATTTATCACACTCTAGAGCATTTAAAAACGAATTTTTGTATAACAGCACAATTTTTTTTAACTCTAAAGGATCAAAGTTCTTTGTTTGTGAAAGGTTAGTAACCTAAAGCAAAGGGTTAAGTTTTTTAGTCGGTGTTTTGGCCGAGGAATAGTTGGCCAACTGCTGCTGTCTTATCATCGTTTCAACAATAGGATGTTCGCTGCTGACCATATTTATGATTTTATGAAGCCTTTTACTGTAAGATTGTGAGTGCCTACCGATATTTTATGTTCTATTAAGACCCTTAAAAGTTAATTCTATTAAGCCTTATAAAACCGATGTACTAAAAGACAAGTTTATCGATTTTCTACAAACTTGTAAGTTTCATAAAAATAAGTCCCGCAGTTTTACAACGATTCTCTTTTTTTTTTTCAAAAAATAATTACAATGGGTGTTACAAAGTTATTCTGAAATGTTCACAGATTAAATTATTAAGCAAATGTCGTACTTTACATACTTATATTGTTTTCAAATCACATGAACTACCTACCTTGAGAATCACATAATGAAGATGGTGTGATATTTAGTTTAGCAGCAGTTAAAATGCTTGTGTTCGTAAATCAGCGCTTTAGCATCTCCAAATCAACAAAAAAAGCGCTCGAGAGTATACAATAACAGAAGCCACCGGCAGTGTCAATATCAAAAGGCATTTGAAACCTGCGTAAAGTAGCTGAGCAGCTTCTATTGTATTACGCAATCCGCAAACTATTATATTACTGCCGCGGGTACAATTTGAGAGCTTATTGTGTGCGTAACTTACAGGTATCTTCAGTATTTGTATACAACGTGTATCACCGTCGCGAATAACTTTTAAAAACGTCTTTCCTTGGATACTTATTACTTATCACAATGCAAAAGCCAATTCATTATAAAAATGCGATATCTTGGATTTACAGTCAATAGTTTGATTTTGGGCTACGCAATGTAACGCAATACGCGTACTGTGCGGTACGGTGAATGACCTAAAGCGCTCGGTGCCGTCGAAGCAGCTGATTGCATAAATGTTGTTTAATTGATTACATTGCGGTGTCACTGTATGTAAGGAGCGTTTTTTTTTAACCCAATAATGTAGCAAATCGTGGTAAAATAATAATTTAGATTGTTGAGTACCACTTAAAAATGACTACGATTAGATTTTATTTAAAGATTTCCCGCATCTTGTATTAGTTATTTAGTTACAACCGAAATTAGCGTTGAACTTCAAATCTTTCACGGTTTTAAATTTCAATTCACTTTTTATTTTGCTATTCTGCTTCCGAACATATACTCGTATTTATATCAACTAGACAAATTGTTTTAGTAATAAAATAAGTAAAAATAATAATTTTTCAAATAATAGCGACTAGTGCAACAGTCTTTACTTTTTAAATAGAAAACATTCAAACTTTAATACGGACTTTGAAGGAAGTAGACATCGGCAGATTTTGCTGGAATTGGAGGCACCAGACTGGGCGGTAGCTAAGGTAGGTACCGGTACGGCACCCTAGAGAAAACTAGGGGTATCGGAAATCGTAGTGTTGTTTTTCTGCAGGTTAGAAATCAAACCAGAGCTAAGAAGTACAAATTAAAACTGTGAAATACCTCTGACTCAAAAATCCCTTGAACGATTAGAAAAGCTGATGATCTTCGAACAGCTCAACAGATTTTCTTGAAGTATAGCTGAGAACACTCTCAATCAATTCACCTTTCAAACCAAAAAACCTAAATCCAAATAGGTCCATCCGTTAAGGAGCTACGATGCCACAGACAAGCTCACAGATACATACCTTAAACTTTTAACATCTCTCATTTTTGCGTCGGGGTTAAAAAATCAACGCTTATCTTTAAGTCAAGGAGTACGATATTTTGTTTACCGCTTAGGTACATCATTTACGAGATATTACGTACTAATTTCCGTTAGTATGTACAAATAATCTCGATGACCTAATAATATTTAGTGATAATCATTCATGCCTTTAAATTTAGCATAACAATATACATCTCAACTCTCTTATCACCTCAGAAATAGAGATCGAAATAAGTATTATGATAACGTTAACGATAATGCGTTATAAACATACCATATTACAATTAATATTCAATTCAATGTTCAGATAATACAATCGCTAAAGTGTGAACTCACTCCAAAAAGGTTAAATGGATCTAACGAAGAAAGAGACAGCGCTATGTGCAAATAAGAACAGGTTTTGGACCGTGTGGCTGACACGACAGAAAAAAAAGAAAGATTACGGACGTATTTATTGAGTTGAGCTCTGCTACCTGGGTTACGCGTACCCCGTGTAGGGTAGCTGTACCAATTATCGTCCGTTCGATTATTTGTTGTTCGTTTATTTTGTGTCAACATTGAGAGGGTATTTCAAGCATAGAACATATTGAAGCCGATTTTAATACGATTCTCTTGTTAAATATCGATAAAATTGACTGTCAATAACTGGTATATTTATCATTGAATGTTTTAAGATCGCTACAATGGTGGCAGGGGAACGTGGTATACTCGTATTATTTTTAAGTAACTTTAAGATACCGTCCAATGCTTTACATAAAAGGAAACGTCCAATACATATTTATGGGGGCTCATCTTTTGGACAGTACTGTATAAGTAGTGAATGTTAAGAGTACCGTATTGGTGGACCATTGTATAAGATAATACTTACGTTCGGTGGTCTTAAAGATATTTATGAGAAATGTTGCGCAGCTTTTGTGTTTATTTCTTAGTAAGTGTTCAGATGAATAGTTAAATTTTATGTTAATCATTTTGTAGATCTATAAGGTTTCGTAGTGGCAACGTTTCTCTATCTTTTACAACCAACGTAGCAAACAAGCGTATATTTGTTCTCACAGTAAGCGGTTACAGTGATCTTTAAAGACAACTCCAGAAGTGTCATTGACGATCACTTGATCTTTTGTGTGATTGAGGTACTTTTATAGTCAGATTGCTTCGATTCTATCAGAAATCTACTTTGCCTGCCTAGTTAATAATAATTCTGACTTTATTAGTAAAACACTTACAGTGGGAATTAATGAAGTTATTAATCTAATCGGATTTCTAATAATTTCGATTGGGTCATACACGCTCAGCTGTATAAGTTATTAACTCATTAACAAAATATTTTACGTAAAAAGTAACAGTCCAGTGAACCATTTATACTAGATTCCATCAAATAAATTATACTATTTTAAAACGTTTTTAAATTATCTTGCAACTCAGACAGTCATAAATCATTTATATGTGATTTATAACCCACTATTTGGCTATAATTGATTTACCATTCGTACGAGTTTGAAAACTGTGAAATAATAATAATAACTTGACACATCCCACACACGGCCATCTGAACCTCAAACTAAGCAGAGCCTGTACTATGGTACAGAATGCCGATAAACATACCTACTTTTATATTTCTAAATACATACATATTGTTTATAGATAAATTACACCCAGACACAGAACAAATGATCATGCTCATCACACAATAATTTATTCTGGGTGGAAATCGAACCCACGACCTCTGGCTCAGCAATCAGGATTATTAACCGCTAGGCCAACAGGCCAGTCAATGTTCATCTTGCGAAAGTTCATAAAATACGACAACAAATATGGGTACGGTAGATGGGTAGCCCTGTATTAATGGTTTCTACTTTAGGTATTATTAATATCTTATTAAGTACCAAGGTTTTTGACCGATTGCTAAGGACTTTATGATTAAAGCTTATGTCAAAAATCTAATCACTTCTCGGAAGCGTTCAATTTTGGTTTTTAAAACGGATGCTTGCTCTTTCCTTCTCATCCAATTCCTCTATTTAGACTCGTTTTACTAATTAAATGTTTATCATAATAAAATGGTAGAGGAAAATATGTATAAATTGGATTTAGGCAATATAATATGAATTAATCAATTATAAAATTGGTTTGTTTGTGTCTGACATTTATTTAACAGCGCACACAAGCGCCATTAAAACTATTTTATATGCTATATAAATAATACAATTCTAATTCAAAAACTTATGAGAGGTACATGAGTTTTTAAATTTAATTAATTTGTACGTGTTCAGTGTGAATTTAAGGTCTTGTAAACTGCACATCACCATTATATCAAATCGCATAACATGGAGATCGTTTTGAAAAAAATACAATAGATTCCATAATTATATATTTTTAAATCTAAGTTTATGCTACTTACTTAGAGAATAAAATGATTATCTTTCAGATGTTCGCGGTGACTTACACACTGTTTGAAATTAAGATTATTTATCAGACAATATGTAATAGGGTAGCTGACGACTCAGACATAAATATATTTGGACATTTGTCCGAATTGACACTTTTAATTTTAATATTATTTTTAGTGACGATTCGGACCACTATCAAGATTGTACTGAAGTTATATATGTATATAGTCAGTTAAACATCTATAGCTTAAAGCGGAATCTTTCAATAATAAAATACTCTGTGAACTTTTAATACTTTCCTCTTGACTTTCAAGAACTAGGGTATCATATGACGAATCTTACGATAGTATAAAATCTATAGAAAAAAAAAACTTAACCGAATCAACTCAAGCTTTTTTATCTGACTGTACAAATTATCTTCTTGTCCGAATCGTTAGTGAAAAAATAATTAAAATTAAAAAGTGTCAATTCGGACAAGTGCCCGAATTTATTTGTGTCCGAGTCGTCAGCAACCCATTTTGTGAAGCTAATTAAAATTAAAAATGGGCAAGTGAGTTTGTTTCTTTGTTAGCTTTCACGTTGTCAGGGGTACAGAAAAGCACATGGTACATCCGTCGCCTAGAAAAAAAAAAATGTTCCCGATGGAAAAACGCGAGCAAAGTCAATCGTGGGACCCAGACGGGAGTGATACCACGGCCTCACAGAAATGCGGCAGAGAAGCAATGCTTGCAGTGCTTTTCGCCGAGTGAGTGAGGTTACCGGAGGCACCAACCCTTCCCTCCTCTCTCTTCAACCCTTTCCCTACTCCCACCTTAAAGGCCGGCAACGCACTTGTGACTCTTGAGTTGCAGGTGCCCATGGGCGGCGATAGTCATTTAGCCATCAGGCGACCCTTCTGATCGTTTGTCCCTTATACCATAAAAAAAGCCTCGGGCTAAAGCTATGGTAGTCAATAATTCATTTTTATTGCACAAACTCAAGAGTTTTAAGAGATTTAAAAAGTTGCGGCCATAATAATTAATAGCACGGCTGCTAATCGGCACTGCTTCCTGTCTCCATACAAAAAAAAACACCGACTCAAATTGTAGATTTTATAATTGTTTATTTTTTTAACCGTCGCACCAGGTGGTAAGAAGGTGGCTGGCAGAAAATACAATGCACCTTTTCAAGTAGAAATGGCTTTCAAATAAAACGATGTCCAAAGAAAGAATTTGTATCGATGTATATGACAGCGACTGGTGTGTTTAAGACAGACTATAAAGACGGTATGATAACCAAACTTTTGTTTGAATTTGATCCCAACGACTTTACACGTAAAGGAATGTTCTTTCACACTATAACAGACCGCGGTTAACACTAGTGCAGTACTGTTCTTCTGCTGGTAAGTAGGATCATTGGAGCTCTATTGATGGGAGCTAGCAACGTACCCCGCCCTGCGGGGATACAGGCGTGAAGGTATTGTATGTATGATGTAGTGTTGCGAGTGCTTATCGGTAACCTCTGAGCCGGTTCGTGTGATTATTTGCGTACTTAGTTGTTTAATAGTTTTTTTGAAGTGAAAACTTCTTTAGGCACGTTGTGCACTTTTACTATGGGGAAAAATCTCTGAACTCGTGACCGTCACGCTCATAATACATAATTTTATATAATAAATAATTTTGGCCGTCATAATCCATTAATTAGACTTGTATTTTATTTTATATAATTAAATATATAAAATATGAGGTACAACAGCCATAACATATAATCTTAAAACGGTGCCAAATACTTCTCGGAATATTTCTTAGCGTAGTAAATAAATCGTGTGAGAGTGGAATGACTTATTTCCGAGAATTGTGCGCGGGGACCGAATTGTTTGATTTTTAGTTTGTTGAGCTATATTTGTTAAGTATAGGTAACCGAATTACCGGGAAAATCGAGGGATATATTACAAAGGTTTAAGAAACTTATAAGGGCCTGGGAACGGCAATATCCCGATTACTGTGTAGGTTTGTAGTCGGATAATCGATAAAGGGTTTTTTATATAGCAAACATACGCCCCTGTCGAGAAGCGGTTACTTACCTATGAATAGTTAGTTGCAAATCATATCTCTCGATAGTGAAACTCCCATTTATAGCTTTAATCCCAAAATAGCTACGGCTAGCCTACCCACTTAAAAGAAATACTACATTAGTGTTGCTCGTTAATCAAGATCTAAACTAGGATCAGGGAAATCAAGGTGTTACCAGAGTCGGGCGGCGTAAATTTGGGTAAAAATTTGCTCTGCCCTAAGTGCCCTAACTCCAACAACACATTAGAAACCTCGGTATAGTTATATTTAGTTAATCATTTAATTAGTGCCTTAATAGCAACAAAAAAAAAAGGATTACAAACTTCGATTAGGAACAACAGAGCAGAGCAACGAAATTCACTTCACACATTCCAGAATTTACATCAAACTATCCTATCCTTAGATTATATATAGGTCCAGATACCGTGACTAGTACAAAAGTCACCGTTTACTTTGAAGCCACTTTTTGGTACTGTGTGAGTGAACCCCGCCCAACGCGAGTGTCTACGTACAATGTTTATGTTTGTGTGCATTGACGGTTTTACTACCAGTGCATAGAGGTTACCCCAAAATTCAGGGACTTTTTTATTAAACATATTTTTTTTTTTGATGTAAGTAATATTAAATAAATACATTTTGAATGTATTTAAATCAGTTACAAATATTCGTTTATTTCATTTTTTCGTTTTTTTCATTTAATTCGTTTAGTTAAAAATGTCTTTTTAACTAAACGAATTAAATGAAAAAAAAGTTACATTTGTGAATGTAAAATAAAACTACTTAGTAGGAACTATTTATTTATCACAATATTTTTTGGTTTGTTTTCAAGACATTTTTTTTTAGAGTTTCCTCCTTAAGAATCGATTTTCATATAAGGCCGTATGAAAAAAAATAAGAGAATAAGAGTAATTTTTTTTTATGGTAAATGTAACATAAAAGCTCTTTTGAGTAATAAAATTAAATGCAACTTTATTCACAGGAACATAGTAACAAAAGGTATTTTGATAAAATAAAGTAAATGTTTTGTAGGACTTGGATATATATATATATATTTTTATAAAGTATCAAGACACTAGCAAAATTGTACAAGTCCTAAGTGCTCTATAGATGTGTTCGTTAGGAGTAGTAATAATAAGTTATAATACGAGTACAATCCCACAGCTAAAGTATCGTTTGACGGACACATTGAACTCCGGGTGCTAGAGTTTAGAAATTAAGAATATTTGAAGGATTCCAGTTTCGCGAACATTAACGTTAAGCATATTTCTCGTCTTTCTATAAATAACAAGTTTGGCAAAGAAAAATATATATACTGCTAGAATGCGTTATGGGTAAATGAAATTCACGTCCTGGCAACATCTCTAGTAATGGCGTCGTAATTTTATTAATTTGAAATTTTGTTCTATTGTTTATAAATACATTAGGAAATAGAATACTTACATATGAAATGTGATGTTCGGACACTTAAGATTTTTTTTTGTATAATTTTTACAGAATGTGACAGCACAAGCAGGCATTTTTAAATATTATAAGTAGCGACTCGAGACGTACTTCAGCGGCGAACGTTCGCTCGCGTGTGACGAGTGAGACGCTTATATTTATATTAGACGCTTGTATTTTTTGGCTTCAGTTTTGAGGCACGGATTAGGCATCTGGACCTATATATAATCTAAGATTCTATCAAATACTAGTCAATAAAATTAGATAGAACAAACTTTTCATTAGGTGCACTTAACAACAAAATTGCTTCACACTTTCTTAATTACAAACGATGGTAAAACCTGTCGAATACTATTATATACTTATGTTTTTTAAGGAAAAAAGAAGTCTATACACGCACGTTTTCAGAAATAGCTGTTACCTAATTGATTTGTTACAAAAACTTACTGAATGAAAAATTATATATAGGTACCTATAAAGAAATGGTCATACTTTATATTGTATAAAATAATTATTGAATCTAGTTCTATGGATTCATGAGATTGTATGTATAAAGGGTGTATTGGTGATCGATTTCAGAGTATATTAACAGTTATTAAATAAAAACTAATTGTAAATAAATAATAATAAACACTAACGACCATGCTGTCTTTTTCTTTTGCCTGCTCAACTTTACACAATGAATGATATTATAAATGTATGTATACTTGAGCTTACGGTAACGTTTAATAAATTAAAAAAATATGTAAGCCAAGTCACCAATCATCGAATACAAAACATAGCCCTCAAATTGTTATAACACATCTTATTACTAGCGGTTTTTGTTAACAGCCATCACAACACTAAACAAGTAAGTACCTATTCACATTACAGAACCTGCTCACGACCTATGGACCTACGAACAGGTTCCTGGGTTAGCTACATGATGACCTATTTTCCAACGCGCGCTTACACACGTATCAAGTGGTGCATTGTATTTATTTCCTGGTTAGAGTACTAGCAATAGTATTACTTACTGGCATTCATTCGCGACTTTAACTTCGTACAACTATTGTATAACATTATTTCTATAGTCCTTTTTTGTTTTGAAATAATACTTCAAACCCTCAGTGGAAGAGCAGGGCGTCTAACTCCATTTATGTATCCTCCGATCGGTATATCTGGTTGATGTTAGATTTTCAACGCTATAGTATAATATTGGGTCTGTAAAATTACATAACGCGATGAAGATATTTTTAATTTCTATGCTAGATTTGCCAGTGTTTGGCAAGCAGTGTAATGAGACTCGAGATGATTTTTAGTCCGTTTTATTTTAGATACATACTGTTTTATTTAATCTACAAATGTGACTTATATAAGTACGTCCAATTATGTACGACGTGCTGTCGCTACACTAGATATCGTAAGTTATATTCACACCTCACATCCTATGAAGACAAAGAAATAAAAAAAAACTCTTTATTTTTCCATGTCTATACATGGAGAAATGAAAAGAGGAGGATATGATCTACTTTAATTTATACTGTGCACTACACCACTCGAAACCAACCAAAATTTTCGAAAATAAAATAATATAAACCAAACAAACACCACAGACTACGAACACCTAAAAATAGTAACGTGATTGGTCATTTAATGAGCTCCATATGTCGTTATACAGAGAAAATTGTTTGCGAATCTTGCAATTTTAGAGAAATCTTATGCGCGTTGCCGATCCTTTAAAAACCTATACACTCCTTTCTTGAATAATCTCATACATAGTATTCGACACCGCTTTTGGTCATAGACATAAATTGTAAAAAGTTATACCAAGCCTACGCCGCGCCGTTCTATAATACCATCAGGCGGTCAGTGTGGCCAGTCTTCATAATATAAAGAAGGAATTAAAACAAAATTATATATCAAAATTCGAAAGGCTCCATGTGAAAGTTTGTAGGTCCTCGATATGGTTCCCAGGTGCTAAAGTGTATTTAAAAAGTTTACTGTGAGAAATAAGAATGTTACAGCTTATTTATAATTACAAGATTGTCATTTCAATATCTGTAATGAGACCGTTAGTAAGCTTGTCGGTGTTTCCTGTTTCATTAATGGTCGCCTCTCTTTTGAGAAATTGTGTTTGTATTTTAATTTTTAATTAAGTCTCGACTCCTTTCATATCGTCGAATTAAAAAAAAATCTTAATTAGAATAATCTTAAAAATCCTATAAGACTTAATGTTTGTTTCTGTAATTTTGTTTTTAGCAAAACTTTAGAGTTTTCCTCGTAAACGCGTTTACACAAATTCTACGTATGTTGTATAATATAATAAGCCTATATATGTATAATAAGGAGGTATGGTGATATAATAACAAGACGATATGGTTTCCAAACTACAGAAAATATTTGAATTTTGACTTTAATACTCCACGTGTAAAACAACCGCTTGCGACTTTTAACTTTTTTGGGATAGTACCATCTATCGAACTGTGGATCCAACATTTTGATATTTTATTTTTATGAAAACTTAACCGTTAATCTAACAGCTCGGTATTCCAGAAGTACCAGCGAAGTGGTGTTATTCTGTTTATTAATAGTATCACCAGAGGTCACTACTGGTGGTGCAATTCTTTATAGGCAACGGTCTACTTACACTCGGCTTCTAATATCTAATTACCAACCAAGGATTTTCAAACTTATCTTATCGTAGAAATATGTAATATTACTAAGAATTATTAGGTGTTTTAGCAACACAGAATCCAAAGCACACATAGTAGGTTGTTAACCCTCACTCCCGTTATATGTATCTTGTCCATAGCAATAGTACATACAGAACAGGAAAGCCGTTCGAAAATTAAAGAGAGCATATTTTTAATGAAAAAATAGATACCTAATTGTAATTCTAATATGTCTTTAGCAAATATCGAGATAGATTGAGAATACATATTAACCTCGAGTTTGACTAAGTCACAAAGAAATATATTTAGTCAGATATTTTACACACTTTCTGAAGATCACAAATGAGTAGTTAGTAAATAGTAGGTAGGAAAATAAGTCTAGTTTTTCTCTTCTTTATTTGAAAATTCGTATATTCATTCATGTAATAGAGCCAAGAGGTAAAGTAACGTAAACCCAGATGTACACGAGAAACGCAGCACACAAAGAAAAAATACATCTGTAATGATCGTTGTCTTATTAAATCCTATATATTAAATAACTAGGCTTAAAATCATGAAAAAATATATTTACCATTATAAAAGTGACACGATGTATTTTTGAGTTAGTGAATATGTACTTGATTCTATGCTTGTGCTCTATGCGTGAAAGTCTATGTCATGATACAAACATGGTGAATGTTGGTAAACAAAATACAGCCAAGTTCTCGGTAAATGACTCAACTGCCGACAATTTATACTTTCTTTTCATTTATTTAGGTTGGTCTGGTTCACAACCAGGTTAAGGAAACTGTTTTGGTACTCGGGACAGCCAATGGCACAGATAAGATAATAGTTATTACGTAATTGGTATTGGTTACCGTTCTTTTCTTTCTACAAACATACATTAAACAACAAACAATTCTTGAAAAAAAAACTGAAATTAATCAACCCTCATTTTTTTTAGATTATAGATTGTAATTATTAAGTAAATTTTAATTCATTACAAAGTTTTACGCTGTTGTAACAATCTTTTCTTTTTATTAGTCTTTTTTTAATAATTAATAGTAATTAATATACTGAATATTTAATTCTTTTTTTAAGTTATTATGTTAGGATTTTATTGTAGAAATCACGCACCTCTTTATTGTATAGTCTTGAAATAGGAACCTTTGTAGGCATATACCTTTAAGTCACTTTTAATCATAGTATTACGCTTCCGAACACAATAAAATTATAACAACGAAAGAAATCGACATCCTTCTTAACTTTTGACGTACAAATTTCAAACAATTTCAGTTTGTAAGAAAAAATTGCGTCCGCTGGCAATAATTCTATTTCGGAATATTACTATTTTGACTTAGACTGATGTCATCGTTATATTTTGATATAGAAAATAGTACTCTTTCACAAGAGCTTTAAGTGCGAAAATCATCTAAAAAACGTTTACTAGAACTAGGTATCAACATTTTGTTTAATCTATACTGTTCCGAAGACTTATTTGCATTTTTCTAGCGTACTTACTTATCCTCATTACATATACGTATAGTAAACGCACAGGAAATATTAAATTATCAACACGTTTATTATTCCACGTCTTTTGATCGTCTTGGATCGTCATAAGAACGACGTAAAAAAACGAGTTTATCACGAGTTAAGAATTGATAATTTTTTTGTAACTGTACAGTTAATATAGAGCTAAATTTAACTTCAAATTCAAAAGTAAAGTAAAAACAAAACAGATTTAACATGCCTCTTTTAATTAAATTTCTGTACAAACCTCTGACTTTCCGACATATGCCATTGACAGATGGGCATGGCGGGAATTTCAAGAATTTATTTTGAATGAATATAGTGATGTGCAGTCGAACACGAGTGCTGCGGGCAACAAATCGTGTTCCATTTTTAAATCTCACAGAAAGGCCTGGCCCTCTAGCATTCCACATTAGCTATGGCAATGGGGCTAGTTAAAACCATTTTGTACGCTTCGTTTCGTAGATCGTATTTATGATTATACATAAAAGCGCTTGATACCATTAAGGATAAAGTAATTTTCGTATGTTAAACGGACGTCTGTAGATGCTATATGAAAGATTGGCAAAATTGTGACTATCAGAACCTCACGGGTTAAAAATATATCTATTCATAATGTGAACCAAACGGGTTGGGAGAAAATAACTTAATTATTAATCAGAAAAAAAAACAGTCTGTATGGTCACATTTTAAGATTAAATGCATTATAAACTGTAGAAGTACAACGAATAACGAGAATCTTACTTAATCAATTACGCCTACAAATAGAACATCATGCTAATTACTTTTAATTCATAACTAAAAAAAAAACAAAATTTTTAAAAAGAAAGAAAAAGAAATGTCAGAGCAACGACCAAAGAAATTAAAAAAACGGAACAGAATAAAATTATTTATTGTGTAATACTTTTGAAAAAGAACCATCTAACTGGTAGCGTTTTTCTCGTTACCTAGTTGAGCTAATAAGATACAGTAAAGAGTAAATACATTGCTCTTTACTTAGACTACACAGAGTACACTTTATCTTATAAAAGAAAGCAAACGCTTCCTCTTCATACAGAACGTATGTAAATATGTACGAAGGGTGTTTTCTCAGCGTGTGCCGTCATTGTATGTTATCGAATAAACAAGGAAACCGACAGTTATCAGGGCACGTGCGGGCATCGAACCCGGGACAAAACCTTACAACAGGCTGGCCCGGCACCGATATGCCCTTTAGGTATTTGTCAATGTCCATATTTGGGGCATAGTGATAAGAACGATGATAAGTATCACATTTTTGTAATAATATTTCTTTAAACCATAGTTTCAAATGTTTAAAAAAAGTTAAATTTATATCTAAGCATTACAATAAAATTGTTATTAACACAGTAATGTTTTTTTTTTTTAAACTATGCCATTCTGATAAACAAGCGTAACCTGTTGAAAGGTGTTAAATCAAAAATCTTTAGTTCGAAGATAATCACGTATCTATGTCAAAGATGTAATTTTTTTTTGTAATTTGTATTTCGAACGACAACAAACACACTCACATACAAACATCACAATTAAAATCTTTAGATGACAACGCCCTCACTATGGAAATATCTGAGCCACACAGGACTATGCAAACAGGTAATGAACGAATACAAAGTACACCCATTATTTGATAATTCATTCATGCATTCATCCGAAATTCACACAATTTATTCCACTAATATCCCACTAATATTATAAATGTGAAAGTTTGGATGGATGAATGGATGTTTGTTACTCTTTCACGCAAAAACCACTGAACCGATTGCGATGAAACTT
Organism: Euplagia quadripunctaria; assembly: GCA_963859945.1. NCBI lineage: Eukaryota > Metazoa > Arthropoda > Insecta > Lepidoptera > Erebidae > Euplagia > Euplagia quadripunctaria. Next base: position 10,863,720 of record OY982578.1, on the reverse strand, counting down.
AGTATGTAGATAGCTGGAGACCTGGATTAACGCATAGGCTACTTTTTATCCCGATATTCCCGATTTCCCATGTTATACCTTAGTTAAACTAAAAAACACGCTTTAATGGCGAACCGATTTATAAAAGAGTTCCACGATCCGCCTCCTCGCTTCATCATCAGAACTCGAGGGGCTAGTTACTTACTAGTAGCCACTGAAGAGTTTCACTACCCACCTCCTGGCGCCATCATCAGATCAGCTCCAAGATGCCAAATTATAGTATTGTCATCCGAACTACATTTACTTACACAGTTTCATTTCGATTAGACGAAAAGAAGTAGGTTAAAATTTACTTCCAAGATCTGTTTACATAGTTAGTTGCCTATTTAGTAAGTTAGTTACAAGTGAAACTAAAAAAAGGATTTTAAAAAGGTGGCAGTTGGCAAGACAGGACGCTTTCCGTGCAGTATGATTTGGCAACTGGTTGCGTTCCTATAAAACAACCGCTAAGATCGTGCGCACATTATGTGATTTTAAAATTGGTGTGTCGTGTCCGGTGTCGCATATTTTATCTCATTTAAATGTTAAAGTGTATGTTAAATAGTGGCAGCATCACGCATCAGCCTTAAAGCTATAATCATAGTGTGGAAATGATTAGGATCCGTTATTTACGACGACGAATGCTAAAATTTTTGAACAATATTTGCTACAAAGTTAAAAAAAAAAATGCAAAAACGGGTACATACAGCTATGAGTGTCCAGTATATATTTTGACCTGTCATGGTACAAAAGTCTATACAATGACAGGTCAAGTAATATTGGCCATGAAAAAAACCATGGTCGAAATTCGACCACCACGCGATCTCTAGTTTAAATAATTATGTATTTACAATTTTAAGAATTTACTTACCTAATATTTATTGACCAAATAGCACTGTAATACTTCAGGAATATCTAAAGTATTAGTAACTTAGGTAAGTTTATTAGCCCTTCTCTTTTAAGGACTTCCTTCCTAAGGTATACCTACCCGAGTCCCTTGCAATAGACTTACTTGTGACGGAACCCAGTGTGGTTCTAGTCGGTTCGATTCCGACATACTACTTCACCAATAGCCATGGTGATGACGTGTGGGGGTTTCCAAATGAAAAAAAAAAAGTTTATTAAGAGGCCTAGTAAAAATACAAGGTCTATTATTTGTAGACACTTTAATATTTTTAATAAAAATTATCGGTTCGGTAGTCTCAATAAATTACAATTGTAAACATTCGCATCTTAGCCTAAAATGTAATATTTATATTTGTAGTATACTCGCACGACAACGCTACTAGATTACTAAGAGCCTATGCTAGGAGTAGGGTTGCCACCTTTTTTTGGCAAAAATATTTATTTTTAAAACTTGCAAATAATATTATATGTATTCTTTAAGAAAATTTAGGAAAAAAAATTGTACCTACACATTTATCGTTCTTATCTTTTAACGTTACATTTATCGTTGTTTAAAAGTTATTTTTCCATTTATCGGGAACATTTTTTTTTCTGTATCGTAGGTACCCTATGTCCTTTTCTATACCATTGACAACGTGTACCAAATCTTAATTATGATCCATTGAGTAGATAATTAAGGCGCGAAGGCGTTACAAACAGTTCCAGTTTCAGTTAAAATGGCGACAGTTGAGTTAGCAATAAAAATATAGTATTTTTTGTACTATATTATTGTTCTATAATATATGCTTAATATCTGTTCTGTTTTAAGTCTTAGTTCACACTAATATGACTTTTTCCTGATCTCATTAATCGTAGTATATATAGTACGATTGATCAAAATATACTACTATACTATATTATAGTACGGGTGGCAACCCTAGCTAGGAGTGTTTAGACACAGTACGGCACACTGTGTGGTTTTCAGTCGGTTCGATGTCGACAAACCCCCCTACCGAACACGATTTCCACATGTTGAAAAAAGAAATATTTAATGTCAGTAGTGTGAGCGAGTTTCCCGGTTTCCAATACATGCACAGATAGATACTGATAAAAAAGGGCAAATTAATAAGAATTGTTAAAATTTTAAACTTTTAAAATATAGAAGTACCTGCTAGCGATTGGAAGATGTTAAAATTGTACATCTTCTATACTTCCTATGATGACATAATAAACCAGTTCATTGCACTTGTGTGCCAGTCACGTGACTCGTTTGCCCATTATAATACTGCAATGTATATCTATTAAAGTTAAGGTTTTTTGCATCGATCTTCCTCATAACACCAATAACTTTAAACTTTAATGTATTTATGTTAAAGTGCATTATTGATCGGAACTTTTACTAACTTTATTGCAAGTAGTCTAGACAGCAAGGATTTTATTACGACTGCTGCATGAATTTTAAATATGTCTGATAGATTGTCTGTGATACCAGTTTAGAAAAAAACTAATGCCATAGGATTCTATTACAGATATTGAAACAGACTATGGAATGGAATTTTAGTAAGATCTGATTGGAAGATCATGAACATAAAAAAATTATGCATAAATACTTTAACAAACCTGGATAAGGTCTATACTCTAGTATAAAAGAAATTTAATTTAATTTAATATTTCTAATTAAAGAATTATTATCAAAAAAATATTGGCACGTTGGTATTTAAAATTAAAATAATCTAAGTTCTCTCTCGGCTAGGATTTATAAATAACTTACTTCTTTTTTTATTAGTGGGAAAACGTACGTACAATATAGGTAATAAGTTAATAACCCCGCCGACGGCACGACAAAGCAATCATCAAAAAAATCCCAATACTAATCAAAAATACTGATTGCACAGCAAAATAGTTACCTCAAAATATTATTATTTAAAAAAAAAAATTTATGAACGCATATTTGATAATGGCTAGCGCACAATAAACTTTGTAATTCATTTTTGTGTAATCAAAGCTAACTCAATACATCGAGTGTTCAAAATATCGAATGTTTCTCGATATAGAATTCGGCTCTGGCGTTGTAGTCGCCGTTCTAACCTAACCTAAACCTAGCCTATGTGTGAGTATTATGCTTGTCCGCTTTGGGTAATTTGATGTGCAATCAGTATATTTGATATGAAAATAATATTTTCCTACTTACTTACCTACGTACGTAATTGATGTAAATAAATTGACGGGTGATAAGATTTTTGATGTGCATTTAAAAATAAATAATATGTATTTCCCAGGATATTATTTTTGTTATTTTCAATCTGACTGTACTTTGTACGTATGTGCGAGTTGACAGCACAATCACAGGCACTTTTTGATTTTATCTAAAACTAAATGTGCCGAACTCGCCCGATCGGACAATATGTTTGCATGAGCGTTGACGAATAACACAGAGTTTCTTATTTATCCAGGGACTAAACCGCACTAATAATGGTAACTGAAAAACTGACATCTGAGATTGGACCTGGCCGCCGCTTGTTAATTGTTTTCAAAGATTGTGGTGGGCCGTGTCATACATACGAATACGATATGAATAATATAAATGTTTTACAAAATATCCTTATTAATAAAATATTAATATTAAGTACACTTCGCCCAAAAAACCTTTGATATTTCTTCATTGAATATTTTGACATCAAGAGCTATATGTATGTATAACCTTTTTGGGAAAAAAACCATTATCTATGACTATAGTATACATAAATTTTATCGTACATAGACTGTTAATATTCGTATATATCGTGTGGTATGAATCGTAGTATATAATCGTCGAAATTAAAGCATCGCAACCGATCACCTTTGACATTAAATCAATAATTCTAATTTCAAATTAAACTTCAACTATAACCCTCAAATGCGGGTGGATCAGTGACCAGTCTCAGATAATAATAGTGAATAATAATACCATAGACAAGTGCTCCCATAGGGCACGGTTGGTTGCTTCAGTTGCGTAGGGTCGTCACGCTATGCACTGTTCTGGTTGACGTAACCACAGAATTTTAATGTTGTATTCTTATTATTGAAGATGGGAAAAGTTTTTGAATTTAACGGTCAAAGAATGAACAGTGACTTGACAAGTACGTTCGAAATTTTGAAATTCTCGCCAAACGAATAGAGCGTGGAAGTACAAACAAGGATTTTCTTTCACGATTATTTAGTGACGATTTGTTAGTTATGACTTATGAGTTAATTATTATTGATGTAATTAGACACCGTTTTGATAGTCAATCATTAACTTAAATGGCTTTCTTTGTTGGCTTGAAATTAGATACTTTGTTTATGTTTCAGCTATGCGGAAGCATGAGGATGTGCACTTCTTGATGTGCCAACTGTTATAACAATAGTGTTTCACTATTGATTTCTCTTGCAAACTTTATTTTCCTTGATACAATTTATTGAAGCAATGATATTTCTTGATACTTAATCAAAAATGCTGTGAGATATGTATTCTCAATTGTTTATTATTAACACTTTTATAAAACTCCATTCTTCTTAGATGGATGGATTTACGTCGGCATCGTACTGAGTAATAGGTATTTGAAGCTCTTAATATGTAATCTGATTCCTTACTTTATGCTGTTACTGATCGATTTTTCACAATACAATATTCTCTATTTAGAAAATTGTTTGTTAAATATCAGAATGAAACAAAGAAAAAGTAAATTAAAAAAACCGGCCAAGTGCGAGTCGGACTCACGCACCGAGGGTTCCGTAAAATATTTTTATTATATGATGTAACAAAAAATTTACGGTTTTCGCAATTTTTCCTTTATCTGTGCTATAAGACGTTGCTTTGTACCAAATTTCAAGGTTCTGAGTTCACGGGAAGTACCCTGTAGGTTTTGATTCCCTTGCGAGTGTCGAAAATTTGCGGAAGTTTGCGGCATAAACGGCTGTATCTTTTGATTGCGTTGGCTTAGAAGTTTGATTTTTTCACAGCTCTAAGGGACAGTACACTTGAGTATTTGATATAAATTCCAGTTTGATACCTCAACGCGTTCCTGAGAAAAAGGGTCTTGACAGACAGACTTTCGGACGGACAACAAAGTGATCCTGTAAGGGTTCCGTTTTTACCTTTCGAGGTACGGAACACTAAAAAGCAGCTAAGCCTACTTTAATACAAAACAACTACTTTTTATTTAAAAAAAAATGTGTTTTTACTACAATATTCATAATAAATATGATTCGGTGTAACGATTACAGTCAAAAACTGGCACCGCCACCTATACCATTTTGTCATATATTTGTACGAGAGAGGGAGGGTTATTAAGCTCAAATAACAAGAAATACGTCACTTCCGGAAGATTGTCTACGCATTGTAGTTCAACTTCATCTTTAGAATAATGTTTTCTCTATACGCGACACATACAAATATCTGTCGTCGATCAAAACCGACTTCCTGATATTGTTCTATTGTATTGTATACTCGAATTTCTCACCCTTGTGTCTATGCGCGATAACATCAGTAGTATTTCTGTTGAATTTTGAAGGAATTTGAGATTTTTAAGGCTAACAAAATGTCGGCGTAGCCTATATATATAACTACAAGTAATAAATATTATCCCACTAATCTTAGATTATATATAGGTCCAGATACCGTGACTAGTACAAAAGTCACCGTTTACTTTGAAGCCACTTTTTGGTGCTGTGTGAGTGAACCCCGCCCAACGCGAGTGTCTATGTACAATGTTTATGTTTGTGTGCATTGACGGTTTTACTACCAGTGCATAGAGGTTACCCCAAAATTCAGGGACTTTTTTATTAAACATATTTTTTTTTTTGATGTAAGTAATATTAAATAAATACATTTTGAATGTATTTAAATCAGTTACAAATATTCATTTATTTCATTTTTTCGTTTTTTTCATTTAATTCGTTTAGTTAAAAAGACAAATGTAAAATAAAACTACTTAGTAGGAACTATTTATTTATCACAATATTTTTTGGTTTGTTTTCAAGACATTTTTTTTTAGAGTTTCCTCCTTAAGAATCGATTTTCAAATAAGGCCGTATGAAAAAAATATGAGAATAAGAGTAATTTTTTTTTATGGTAAATGTAACACAAAAGCTCTTTTGAGTAATAAAATTAAATGCAACTTTATTCACAGGAACAGAGTAACAAAAGGTATTTTGATAAAATAAAGTAAATGTTTTGCCTTGTTTTGTAGGACTTGGATATATATATATATATTTTTATAAAGTATCAAGAAACTAGCAAAATTTTACAAGTCCTAAGTGCTCTATAGCTGTGTTCGTTAGGAGTAGTAATAATAAGTTATAATACGAGTACAATCCCACAGCTAAAGTATCGTTTGACGGACACATTGAAATTCGGGTGCTAGAGTTTAGAAATTAAGAATATTTGAAGGATTCCAGTTTCGCGAACATTAACATTAAGCATATTTCTCGTCTTTCTATAAACAACAAGTTTGGCAAAGAAAAATATATATACTGCTAGAATGCGTTATGGGTAAATGAAATTCACGTCCTGGCAACATCTCTAGTAATGGCGTCGTAATTTTATTAATTTGAAATTTTGTTCTATTGTTTATAAATACATTAGGAAATAGAATACTTACATATGAAATGTGATGTTCGGACACTTAAGATTTTTTTTTGTATAAATTTTACAGAATGTGACAGCACAAGCAGGCATTTTTAAATATTATAAGTAGCGACTCGAGACGTACTTCAGCGGCGAACGTTCGCTCGCGTGTGACGAGTGAGACGCTTATATTTATATTAGACGCTTGTATTTTTTGGCTTCAGTTTTGAGGCACGGTTTAGGCATCTGGACCTATATATAATCTAAGCCACTAATATTATAAATGTTATTATTTTTTACTGTCTGTACTTATTTGAAATGTTTGTTACTTTGCATGTTGTGGTCTCTAGTAATTGAGAGAACATGAAGCTATAAGCATGAACTACATTTGTGGAAGATATTTAATATTGTGTCATGTATTTCTCGTTAGAGATCCTATTTAAATAAATAAATGTAAAAGTTTGGATGGATGGATGTTTGTTACTCTTTCACGCAAAAACCACTGAACCGATTGCGATGAAACTTGGTATGTAGAAAGCTGGAGACCTGGATTAACGCATAGGCTACTTTTTATCCCGATATTCCCACGGGATCGGGACTTACGCGGGTGAAACCGCGGGGCGCTGCTATATTGAGTAATAATATACATCCCGCATGTAGGCAAATAACAAATTATTATCTTCTAAAAATAGCTTTTTCTCTTGTTATCTCATAGAGCAACACGGGCCACCGGCGGACCGGAGTGTTATCTACTGTAAAATACTTATTTAAGATCATTTATTTTGCATACTTTTATCGGCTGTCTATAATCACATGCAAAGACTTTATCTGAGAAATATGAAACTAAAATTAAATTTGTGTTCAGGATAGCTGACCGCTAGCTTCCTCTCCAGAGGTACGACATGACGTAAGTCTGGTTGATGTTAGCAAATCAAGGTTTCAATGGGGAGATCCTACAGTATGTAGACCCGCTGGGGGGGAGAGTGGGGGGAAGAAAGGACTGGAAACATCAACAAGATTACTCATAGACTTTGTCTAAGTATCTAAGAGTCGTTGAATGGATAGCAAGACTATGAAACTATATGAATTGGTGTCAGCAAAAAATGCTTGAGAGATTAAACTCTTGTTACATTTAGAAGGTTAATTTTAATTTGAACATTACATAAGCGAAATAAAGATAGCTGATAATATTTTGCACTCGTTTTGTCGATTTTGGCATTAAGGGTTATATATATAATCTTGTCTTCAGAGAAGCTTATTAAAGCTGTTTGCAACAATTCCCACCGGAAATCGAGCTCAGGGATTTTTGGAACGAAGATCCTTACCGCACGTTACACTTCAGATGCGTGCGCGAATGCAGGCTAGCCGGAAAAGTGTTAGCGCAACGAAAAATGCTGTCCGCGAGTTGATTTATTTTACTTTTGATATTACTGTAATTTGATGTTGGTTGTATACTAATTATCCATAATTACATTAGTTAGGGCAACTTTCACAGTTGGCGCAATTTATTCAATCCATTAAAAATGGAACTGCGTTCCGTTGCGTTACTGTTGCGGGCAGAAAGATGTTATTTTTTACAAAACTAAATTTAGATTGCGTTGTCGAGCGTGTTAAAACCTAGATAGATTTCGTAAAAATAAAATAAACGGGAGGAATCCCTAAATTAAAAAAAAATAACCTGTGAATCGGTTCTTATCTGGACGAAACGGTCTTGAACTACCACTGAAAAAGTTGAAAATTTTATCCTTCGAGTTTTGATGAAAAAATGTACTTCGCGGTATGAACGTATCTACAAAAAAGTCAAAAATCGTTTTTTTTTTCATAATAAGACGAAAGTGCTCCTTTATGAAATGCCAAAACGACGTAATTGTAAATGCAATATTTCACAAAGTCCAAAATTACAAAATAGCTGAGGAAACACAAGGAACTAGGTAAATTCTCGGAGTATTTTTACTCTCCTGTAAAATTAAGAAAATGTAGTTACGTTCATCTGGTTCTTATACCACGACTTTCGGTACGCCACTTGTTTTTACAAATTGGCGGCTTAAAGCCGAAGAAAAAATCAACATATTAATGTTGCAAATTTTTTAAGTATTTTTAAACGAGTGTCGTAATTTTTTTGTGCCCGTTTTTTTGTCATATTTAACTTGTATTTTAACATGTAACATGATTCTCTCTTTACAGCACGTGCGTTAGCTGACGAATATGATGACCTAAGCCAATATTGGAAAGATTTTTTAAAGTCAGATATCATATGAGTCAGATGAACATGTTCGAACAGGTGTCTCGTGGATGAATAATTATGGGTACAGTTTTTATGGTAAGGTATAAGATAATAATAACATGATGTAATTTTATAAATACAAACTGTTACTGGTAATAATAAAAATCAATGCTTCTCTTAATACTGATTTTTATGACGCTCATTTCATTTATTTATAAAACAACATATACTTATTTTACCCGACTGCTAAAGGAGGGTTATGTTTTTGGAGGGCATTGTTGTATGTCGAGTTGTTTAGCACGCTGTGATTTCGCTTTTAGCTAGTAGCCATTCGGGTTTGTGGTTTCATTTAATCAATTATTTTTATGATTGAGGCATAAGCACAAGAAACTAAAAAGTTATAGGTACATATTTATATTTTTCTTTTTTTTATGGGACAGCGGGAAAACGAGCAGAGAGGTCACCTGATGGTAAGTGGTGGTTTTCTGTGAGGCCGTGGTATCACACCGGTCGAGCCGGCCCATACGTGCCGAAACATGGCTTTCCCACGAAAAAAAAAACTGTCAGTCGTAGGACTGCACGTCAGAAGTGAAAACGCACACACACACATCTGTAAATATGTGTCTGAGCGTGACGGTCACGCGAGTTCAGTGCTTTTTTTCCCTTACCAAAAGTGCCCAACGTGCCTTAAGAAGTTTTCACTTCAAAAAACAAAATGTTTCTTACGTATAGTAGACGTTTATAGTTTTATAGTGTAAAGTTTATAAATATCAGAATTTGTCATTGTATACCACTAAGTAAGCAAGTAAAGTCTCGACCCTTATCTTACGCTACATGCCTCTAAAGGCCATAAATATTATAGGAAACGCCAAAACTTTGCCCTAAAATGTTTTGTTGGTAATAGATGGCAGATGATCATTTTGAGGGTCAATACTTAAACAGATTCTGCGATTTACCAATCTTAATGTTGTACTAAATCCTACTATCTATTTATATTAAGAAGAACAAGGAATAAAATACTGATAATTGGACAAAGAATTAAAACTTACTAGAAGTGCCCCGCGGTTTTACCCGCGTAAGTTCCGATCCCGTGGGAATATCGAGATAAAAAGTGCCTATATGTTAATCCAGGTCTCCAGCTATCTACATACCAAGTTCCATCGCAATCGATTCAGTAGTTTTGGCTTGAAAGAGTAACAAACATCCATACATGCATACATCCTTACAACCTTTCACGTTTATAATATTAGTAGGATATTGTAAACCTACAAGTATAGGTAAAAAACTGAACTTAAAAGATAAAATGACGAGTTGATATGGCATAATGTCCTACCCTACATACTTTTGCGAGCAATCGAGGTCAAGCAGGTGGCCACACCCAGTAAACACCGACTTGTTTATTTGCTACATACACTCCATAACCACGCATGGTTGTCGCCCAAGTAAATATTATAAGATAACATTTCATTTTTATTTTATTTTCTATAGCGCTTTTGCAAAAGGTATAAGACCTACTATTTTAGGGGTGAAAACTTCTTAGGCTTTGATGGGGAAAAGGCACTAATCTCGCGTGACCACCACAGATGTGTGTGTGTGTATGTGTTTTTACTTCTGACGTGCAGTTCTACGACTGACAGTTTTTTTTTAAATTTAAGCCCTGTTTATCAACTTTCCCAATAAAGGACACGGGTGAATGTTATTTTTTGAGAGCTGTTACTCTACCATTCTGGCCTAGTAGCAGTCTGCACAAGGCTTTGATTGAAAAACAAATAGGCAGCCATGGGACTGCCGACAGAAGTGAAAACTTAAACGAAACGATAAACTTTAAACGTCACATTAACAGGTTGGTGACATTAATTAACAAAGAGCTGACAGAACTCAATGTTTAGATTAGCGCCCTCTAGTGGATCTATATATGTATTATTAGCGTGACGGTCTCGTGTTCAGTGCTTTTTCCCATAACAAAAGTGCACAGCGTGCCTAAAGAAGTTTTCACTTCAAAAATCTCGTGGGTTCAACTCGAGCAGAAATCTACTGGGCACCAAGCATATTTAGGACAGCCCTAGATTTGGAATTTAACCTACATAAGGTTATCAAATGTAAATATTAGCATTATTAGCTCTAAATCTTGATTTACTGAAAAATATAAAGTATTTACCAATACGGCCGGGAATGTAGATTGCACTGTGTTACAACATTTTTTTATTTACTTCAACCGATGATTCATAGGTTTGAGGAAATAAAGACTACATAAAATTTAAAAGTTATGAATATAGTCTATGCCCACCATAGAGACCGGACCGGTCCGGGCTGCGCGGCATTTTAAATGTAAAATTCATTGCTCTGTGGTGATGTCACAATTAGGGTTTGGGAAATCTCTACAGTCTTAGAGCCCCAGGACACAAGACAACCCACGATCAAAGCCCCGGTACATCCAGGGATTTCGAGACTTCTCAGGATGTAATTAGAATCGAGTTAATTTTTGGGGCATTAAATAAAAAATAAAAAATTGCAAAATTTTGAACATAAAATCAAATCCTTACATTTACAATGTTAATAATTATAGTCTAAACTACACGTATCGTTCTTTCTTCGTTCGTTTTAATCACTGAGCGTCTTCTGCGGGACGGGAGAGTACTCGTCCTCTCCCATACCGTTTCCGCCGCCTCTTTAGCCAACGTCACCTCGCAATAAGACGGCGGAATCCCACGCACTCTCGCTTTGGAATACTGTCTCCAGCAAAAGACTTCCCGCACCTATGGCCGTCATAGGTTGAGGCGCTGCTGGGCCCACGCTTGACGATTATGATTGACAAATATGTCATGGTTTGAACATCGATCCTGATTGATCGTCAACCAAATACAGTGTAGGTATATGTAGTAATTGGGTATTCGACATTTTTTTTTAAACAATAGCTTTGTTGTCAACAATGTAAATCCTATACTGTCTTATGGATCTACGGCGAAGCTGCAATTTCACAGTGCCTCACCTGTTAAGAGGATAAGAAGATCTTCACATAAGCATATGTGGCTTAGATGATTATTAAGCCAAATCAGTAAATTTTTAATTATTAATTTTAATATATTTAACAGTGGGTTCGGTAGATTTTTGTTCTGAAATATTAAGACATGAAATCACAATGTCGTTGCATTGCGGGATTTAGACGAAATAATTTATTTTGAACATAGGAATGTATCCAATTGACAGGAAAACCTACAGTCTAATGACTGCCTAACACTTTTCTGGTCGACTCATTATCCGCCTGTTTCCTGTCACACTAATCGCTAGTATGTCTATTTAAGCAGCTGACCACTTGAATATTGATAGGGAGTAACAAAAAAAGCCCAATTATTTTCGAAAGCGTAAAACTGAGGTCATTGACCGGAGTAAGATGCTTGTTCGGGCACTGCTAAGCGTTATTGGAGTTTAATTAATTATTAGTAGATCAAAAACGGATGTCATTTATACAAGAAGATTTATACAGAGTTGTTAATGCAGCTATTTTTTTTATAGTTGCAAAACAGAACCTGTGGTACGATGTGGTTTTGTGAATATTCCTTCTTTTAATAATTAATTTTTCTGCGTTATTATCCCTCCTCTCCAACTCAAGGTTTTCAGGTCTTTTTTAGTTTGTAGACTACGCTTGTAGTGCTGCTTAACCGTGGTTTTCTGTATGGTAAAGTTGCTTTTTCAGCCTAACGGTTTTACTTGGAACAGAAATTTGTTGTGCACCTAACTCCTGACTCCTAAAAATATTTTCCTATTAAGTTTAAAAAACGCATAATATGATATTTTTAAAATGATTCATGATTCTATAATTTGGAATCATCTAGCAATCCATATTTATCGACAAGCACTAAGTACTTAGAGGTTATAAATCATCTTTATTCCAATGCAAAAAGGTTAAGTTTAGAACGAAAAAATCAAAGAAGAAGTTTTGTTGGATGAGAGCGAGAAACAAAAGATTGAACCTTAGATGACGTAACGGTTCATTGACCCCACACCATGGACAGATCGAACGCCATGACTCGAATCTTTGATCATTGTATCTTGTACATCGTAATGTTTTTGATAAACATTTTAAGTCATACACCTTTATGGTCACTACTCATAATATTATTATTAAGAAGATTTGGACTTAAAGAGAAGAATATTTAATTACGTATGTAAGTTATATTCATATCTACAAAATACCTACTGTTATACAAGCATGTTGTATGTATTTCAAATAGCAAACCAGACAAGCTTCAGAGAACCCTTTTTGAACTTATAGGCGTCCATTAGACCCTCATGCAAACGTCAATCATTACCAAAAGTCATGATTGACGAATGTTCGTTGATGATTGATGAATTAATATCGACATCAAAATCTCATCATTTTTCGTCAATCACCGTTTTGATTGTGGCAAAACTGACAGCAAAACCTACCGTGTAATGGGCGACATAGTTACCACTTCACAGAAAACACGATGACGCGGTTATGTGAGACTCGAAAACCCCGCGTGTTACGTCACACGTAGCTTGGAGTCTTAAGAAAGAATACATTGAATCGGAGCCTTTCAATTGCGGAAACATGTCCATCCTATAAAATACTGCTGAAAGAATACTGCGAAAGTAGTATGGATATTGAAAACTTTAGACCGTACGCACAGTCCAGCACTGTTCTTACCACCAGCTGATTGCCGCAGTTGGCTGATAGAAGCGCTGAGCGGTAGATGAAGAAGATATTAACAATATGTGTAGTAGTTTTATTTATTGATTATAATGTAAAAATATTACACAACCTTTTATTATATACTAGATACTAGCAGCGCCCCGTGGTTTCACCCGCGTAAGTCTCCCGTGGGAATATCGGGATAAAAGTAGCCTATGAGGTAATCCAGGTCTCCAGCTATCTACTATTGCGATAAAACTTGGTATAAGTTTCATCGCAATCGGTTCAGTGGTTTTTGCGTGAAAGAGTAACATCCACCCATCTATCTATCCATCCATCAATCCATCCATCAATCCATCCATCAATCCATCCATCCATCCATCCAAACTTTCACATTTATAATATTAGTGGGATTTACAAAGTACACAACATGTTACCGAAACGAGTACTTAATCATTATTTTTGGGTCGGAAAAAGAAATCTCATTGAGAAACTGAAAATATGGGTTATATTAACAAAACTACAGAGTAATAAATACCAAGGGTGTTGATAGAATGTCTAAAATGTCCGTATAAATATAAAATAAATAATCATAAATTTAAAATACCCCCCCTCTAGACTAGACTAGACTCTCTCTAAAATCTCTTTAACGATTAGAAAAGAGCTGATGATCTTCGGTTGCTGTACAGATTTTCTTGAATTATATCTAAGAACACTCTTGATCAAGTCACCTTTCAAACAAAAAATAGGCAGTCATGGGACTGCCGACAGAAGTGAAAACTTAAACGAAACGACGATCTTAAAACGTCACTTCAGAAATGTGCATCCATGCGAGAAAAGAATTTTCCTAACGATATACTTGATCCTTTTAAAAAAACTAATGAAATCATTTTTGTTTTGAAATTGATTAAATTATTTATTAGCAATACACAACGATCCTTAAATATTTTGTTGGTTAATGATCCTGACTCCTGTGCTAGAGGTCTGGGATTCGATCCCACCCAGGACAAATACCTAATTGTGTTGAGCACGGGTTACAATAATACAGGCTCTGCCTAGTTTGAGATCAGACGGCCGTGTGTGAGGTGTCTCAAGTTATTATTATTAATAGAATCACATCTTTTTGTAAAACATTGTTAACCTTAATTTTTAAATAAATTTGATACTTATTTGTTTTCAAAGAATCACTATCGTTACACTGTTATTATTATCACACAAAAACACAAAACGACTGTTCTCGTCACTTGACCTGGTCGGGGTGAAGGACACGGGACAGGGAACGCTGCCACAATGGACGTGGATAAAACATCCTCAAAATACCCCGGAAGAAGTCAGCCGTGACTGTTTTTATAAGTACCTACATTACTTTTTATTCGACAATACCACTATTCGATCTGGCTCACAGTCTTTTGTAGTCACGAAGTAAACAGCGTTGATGGTGCAGTAATGCGTAACTATTCCTAAATACGCGTTTGTCCGCGTAGGTAGTCAAGTTTAGTAACCAAGGGATAGGTAGCGGAATCATTTTCAAAACGCTTTTATTAGCTCGACGTGTATGTACGTATTATGTAACGAAAACGTTATTTTCATCTACTGACATGCATCTTATGTCATCATCATCATCAATGTCATCGGACTTATTCTTGAATTTTTTAGAACCTGTTCATTGCTAAGCTACCTCTACTAGTAACTACTTAGTAATCTGTGCCTTTACTGAAATTAAAAAGTGGATGCGTGGCATTTTCGTGCGCTTGGAAACAACATTTACTTTTTTTTTGACTTGGCTTGGCAAGGCTGTGGCTTTTGCCATCTACGTTTAGTTATAAACGTCTTACTTGGAATCTTTAGTAAATCGGAACTGATATTCTAAATTTAAAACAACAAGTTTGAAAATTAATTCCAAATTATGGAGTTTTAAACCAAGGAGTTTAGGTTAGATGGAATCAATTTTTTAACTGCCCATGCAATTGTGGTACCAAATCACTAAGCATACAATTGTGGTACCAAATCACTAAGCATAAAGGTCTACAAAATAAACCGTGTACACCAAGTGATTGTTTCAACAATGTAGTAAGAGGCAATATAATAGTTAAGTTTATGAACTAGGAGACGCCCACTAACCTACACGATATAATGGTAGGGAGCCGGTTTTCTCTGACTCATGAACTTAATAAACGAATACATAATAGTAGCAAAGTTTTTGTAGGTACTTGGTGTAAGAAGTTGGATGTTTTAAAAGCTACTAGACATAAGAAAATTTGTAATTAATAATTAGAAAAACGATTTACTCAGCAATAGCCTTTCTTTTCGGCTCAAATTCCTAATTAAGCACCTTGTTCACCTGTAGTTAAATATGTTTATTTCCTGGTTGTGCCTAATACACTTGAAGTACAGTTCACAAAATGATAACAATATTAATTTATTCTAAATTTTCAAATAGTTTTATTGCCTTTTTATTTTTCTTTTATAATTGTATAAATAAAAGGTTCTTATAAAATACAAAAAATAACAGTTAACGTAACTAAAGGGAATAAAAAGTGGAAGAAATTTCTTTTAGCGATAAGGCCGCCCCTTATACATATCAATTTTTGTAAACTTACTGTAAGCAATATTTACTGGTGTACAATAAAGTTTATTCTATTCTATTAGGTTTGTAATTCGGGACTTAATCGCGATGATATTTAAAGTTTAAAAACAATTTATCTATTCTATTCTAATAATTAATTTGTAGTTATCTAGTATTTATGGTTATAGCATAGAGAAGCACACGTGTGTAGTACAGTAGCTCCGGTAGTTGACTCCTGTGGATAACCTGTTTCAGCACAATACATGTGTAGCAGTCTATCTGTGCTGACTCTCGTCTAAGACTGTCTTCTAACTAAAATTATAAATGCGAATTTGTTTGTTACGCCTTTACGGCTTAACCGGTCGTAATGAAATTTTTCATACACATTGTTAGGGGTACACAAAAGGACACATCTCGAGAAAAAGTGCGGTTCCCGATATGCGAGCAAAGACGCGGGAAAAAGGTAATAATAACTTGACACATCTCACACACGGCCGTCTGATCTCAAACTAGGCTGAGCCTGTACTGTGGTAACCAGACTGCTGATAAACTTACTTATATATATTTCTACATACATACATATTAGGTAGGTAGAATGAAAATATCTAATTTGACATCTAAAATGCACTGTTACTTGTGATATTTCACGATATGTACTGTTAAAACCACGGTGTGAATAGTAATAGTATTTATAATAAGTAATCGTGTATATTATTTTAAACCACTAAGGTGTTAAACAAACATACCAGATTTCTAAGTAATTCTTTGGCAGTGCACATCTGTACACATTTATAAACCTACATCCTACTCCCACTAATATTATAAACGTGAAAGTTTGTGAGGATGTATGGATGTTTGTTGCTCTTTCACGCAAAAACTACTGAACCGATTGTGATGAAACTTGGTATGTAGATAGCTGTATTATTAATAGATGAAGAGAATCTTTTGTACGCACTTTTTTTTTAATTCGTCAGCGCAGGATTTATGTATAGAAGTTCAGAAAGGTACAATTTTTAAACATTATGCGCTACAAATTCAAAAATGACGTGAGAACGGCTTTATGAAGCCACACGCGTCCAGTATATATATATGTTGACCTGTCATAGTACGTAAGTGTATACAATGTCAGTTCAAGCTATACTGGCCATTGAAATAACTTATGGTAGAAATTCGACCACCAGATAATCTTCTTCAGCTTGTCTCCTCTGTTTGTAGACTATTTAATTTTGTTTAACCTTCGACGCAAAGTAGGAGTGTTATAAGTTTAATGTGTGTATCTGTCTGTGGCATCATAGGTCCTAAACGGATCGACCGATTTTGATTAAGTTTGTTTTTGGTTTGAACGGTGACTTGATCGAGAGTATTTAGCTATAATTCAAGAAAATTTGTTCAGTTATTTGAAGATCATCAGCTCTTTTCTAATCCTTGAAGGGATTGTTGAGTCGGAGTTATAATAAATTTTTAATTTATACTTGTTAATAGATATTGCCGAGCTTTAAATATCGATAAAAATATTGGAAACGGTATTTTTTTCCTATCTATGTCGCTTGAAATTAGACTTTTGGGCGACTATTAGTTATTATAACTGTGATGATATGTTATATGATAACTTATACTAACTTTTAAACTTTCGCGTTCCATGATAAAATTATGTATTTATACGGGAATTAACGGGATCACGAAAAGGTATTACATACCTCTGAATTGCCTGACGTTTCGACCAGGTTGCACTGGCCATGGTCACAGGCTGACTTTCTCAGTGGTGCAAGCCGTCCGTCGTCGAGATCGTGAGGTAGAAGGTTCTTCATCCACAAGCACATTTTCGATATTTTTTATTTTTAAATGATAACTTTACAACGATTATCACTTCTACTATCCCTCTCGAACAGTGAAAGGTCAGAGTAGCTATAAAATCAAAGGGGACGCAAAGTAGGTACCTACAAAGTTAGTAAAATGTACTATTATGTATTCTGTGGTGAAACTGCAGTCCCCAAAATGTATTTTTTATTTTTTTTCAACTAGGACCGGGAGAGAAGGAATGTAGAAAATACTAGCAGCGCTCCACGGTTTCACCCGCGTAAGTCCCGATCCCGTATGAATATCGGATAAAAAGTAGCCTATATGTTAATCCAGGTCTCCAGCTATCTACATACCAAGTTTCATCGCAATCGGTTCAGTAGTTTTGGCGTGAAAGAGTAACAAACCACATCATCCGTCCATCCAAACTTTCACATTTTTATTATTAGTAGGATATTCATTACTATTACTTCGAAATAGGTACTTGTTGAAATAAAACCAAGATTTTTGATTTAACTATGAACATCCGTACAACTTTATCATCATTTTTTTTATCACACTATAGCACATACTCAATAGTATTTTTATTTTTTTAACCCTAAACTGCATCGTGCATTATCGATTTTAATATTTATTTCTTTAATCATAAATATACTAAAAGGCATTATTTAGTATACGACAAAGTTATAAAACTAGCCAATTAAAAAGAAGCTATGTATTTAAAATTATAATGTTTTTTATATTAAATGTAATTTGATATAAAAAGATGCAAAATTTTTATTTATTTGGTTGAGCTGAGCAGAATAGATACGATCACTGCCTAACAGATCAGATTAATGTTATATTTCTTTCCTTTTTTAATTCAGAACTAAAAAATAAACATGTATTACAAGAACTGATAACGTAGATGACATTATTGTTGTTATCTTAGATGAGTTATTTTAGAAAAGCAGATATATGAGGCTTACGTTAAGAAATAACTTTGCTATACGTGTTTATTATAGTTAAAAATACTAGGTACCTGTCATTGTAAATGAATAATAATAATAATAACAACTCCATACACCTCACACACGGCCGTCTGATCCTGTACTAGGCAGAGCTTGTACTATGGTAACCAGACTGCTGATAAACACACTTATATATTTCTAAATACATACATATATTATATGAATTACACCCAGACACAGAACAAATTATCGTGCTCATCACACAATTATTTGTCCTGGGTGGGAATCAAACCCATGACCTCTGGCTTAGCAATAAGGGTCACTAACCACTACACCAACAGGCCAGTCAAATCATTGTACAACATTGCTCATAAATGTGCTAAGTTGGCATTACGCCAAAAACATTAAATCGTTGTACAGGCTGAACCAGCAAGCAACCAAGGAATGCGTAAATATTTATTTATTACTTTATTTATTTTAAATATCATGCACATTTTCGTACAAGAGCTGACTTAATGCCTAGGGCATTCTCCACCGGTCAACCTTGTTGCTAACTAGTCAAACATTTAGTACAAATATAATAATATGGCAAATTCTATAACTAACATACATTCTGTTTCAATAATTTTAAGAAGATAATGCAAACTATGTTGCAGTAAGCAAGTAAATATTAAAATGCAGTGATCGATTCTTTACTCCTGCATTATGCAAGACGGCAACTGAATACGAAATAAGACAACAGACCATCAGTTTCACAGACACACCGAAATAACAAACACAATAAAAATAATTTTAATATTATCACAGGTTAATTTTAATGTAACAACAGGTTTAACTTTGAATTCTCAAAACAATTGTATGTAGGTACTGACCTGTCATTTGCAGCTGTCTCCTGGATGCGGGGGTGCGCGGAGTTCGCGGGGTTCGCGACGCTCGGGGCGTGCGAGGTGTGCGTGGTGTACGAGGTGAGCTAGATGAACTACCAGCAGCACTACGTCGCGATGGTGATCCTAACATTCTTAAGTCAGTATTCCCTACACACGCTAGTGCGTCTGTAGCCATCCTTACCGGGCTCTCCGAGTTCTCCTTGTCTTCTTCACAAAACTTGACCGGCGAATCGATCTTTGCAGATTTATATGTGCATTCTGTATCAATATCAAAATTAAACCGTCTGATGAAGCGTTTCCTTTCCCTTGCGTATTGCTCGGCCATTAACCGCCTTGTCTCATCCCTGTCCGGCGCTCCAAATAAACACTTGCAGCTACCGCGCCTTCTTCTTGGGGTATTGGATGCCCTGAGAGCCATTCCAGCTGACATCTCGAACCTCCTCTGTTTAGGTGTACGTCCTCCGGCTGCCATAACTGATACTGATAACCTAGCGCGCGTCAGGTGTGCTCTGACTGGTTCGCAAGAAACATCTGACTAATCTCCCGAGAGAAAACAGCTGTTGTCCGCAGGTAGCGCGGCGAGAGGGAGGATAGGCACGGCAGTGGGTTAGAGCGGGGGAACGGATCGCACCTGGCGGACGTGGACGCGCCAATTCTAACCTATAAAGTACGGCGTGGCTGCGTGTGCGCGCGCGCTCTTCTCAACACCGACTGACGCTCGATGTTTTCCCGCGCATCGGCCGCGTGCGCCGATTTTGGCAGTCACTTGGCGCGCAAACCTTTAACAATGGAAGCAAGGACGCTTTTTGTAAAAGAATACAGGTGGAGTCTTAAAGGGGAAGAAACAATAATTATATTTCGAATTTAATAGTCTTCTTTTCAATACCTTTCAGTTTGGTTATACAATACCGCGAGATTTATTTATAGATCCGGTTCGTGACGTCTTATCTCTGCATGGTTAGATAAAGTGGTCATTAGAACAATTCTATTTTGGACAATATATTATTATAATAACTCACTCTTGCCAGATTTTAAGCTTCAAGGTAACTTTTTGAAAACACTGGTTAGTATTCGAAAATGTGGATTTGCACTTAACGACTTGTGACTTTAATAAAATTCACGGGTAAAATCAATTTTGTTCTGCAGCTTTATTTTTATGATCGGTCCGCTCACATAAAAATGAAATAAATACGTACGGACAAACAAAGGTTTCTTATTATTCATATATTATACCTTATGTAGTATTTTAGGTTTTGGTATTTTTTTTAATCAATGCGTGACGTACGTATAGGATGTATGGTTTAGTTTTTCTTAGCTAAAGTTTTGAAGGGAAGTTTTTATTCAATGCAGGATGATGCAGTCGTTTTAGATGGACACTCGACAAATGGGACTACATCCAGTCTTGGTGGTTTCGATCCCCATAATCATGCTGATGGCTGATACCTGATATGTCATCAAGTATGTAAGTCGTCTTAATTCTATTAAAATGTACCTCTTCATCTATTTATATAAAAATTAATTCCTGTTTCCTTTGGTCACGGCATCACGCGTGAACGATTGGACCGATTTCGCTAATTCTTTTTTTATGTTTGTTATTGCCAGGAATAGATTCTTATAAAAGAAAAAAAAAATTAATTAATTTTCTTAAATTTAGAAAATTTAAGAAAACTTAATGATCAAAGTTAATAAACTTTTCTAATGTAACCTTAGCGCTTTTGACATAACTGTCAGTCTCAGTCGTTTGACATTTGGCGGACACCTGGATTAATACATAGGCTACTTTTTATCCCGATATTCCCACGGAATCGCTGGTGAAAGTGCGGGGCACAGCAATTTTTATAATAAATATCATCAGTAATTTTATTACATTAAGTGATTTTATTAGGTAAGATAATTAAGAGTTCTGTATGCCATGATTGCCAAATTATTGTAATAAACTTTTATCTCCTTATTTTTTTCAAAGATTTAATTATCTGATATTATAGTTCAATGAATAAATAATTTTGAAATTATACTAAAAATAGCAAAATATGTTTTCAGGATAGGTTTAGCGCCCGTGTGTCGTGTACATTTTATTGTTTACCTTTATTTAAGTACCTAAACATTTCGAGAAGATCTCACAATTACACAAGTTAACAGGTTATTGACCTTATTGCAATATGTTACACAATTTACAGCATTGATTTCTACCCTAAATGATCTATCATGAACATTAATTTTATTTATAAGGTGTAAACGGTAATAATAACAGTATTATATATGCCATCCACATTCCTGAGCACTACCGCATCTTGCAACAAGGTGTTAGTGAAAAACAATCACGAATTCACGATCAATGAGACACGCGATGTGATCGCATGCGATGGGTTAACTAAATATATCTACAATAATCTACATGTACCCAGGTTACTATTGAAATCTTTTTAAAAAAAAAATACTGAGTCATTTAAAATTACTTGTAATAATTATTGATTTTTTGTTATGGTATTAGTCACTTAGGTTTTTAAAATAACCATTTGAAGTTTGTATTAAAAGAAATAAGGCTGCCCAATGATCTGTATCGAATATCGAAGTTATTATTTTTATTTTTATTTTCTCTTGAGACACCTCACACATGGCCGTCTGATCCCAAAACTAGGCAGAGCCTGTACTATGTACATACTTATTATAGATAAATTACACCCAGACACAGAATAAATGATCGTGCTCATCATACAATTATTTGTCTTGGGTGGGAATCGAACCTACGACCCCTGGCTCAGTCAGGATCACTAACCACTAGACTAACTGGCCACTCAATTTATTAGTTTATGTATATGTTGAATGTCATCGATCTCTTCGTACATTAACTTTTACTGTACTTTATTAATGGTTTACAAAAAAAAATATTAGATTTATCCATTTACTATAATTATCTATTGGCTGTCAGGTCTCGTGGCGATAATGAGTCCTACTCAAACTCTACTCAAATCGGGTCTCTATCTATGTTTACCTTATTATGTGTGAACGGTAGGATAAGAACACAAGGACAATTTTTTTTACCTATCTGACACGTTTGTTTAGATAGTAGTGATGTGCCGGATCGTTAAAATGTATGTCCGCAGATATGGATACGAATACGGATTATTAGGTTCCAGATCCGCGAATACGAATACAAACCTCAAGCTTTTTGCTCAGTTGACAGAGCTTTTTCTTCCTCGGATATCCGCGAATACGGATACAGACCTCAAGCTTTTTACTCAGTTGACAGAGCTTTTTTCTTCCTGGGATATCCGCGAATATGGACACGGATCTCAAGCTTTTTGCTTAGTCGATAAAGCTTTTTTCTTCCTCGGATATCCGCGGATACGGATACGGTAATCCGGCATATCTCTATTAGATAGATAGATATACTTTATTGCACACTAAATATCACAGAAGCAGTCAGTGGGGTATAATAGTCTGTTACAGTTTTACAATGGACGGTCTTATCGCAGGCTGCGATCTCTTACAGACTACCTTCAATGAATTATACTTTAAAGGTATTTACAGAAGAGAGGTCGTAAGTACATATGACGTGAAAATTCAATACTTCATACATAAACATTTTGTTTTTATTGTAACCAAAAGCACACGGACAGAAAACATTGATGAGGGGGATTTGTTGATGATAAACTGTTCCCATATCAGTAGCTGATTGCCTGGATGAAGAAACTTCACGAATTCATTATTCATCATAAATTTATAAATTTTAAATATGTAAAAAAATATCTGGTCACGTCCACCCAGTAGAACTGCTGACACGGTTGAGAAGCCTTCGGTAACCAATAAAACACCACCATTCACGGTCGTCAATAATAAAATATGGAAGCCTTGTGTGGAACCGATTGAGGCACCTATTATGGAGTAAAATCACTACCTGTATTACTTAAACCATGTTATTTGGAAATTTTACGACGTTTTAAAGTTACAACATATTCTACAACAGCGAACAATGGGTGATAAATGAACACCGCTTCGTACCGCTTATGTACTTGGGTGACCGCTGAAATTCTGAAGTCTGCATGCATAATTTAAAAAATATAAACCACAGATTATAATCAACAACGTTTTGAAAAAATATAAAAAAGTACACACAGTATATTCACAGTAATGTTACGTTACGTGTCTCTATGTACAGATTATACAGTGTAATATTATGTTGTGAATATGATTATTTATTACAACGAAAGAATAATTAATCTCGTGATATACTCGTAGTTTCAGCTAACAATTTAACTGGTATACCTAATTCTACTGTGTTGTTTATGAGAAGGTTTTTGTTCTTTATAATTATTTATATATTTGTATTTAAGTTATTCTATATTATTGTTATGTTTGTCGTATATTAATTAATGACCGAGTTATTATTACTAGCGTAGTATAATAACTCAGTGATATTAACTTTTTCTTTCATTCAAATATCTTCACATCTAATATTATATCTAATATATATAGCTATATTTAATATCTAATCATAAATTTAAAACACCCCCGACTCGAAAATCTCGATCTTCGAACGGCTGAACAGATTTTCTTGAATTATATCTAAGAACATTCTCGATCAAGTCACCTTTCAAACAAAAAAATGCACTTAAATCGGTCCATTCGTTTGGGAGCTACGATGCCACAGACAGACACACAAATATACAGACACACAGACACGTCAAACTTATAACAGCCCTCTTTTTGCAAAAATATTACTGTAACTGTACTGTACTGTACAGGGGTTAAAAACTTTACTGTAAGTTCCCCCAATGCCGACTATCGCTTAGAGTTAGTGGATCGACTTGATCGTATTCTTTATGAATTGTAGTGACCTTATGAGTTCATTGATTATCTATTAATACATACTAGTAATCGCCTGGTGTTCGAATTTTAGACCATTACTCATTAAGTTTAAATTTGGTTTATTTCATTGGCCAGCATAACTTTAACTGCCATTGTAAAAACTTACGCACCATGACAGGTTACATAACATATACATATTATACTAGACGCGTGTAGCTTGGTGTAGCCATTTTCAAATACTTAATAAAAAAATTATTAAAATTTTATTTCACTAGAAACAATTTATGAAATGGCCGCGTCACGGCTCACACACGTTTAGCATCACGTGATATAAGCATACTTGCCCCATATTGGCGCGATCCAGTCGTTATTGTAGGTTCTATTTTCGAATTTCGCGCCAATATATTCGCACCTAAACACAAACACGTTTAGCCGCGAAAATGTGTTGAAGTTCGTTATGAATAAACATTCAGAAGAACGTTAATCATGAGTCATAGATAAATAACACGAAGGCTTTATTTGGTCTGAACAAAGATATACTATGACCACGTGACACTACTGTCGTATCTACTAGCAGGGTTCACGTTATTGCTGCTTACTGTTTTGGAGTTGAAGTCTTCCTTTTATTAGACTTCTAAAGACGCAAACAAGGATAAACCCTCCTTAAGGTCGTTAAATAAGGTTTTAAAAGTTGTTAGTTGTTACCGGTGCCAGTAAACAGAAAGCTCAGGAGAACAAAACTAATATACGAAAATTTCAGTTTTATTTTTCTAGTGTCACATAAATTGCGCCTAAGATTCTCTAAATTATTGCCAGCTTTTATAGGCTGTGGTTCCACTATGGATGTGTCAACTGCCAAGCTACTTAGCTATGGATGTGTCTGTTTTCCACCAATAGTATATTGCTCGATTCAAAGCGTAGCTCAAGTGAAACAAGGTTCAACGAAGCTAAGTTTTTTCCATCTAGTGGATGTATGCTAAGGATGTGTGCCTAAGATGTGAGCTAAGGACTCGCGAGTGTTGTAGTTAGCTTTGTGAAGTATAGAGCAGAACTGACAGAGTAGACTATTTAGTTAATACGTGCACATCGCGCACAGCTCGCGTAGCATATCTTCCTAGCGTAGCACCTGTTATTTGTACAACTAGGCAATTTAGCTTTAGTGGAACAGGAAAAATAGTTTCGTAGCTTAACTTCACCACTTTGCTACCTCGCACATCTCTAGTGGAACCGCAGCCTTAGCAAGGTTTGTATTCCGTAGTCACCAAAGAAACAACTTTAGGCTATCTTGGATTTTCTTTAAAATATAGGTAAGTATGTATTTTTGAACAAATATGATAGCACACATGTATATTTGCAAGTTAATGAAACTAAACCGTCGTTTTATTTACATATGTGTACAGCCAGCAACGAAAGTCACTATATTTTAAGACCCTGAACAAAGTAATATAAAACCTGTAAAGAGAAATCATATTGAACTGTGTGAGAAATCACATTGAAAATAATTGAAATCATGTTGTAGCCCTAGGTACTGCGCCTGATGGACTCCCAAAGAATAAAAAATATCTGTCTTCATTGGAGTTATAATATTGAAATAAATATGAGGGGATGTTCTGAGTGACCTGGCTGAGTATTCTAGGAATAGGTAGATCGCCGGATCCGGTTCCAGATAATGTTTTTCCGAATCGGGAGTCACCCACATTTTAGACCGCCCTGTATTATAAAGGTTGTCTCGAAGAAATCGCCGTGAGCGACAAGGCTGCCCATTGATGTACCTAAACGTTTATAATAATAATAACTTGTAACTTGACACATCTCGCACACGGCCTTCTAATCCTAAACTAGGCAGAGCCTGTACTATAATAACCAGACTACTGATAAACATACTTATATATTTCTAAATACACACACATTATAGATAAATTACAACCACACACTGAATAAATGATCGTGCTCATCATACAATTATTTGTCCTAGTTGGGAATCGAACCCACGACCTCTGGCACGAGTCAGAATCACTAACCACTGAACAAACAGGTGAGTCATTGTAATGATTGGATTTTAGTTTAAAAATGTGTGTAATTATAAAATTTGACGTTTGTTGCAAACCGTACATTGCTCGCTCCCCATACTAACAGTAGGTATTATTGTGTATCGTGTGACCTCTAATTATTTAGGCCGACAATGTCTGCGGTGATGTAATAAAATAAACCACTTGACACAAGATAGCGATGATAACCATGTTAGTTTGATATTATTCATACTTTACCTAATTGTAGGTATGGATGAACAAGGTAAGTATTTCTTGTATGTATATAACACTTTAATACTATGTAGGTAAGGAACATGGGATACCTAAAAAAGTCTATTGTATATCCATGTCGCATCTTATTGTATCGAATGCGTTTGTATCGATACTTGATATTATCGCGTTCCTTTGTATCGATATGTTCGATCGCAAATAAATCCGCATGCATTTCAATCGATATCTATGCGATATAACATAGTAATATATTCTTATAGCGCTGTGGAACTGCTTCTAAGCTCCATAAAATAAGTTGTTTGACCAATAACTATAAAAAAAAAACTTAAAATTAAAATGTTGTAGTTTTGGCGCCAAAGACAACACGCTACTCGGACGGGTGGTAAACAAAAATGTTAAAGAATAGTTTAAACTCGTAATGCCATTTGAATTAGCTATAGTTTTATTTACTATTTGAAAGTTGCAAATCTTATTTTATACTAGCCATTTCCCACAGTTTCCCCTACGTTTATGTTATGGTCACTGCTCCACTCCTAAGGTAGGAGCGGAGCAGTGGACCTTTCTCGATAAATACTCTTATCTAGTACAAAAAGAATTATTCAAATCTGACTGATAGTTCCAGAGATAAGTGAGTTTAAACAAACAAACAAACAAACAATCAAACAAAAAACTCTTGTGCTTTAATTATAGTATAGTATAGATTTATTCTTTGATTATAAAGACAAGTATATAATCAAAGGATTTATTATTAGGACCTTGATAATACAAAAGATTACAGTACATAATAGTTTAAAACTATTTAGACTGATAAAGGATAATATTAATTCATGATTCGGGGGTTAAAACCAAAGGTGACATCATAAACCGACCTTTTAGTCATTTGGTTACAAACAGCCT
This sequence comes from Euplagia quadripunctaria, assembly GCA_963859945.1. Taxonomy (NCBI): domain Eukaryota; kingdom Metazoa; phylum Arthropoda; class Insecta; order Lepidoptera; family Erebidae; genus Euplagia; species Euplagia quadripunctaria. Next base: position 10,836,185 of record OY982578.1, on the reverse strand, counting down.
CATTAATAGTCAATCTTAGTGACGATATCTCGTGAATTTTTGTAATTTAAAATACCTACCTACAATAATACCTACCTAGTGACGAGTGATTAGAATAACCGAATACTAAATACTAGCCTCTGCACGCGGCTTCTCTCGCATAAAAAGTTATTTTTCTATCCTGACGGAACAAGAGACTTTTTTCTGGATGAAATGTACCTTATGTCTTTTTCTATACCACGGACAAAATGTATGCAAAATTGATCAGGATAATCGGCTAAGTAGAGCTTAACTACTCATAGGCGGATTTATAATATTAGTTGGTATTAGTGATGTGCCAGATCGTTAAAAATGCATATCCGCGGATACGGATATGGATACGGACCTCAAGCTTTTTTCTTTTTCTCAGTTGATACCGATACACGTGACTGAATATTAGCAAAATTAAAACTTAATTTTAGCAAAATAAATTTAGAATTTCATAAACGTAATCCAATAAAATAACGTCAAAGATCCATTCTAGATTCGCCAAAAAGTAACGGATACGGATACAGATTTTTTCTCCGTCGGATATCCGCTGATACGGGTATGGATACGGATATCTAGCATATCACTAGTTGGTATACTTAGGATTATTCTGAAGGTTCAAGTCTTAGCAAAATTAATATTAGGTAAAATGATTAGTTTCTGGATAAGGTGTTTTGTGGAGAAATAATCAGCCTGGAGTGTGAATTCGTGGCTGGTTTTTCCTAGCCTATAGGTGGAGCAATATGGTGTGTCATACACTCCTACTTACTTATTCAGGGCACACAGGCGTGACTATATGATGTATAAACATATTCCTAATATTCGTATTCCTAGATAAAATTACCCATCTGAATTAATTAATCTTTGAAAACATTGACATAATCTCAAATAATTGTAGAAATAACTTCTTTCTGTACATAAAAAAATAACTACCAACAAAACGAGTTTGTAAGCTCTTCAAAAAGGACAAATTTTTTTTTTATGTAATCGCCATGACGACGCGACGACGCGAATGACACCTGACAGGTAAAATAACCGTTTATCGTGAGCAGCGGGCCGTATGATTGTTTTCTACCTTAGTGGTATAAAAAACAAGTAAGTAAATTTCAATTAGGTAGGTAGTGATTTGAACAGGTTTGAATTATTGAAATTAAATTTATTTAAAGAATAGTATGACAGCAGAGAAGCATAATGTGCTTTTTTCATCATGAATATTTTTGACAGAAACGAGTGAAGGATGATTTTGTTCCTGAAGAAAATATGACGACCTTTTTTGCGGTAGGATAGGCAGGGATAGGGTTGAAAACGGGCGATTGATGTGACGAATGTTTATAACCGCATGCTATCGGACTGGTCGTAAGCTAGAACAGAGTGAAAACTAGTATATTTACCAGCCTATAAACCCGCAACAACCTTGTTTGTAACCCTCGAGTGTAGCGACTCGAGGTTACACTCGAAATGTTTCGTTACTTATCTACTATTACAATTAAATGGTATGATAAAAATCTGTCAGTTGTAGGACTGCACGTCAGAAGTGAAAACATAACTTACATATACACGTAGTACGTATGTACATATAAAATTTAGATAATTAAGTTTAGTTAGTTTATTTAGTTCTTAAATAAGTTTTCATACCCATCGGTATGTTTATAAGCGATACGCGACCGTCACGCGACTTCAGTTATTTTTCCCATACCAAAATTACCCAACGTTCTTAGATAAGTTTTCACACTCATCGGTATGTATATATGTATATAAGCGAAACACGACCGTCACGCGAGTTCAGTGATTTTTTCCCATACCAAAAGTGCCCAACGTGTCTAAAGTTTCACTTAAAAAAAACTGTGAGTTGTAGGACTGCACGTCAGAAGTGAAAACATGACTTCACACTATATATAGGTACGTATACACAGAGACACACACATCTGTGTATATGTATCTGAGCGTAACGGTCATGCGGGTTCAGTGCTTTTTCCCCAAACCAAAAGTGCCCAAAGTACTTAAAGAAGTTCTCATTTAAAAAAAAAATAACAAAAAAATTAATCGACGAAAAGAACTAAAAAGCAAAAAATAAATAAACCTATTAATTATCTAAATTTTATATGTACCTACGTAGAAATGGGCATGGCTCTACGTAGGTAATTAATCATTTTATTATTTGGCGCGCACTCAAAATAATTTGATAGTTTACGTAAATAGGCCCAATACTTACGACTTAAAAGGTTTATTTATTTTTTGCTTTTTAGTTCTCTTCGTCGGTTTAAATTTTTGTTAAAAAGATTTTTATTTTATGCTTTTTTTTCATTATCAGCTCAGCTGCATGATGTGATGATTTCTAAACGCAAATATGAAAAGTAAACAGAAACACTATTCGTTCCTGTAATTTTCGAGGGTTTCTCTCAATTTTATCAGGATCCCATCATCAGATCCTGACTTCCTGACATTCCTTCCACCCTTGAGGTATACCCTATCTAACAAGAATAATCAAAATCTATACATATAAAATGCTTTGTCCTGAATGACTGACTGACAGATCAACGCACAGCCTGAACCGCTGATCGTAGAGACCTGAAACTTGGAGGGTGTGTTCTTTGTATGACGTAGGCATCCGATAAGAAAGGATTTTCCGAAATTCTACCCCTAGGGGGGTGAAAAAGAGTGGTAAAGTTTGTGTGGGATCACGTGTTTGCTTGGCCTGATCAACTTCGAGTTGACAATAAAAGTCAAGACATCATGCGACAAGTGAGGTACATGGCGTTATAATTAGATTACCTATACTCCACGATGTCTGATGTCCGCCATCACGCGGACGAAGTCGCGGGCAAAAGCTAGTCGGTTCATAAATAACGGAGAGACGGCTGAACGTACATAAAAATAAATATAAATATAAATACGGTCGAATTGAGAACCTCCTTTTTTTTCATCGGTTAAAAAACAAGTAGGTATTAATTACCACGTGCCATACGTTACAAACCTAATAAATCGCTAGCGGACACACCGTCATATATCATTAACTGCACATATATCATTAATAAAATGTCATAACGAAACAGATTGGCCCAATCATTGGCCCCTTAATTTCACGGCACTTTGACAAAATCATCGGTTTGCAGTAAACAATTAATAAAATTTCGCTGTGTAATGATTTCCGATACATATTAGTTGAGGGTCAAAATTGTTATTTATTGTTAAATTAATTTTAGTGCTGGACACGTGCGTGACATTTGTTTGTGTGGCATATGTTGTTTTATAACAAATAGTTTAGTATCCCCAATCAATTGCAATGTTTTCAAATGAAAATAGAAAAAATAAATGTTTTCATTTCAAAAATATGTCTGAACGTTTTAAACTAAATCGTAACTCATACAGCTATCCTGTTGTTCCTTCTGTGTGTTGTTATTCTTTTGTTTTTAATCTGTGACATATATTATATTAAATCCTATTAATATTGTAGTTTTTTGCGTGAAAGAGCAACAAACAACAAAGGTGGAAGTTTGTGAGGATGTATGGACCTCATTGTGAGGTCATAAACTGTATGATTTGCTTGAACAATGATATATCGGCATCGAGTTACACGGGATTCTATCACACGGTACCTCGTTGGACATTTTTTGTCAAGAGTGTCTTGATGAATAATTCCTTGAATTTGCTTTGATACAGGGAGCGGTAAGAATTGATTTTCTCTGGGACAATTGTCGGTGATCCTAGCGGTCACAGAGCGGCAGCGATGGGAGTATTTCTGTCGTTATAATAAGCAAAAAATTAAGATAAACTTCTTTTTTGGGTCCAGCTAGTAAAGAAGCAAATTTAACATTTTAAAAATCTTAAAATACACAATGTTTCAAAATTCTTTAGTGATACCTTCCTTGTGATTATTTTCAACCAATTTAATATCCAGGAAAGAGGAATAGATCTAAATGACAATCTGGGTAAAATTCAAACTTTTCAAATTATTATGTAGGTGGTACCATCATTTCAATGTTATATTTTTTTTTGTTGCAATGCGTCATTTTAGTTAGTCACAACATATTATAAAACAAAGTCCCCCGCCGCGTCTGTCTGTCTTTCAGTCTGTCTGTCTGTTCGCGATAAACTGAAAAACTACTGAATGGATTTTCATGCGGTTTTCAGTAATAGACAGAGTGATTCACGAGGAAGGTTTAGGTGTATAATTTGTACCCGTGCGAAGCCGGGGCTCTATAAAATCAGAATAGAAAATCTAATTCGTAAATGCAGTTGAGAGTAGGAGAGGTAAATGAAACAGCTCTAAGTTTTTAGTTAAAATATATAATAAAAGCTTTGGAAACGTTTAAGTAACGAATGTACAAATAAATCAAACTATCTCTAAGTGCATCCCTCTCAAAACGGGCCACGGTTTGCAAGCACAATGTTTAAAAAGAGTGCATAAAATTGGAATTGACCAAACAGCTGGTATCTATTCAGAAAACCATAAATGAGGCTATACATAGAAGTAATTTGGCCGCACTTAGCTTCCAAATTACAATTTGGTAACTACCTCTTATATCTCTTCAATAATATTTTCCAGTAGTAAAGAGGCCATATTCAAAAAGGACAACTCACCTTTTCTACAAACTATTACGTGTATCTGCATCGAGTATTGAATAAATGTATTGCGTTTTTTTTTTGTAATAATTCATCTTAGGGGGCGTAGGATGGCGGAAACGGACACAATGAGTACTGGCACCGCTTTATCTTCCGGTACTATCGCGCTGTAAAGGTATAATCGCAATGAAAATCAGTCACGTTTTTTGTCAAGTATGCAGATTTATAGCTATAAAAAAAACAATAAATACTGTGTTTAAATTTTTTTAATCGTATCAAAAATGACCAAGATACAGAGATTTTAGTGCACCAACTTAAAAAACGCTCGCGAGAAAAACCGTGAACGCTGTGACGTCATTCATCGCGTATCGGCAAAAGTGGCGGGTCGCCTGCGCGTCACCAGCTTGGTAAGCTTTTAGTCTAGCGCAGTTAGTGCAACGACCTGACGATTGCTGATTTTTCAGATTATTTTTAAAGTGATAATGCCGTCAGATAACTATTGCATTGTCCCAAAATGCAAAAATACAAATGTTAATGCACCTAATAAGCTTTTTTTGACTGTGCCGAAAGATGCACAAATAATAAAAAAAATGGTGTAAAGCAATGCGGAGAGATGACAAAACTCCTCTGTCATGCCGAAGTGGTTTATAGATACTGTTGCGAAGATCATTTTGACGTAAGTACCTAGGTACCTGCAGTATCCTAGCTAGAGTATCTACCTAATATCAGTAGGTACAATATGGTCAACGGGTCTCGTGCTAATCATTCGTAGCAGTTTCGATGCGCAGTAGACAATTTAGTATGAAAAAGCTGCACTGCGCATGTCAAACAGCTAAAATTCACCAATAGATCCACTGACCGTTTAGAGTATAATATACCTACGTATTGTGCATCGTTTCTGTCATTTCTTAATAACATTTGAATTTCCGCGGATAGCTTTGATGTTCGTTCATTCATGCCTAATGCCTACCCACTCAAATAAACAATCGAACACAAGGATATTCAAGCCCAGGGCTGTACTCAGACCACCACCGCTATGTTACAGAGAGGATTTTTCGACCAGAGTGATACCACGGCCTCACAGAAAACCGGGAGTGAAGCAATGTTTGCATTGCTTTTTGCCACATGAGTAAGGTTACCGGAGGCTCTAACCCTTCCCTCTTCCCTATTCCCGTCCTTCTACTCTTCCCCCCTCTCCCCCTACTCCCACCTTAAAGGGTGGCAACGCACTTATGACTCTTGAGTTACAGGTGCCCATGGGCGGCGGTAGTCATTTACCATTTTTAATAATAAGCATATGTGTCCTGGCTACGGTTTGGTGATCTCTTCGGAGAAACTGAAGGGTTTGTCTGTGCAATTACAGATGAAGTTGTTATGACGAATAACTATCGAAAATATATCCTGAAGGACGGCACGATTGACATTTGTCGGGCATGTCATCGTCCCGGAGAAACCCTCAGGCATATAATTTCCGGTTGTTCTCGTCTTACCAACGGTGAGTACTTGCATAAACATAACCAAGTGGCCAGGATAGTCCATCAGCAACTTGCTCTTAAATATAACCTTGTGACTGTCGAGTTACCGTACTACACGTATGTGCCCGACCCAGTTCTTGAAAATGGTCGTGCAACATTGTACTGGGATCGATCTATCATCACTGACAGGACTATTGTTGCGAATAAGCCTGATATAGTGGTGATAGACCGATTAGAACGCCGAGCAATGATTGTTGACATCACCATTCCCCATGACGACAACCTCTTGAAGGCTGAAAAACAGAAAGAAATAAAATATTTGGACTTATCTCACGAGATTGTCGACATGTGGGATGTGGATTCAGCAATCATTGTGCCGATAGTCATTTCGGCCCATGGGTTAATTGCTAAGAGCCTCGACGAACACCTTCAGAGGCTCACGTTAGGCAGCTGGATCAAGAGCCTAATGCAGAAGGCAGTCCTTCTCGACACGGCACGCATAGTGAGGAGGTTTCTGTCTCTGAAACCCTAACCACCGGTAGCTTGGTCCCTGTACCCGATACCGGTGGGACACAATTTTTTATATTTTTAAATATATTTTTTATATAATAATGTATTTAAAAATGTAATTTATATGTATTTAAATGTTAATAAAGAGAATAATAATAATAACTTCACACGCCTCACACACGGCCGTCTGATCCCAAACTAGGCAGAGCCTGTATTATGGCAACCAGACTGCTGATAAACATACTTATGTATTTCTAAATACATACATATTATATATAAATTACACCCAGACACAGAACAAACGATCATGCTCATAACATAATTATTTGTCCTTGGTGGGAATCGAACCCACAACCTCTGGCTTAGCAGTCAGGGTCACTAACCACTAGACCAACAGGCCAGTCTATTAGGTCCATTAGGTGACCCGTCTGCTCGTTTGCCCCCTATACCATAAAAAAAAATGCCCTGAGCGGGCAGGTGATTTTGTCATGTGATAAATGCGATCTGTGATTATGTGCGAAAGCGCGCCTGCCGCCCGACGCCCTTTACTGACTGTTGAGTATTGTTTTTTTTGTACCCTCTCCCATTCGGATGAAATGGTCAAACAATAGTTTTCGTCATAGTCAACTTCGTGTATAGCTAAAGATTTATCTTGTTCAAACTGAGGGCTCGCTACGCAAAACAAGCATTTTCTTTTTCCTGCGAAAAACATGCTGGTTCGGTTTGTGCTTTGCACTTGTTAGAGATAATATTTGAATGATTTAAATAATCCAGAAAAATCTCATCCTCAGAACAGGCAGTTAAAGTGGGTAAGTAGGTAGTTAGATACCTATTTTAGGTACTTAGTAGGAGTAGGTTAGGTATAGACTTACTTACCTTTTCATTTTATCCCTACAAAACCGACCTCCATAATAGGTAGCTACCTACTCGTATCTATTTAGATATCAATAGATACTCACTATTAATATAAATACTGTTATACTAATAATATAACATCAAATTATAGTAAAAACTAAATAATTAACATATCACGACATAAGCGAAATGGTGAATAATCTGAACCAAACTGACCAAGGAGGGCGCGATTCGCGACGTGTGACGTCATCATACCAAGCGGAACTCCGAGCAAGCGTTTCGAAATAGCCGAACAGAAAACTTTAATAACTTTGTCATTTCTTGTTGGATTTGAATCATTTAAAAAACGAAATGATGAGAATGTTATAGCGCATACGCTCTTATATTTAGAAATCTAATATTTTGTTATGTGAATGATCCTCATTAAGAATGCTCAAAATAAATTATTTCGCCAAGTCGGGCAAGAAAATAATTTAAATAATGTGAAAATTGTCGACCAGTTTTAGTTTCACGCTTTTTGAAGTGAAAACTTCTTTAGGCACGTTGGGCACTTTTGGTATGGGGAAAAAGCACTGAACTCACGTAACCATCACGCTCAGATGACATATATTGTCATGAGGACATAAAGATGTGTGTGTGTGTATGATGTATATGTATGTTTAAGTGTATGTGTTTTCACTTCTGACGTGCAGTCCTACGACTGACAGTTTTTTTAAATGAAAACTAACAACGTGGGTCACACATTACTGGTATTCTTGTTAACCCCTCCAGCTAAGCTAAATACTTGTGTTAGGAGTGGGTTTATGTAGTAATTTGATTGATGATTTTATATTATTATATGTATGTACATATATTTTAGTGTATGTATAAGTAATATGAATATTAATATATTTATTTAATACGTTTATAGTTAAATATAGTATTCAGTGTATAGTATATAACCATAACCTTATATTGTACACCACAGACTACCCTCAATTATATTTGACAATATCCGTACAAAGGTTGTCTGGAAGAAATCGCCGTGTGTGATAAGTCCGCCGATTGTTATACTTACCTTAACATTTGTAACTTGTATTTGCACTATTTACTATTTAAAGGTGTACAGTAAAGAGAAAAAAATTAAATAAAAAATTATTTATGTATTTTATAATCGTCAAATTAACATTAAAACTATTATAATTAAAAAAAAAAAACCGACTTAAAAAAAAAACTATTCCATAAAAGACTTATACGGTTTTCTTATGGATGCCATTGTCAGAATTGGACCAAATTGAAATGGGACCACAAGGGAAGCACCAGCTTTCAAATAAAAAAGAATCATCAAAATCGGTTCACCCAGTCGAAAGTTCTGAGGTAACAAACATAAAAAAAAAATACAGTCGAATTGAGAACCTCCTCCTTTTTTTAAGTCGGTTAAAAAGTAAATGATTTGACAATAGTAAGGCGTGCGTGACGTCATAACTAGGTATTTCATACAAAAAAGTACCGAACCTATCGTTTTGCCGTTTATTAAAAAGATACTGATTTCATTTGACAGTCATCTACCTAAATATAAATGCGAATGTGAGTTTGCTTGTTTGCGTGTTAAGCTTTCATGCCTTAACTACTAAACCGATCACGTTGTTAGTGATACAGAAAAATATATAGGATGGGCACGTTTCATTCAGAATAAAAGTAATGCTCCAGAAGGCAAACTAGATTTAATAAGCGATAGGCTCGTTCTCCTATTACGGAGCAAAAATAAATATAACTGTCAAAGCATGGGTATATCTCATATCGACATCTCTGCCTATTTCTTACACAGTGGCGTAACAATAGGGTGGCAGAGCGGGCAAAATGCCGCGGGCCCACGCTCGTGGGACCCCGGGCACCAAAGGACCTGAACACAGGAGATACTAATTACAAAATGTATTAAGGAATTAGCCACGAACCTCAGAATGTATAGTTACGCCACTGTTCTTGGAGGATATCCAGGTGTAAGTAAATAAAAAACTGTCAGTCGTAGGACTGCACGTTAGAAGTGAAAACACATTTTTTAATTAATCGATAAGGAGCTGACAAAACTCAATGTTTAGATTAGCGCCCTCTAGTGGATCTATACCACATAATACATATATATATGTATTATTAGCGTGCCGGTAACGTGTTCAATGCATGTCAAAAAGCGTGAGGTATCTTTCGGACACCCGGTTGTCACCACACCACATATACATATTACAATGGATTGAATAAATTGTACCAAAATAAATACTTATAGTAAATATTGTAAAAAGTCGAAATTAAAATTGTGCCATCTGTGAAATTTGCCTTAACTAATATATGGATAACCAGTATATATCAAAGTACAGTAGTATCGCGCAGAATCCGCAGATGGCGTTAAAATATTTTTTTAAATATAAGAAATTCGAATTTTCGATCAGGGTCACGTGTCCTGACGTGAGTTAAACATTTTTTACCCATCCCAACAAAAAGTGCACAACGCCGCTAAAGAAGTTTTCACTTCAAAAATATTATATATAATAAGTAACTGATTTCTGTCCTCGCCAGTACACTAGTCTGAGTTACCTGCCCCAGTCGGAAGTGGTGTTGTATTGTCTCACGCCTCGAGCCGGTGACGTGCACTTTATATTTTTTTTAAATTTTTTTTTTTTGCTATTGTCTCACTGTTTCGCAATTTCAAGACTCGTTGGCACAACAAAGTGCCAGGATTCTATATTGTAGTACGATATGGTTTTGAAGAAAATATTGGACTTTTATTTTGTACTTCAGGACGCGTTCACAACCTTTGCGATTGGATTTTACTTACACATAACTAGTGCTAATTGATTTTATTATGGAAAAAACTAACTAATTTAAATGAGTAGACATACATTTGTACACTCATTCACGGTTGTTACTTTATTTTTTTTAAATTAGACCCACACGTGTTTTTTTACGCATTCAAATTTTACTAATTGTATGTAATCAAAGAGTGACCAATGTTCTTGATTTCGTCCTGAAGTTGAACATGATAAATAGGTACTATTGGTAAATAATCAATCTATACTAAAAAATTGTCTAAATCTAAATTAGTAAAGCTGAACCTGAAAGCCTGGATATACATCCTTACAAACCAATGAATCATTATTTTTCTTCTTTTTATGGTATAGGGGGCAAACGAGCAAACTGGTCACCTGATGGTAAGTGTAGTAAGTGACACTTGCAACTCAAGAGTCACAAATGCGTTGCCGGCCTTTAAGGTGGGAGTAGGGGAAGGAGGGAAGGGGAATTTGGGCGTCCGGTAACCTCTCTCACTCGGCGAAACACAATGAAGCATTGCTTTACTGCCAGTTTTCTGTGAGGCCGTGGTATCACTCCGGTCGAGCCGGCCCATAGGTACGTGCCGAATAAAACATAATTTTTACAATTACATACGATTAGCTAATAAAAAAATAATTGTCAAATTTCATTACGATATTGTACCATAACGTATTAGTGCTACAGAAATTTACTGGTAGTACTATTGATAAACAATCAACCTGTTCTGTACTAATAATATCTGTCTATATACTCTATATCTAAAGTAATAGTAAAGCTGAACAGTTTTTTGTCGAACGCACTAATTAATCTCTGATATGTTTTACACGTAGGGTTTGAAAATTATCTTTTTTGCATTTTGTAGTCTAATTCTTTCGGAAGGTTTTAGGGTCTTTAACATCACGCTACGACTCTTAGGAGCAGTGCCTTAACAAAAGGCGTATTAAACTAAAAAGACCATGGTAAATATATATTTATGTATACCAACCACGGAGCAGATATACCAACGCACAAAACGACAAACGACGACGAAAACGAATTAACGCGATCACTTAATAGGCATTGCATATTTTTGAATTCAGAACCAGGAACGCGAAAGTTTAAAAGTTTTTTTTTTTTTCTCTTATGGCTCACGGTTAGTTTCACGCTCAAGTTTAAAAGTAAGTACACACCTGGCCACTAATAATGTTCCTTCCTTTCTAATAACATTTTGAATTTCGAAAGACTCATAGTACCATAGACTTATGCGGGTTCTTAAATATTGGCTTATTATATTTAATCGATGACAAGCATCCGGAGACACATGCCCTAGGTTTCCTTTGCAACAGGTTCTGGTGAGCTAATTATGTTATTGATCAGTAAGTACATTGCATGTTGTTAAAGCTATACTTGTTGAGGATAATGGTGAAACATGTAGTCATGTCTCATCTTATCTGCAATTACGATGGCGCTTGTCTTGCAAACTTTGGAGGATGATTACTGGACTGTTTGAGATCGTACAAACAAATTAGCAAGTCTGATTCATCGCCTAGCGTCCACTTAATTGTATAATTTAAAACGAGTTTAGATAAAACGTTATGGTTTGTGGTTTATGCATTTAATTTTCCTCCCAATATAGAAATAATCGATATGATGGATCGATTATTGAAGTGAAAACTTCTTTAGGCACGTTTGTGCATTTTTGCTATGGGGAAAAAGCACTGAACTCGTGACCATCACGCTAATAATACATATATAGATCCACTAGAGGGCGCTAATCTAAACATTGAGTTCTATGAGCTCCTTATTAATTAATGTCACCAACCTGCCTGTGATGTTTTAATTCGATCGTGATCGAAAATTCGTAAGACGGAGCCGAGTTTCTTATATTTAAAAAAATATAACATTCGAAATTCAAACATTTATGAGCGGCCAGGAGCGCAGAACTTCCAGTGTACCCTATGTATACATTTAGATATTTTATTACCTACCTTTTATTTTTAACCTAATTATATATATACAGATGTGTGTCGTGTGTGGGTATGTATATGCAAATACATTGTGAAGTTATATTTTCACTTCTGACGTGCAGTCCTACGACTGACCTTTTTTTTCTGTATTGGGAGGAAATGAAAGTACCTTGCGCCTTAGATTATTCACAGGCAGCTTTAAACATCTGTTTAAATGATAATCCATCTTTTATTAACCATCCTACTATCTTTTATTCCAAATCGTTTACCTACTTGCTAATTTTACTACATTTCAATCTAGCTTTTATGTTTTTAATTGCCGAAAACATATTATATTATCTATAGCTGATTTAAGAACTTTGATCTTCATGATTATAAATTATAATATTTGAAAATATTTATGATAAAATGAGAATTAAGTTGAAAAAAACTGTAACCCAATCACGCAATTATATAGCCTATGTCACCCGGATCATTATTACAAATCTATCGATACCTCATTCATCAAAAACACATGTAAATAAAAATATACATACATAGACTGCTAAAATCATTACCGTTAGTAGTGAAACTAAAAAAAAACAATTAAAAAGGTTACACACCTGGCCACTAATAATGTTCCTTCCTTTCTAATAATATTTTGAATATGGAAACTCATAGTACCAATGTACCATAGACAATATTATGCGGGTTCTTGAATGTCTGACGGATTAGCTACAGATGTTCTTGAACACCTTTGGCAAAAGAATATCGAATGGTTTGAGTGGCTACGGGACGATTGTGTTGTGATTAATGTAACCGACTCTTTAGGATATTTCGATTACATTCAACATCAGAAATGGACGAAGTAGCATTAAGCACTTAAAGAAATAATAATACATTCAACATTCACACATTACCATCCTTACTTTATTCGAGTAAAAGAAAAAAGAACTGTATATACCTATATCGAGACAAATGTTGGTGGTGATTACTGATATGATTTTATAAAATTAAATTTGTAATTATGTAATTTTATTCACATTGTGTGCGCCCAATGCCATAACTCATAGCGATTAGAGAAATTGCATATAGGGTGTTAGACAAACGCTCCCGAAAACGAAGACAGACGATAGTACTAATGGTACGTTTGATGATGGGTCAGAAAAAAAATCGATCTCAATGACTTTTTTTTTTTTTTTTTAGCATTTTTCACGCTCCATCATGTTAGTACAGCTAAATGAAACAATAATTCAATAAAAAATAAATCAAAAACAGCTGACTTTCGGGTTTCAAAGGATGCGAGTTCGGCGCCCACGCGTCCGTAAACTGTAAAACGTTTTTTTTACAGTTTACGGAGCGTTGAAGACAAGTTAAAATATATATACAATATAATATGAAAAATACATCGTCCTCTACTATTTGAACAAGGTGAATAAAACTTTTATATCAGTGACGGAACACTGTGTGGTTTTAGTGGATTCGCGTTCGGTAAGAGTTCCGGGTTGGTTCCGGGTTGAACGACCTGTGGAGGTTTCCACACATAAAAACAGTAATAATTTAATAAATTTATAATGTTTTTGAGATTAATAGCGTTGAAAATGTAGTAAAATCGCAAATTAAGATATTTTGTAAAAGGGCCCTTAGCTTATTTTTTTATGTTAAGTAGCAGAAAAGTATAAAAATAAGTTTGAGACTACAAAAATAAAATTATTTATTTTCAGATAATAACTACGAGTGTTTGTTAATTGTGAAATGTTGTTTTATGGCCATGAGTAAAACCGCTACTCATAGCCATAAAATTCAACATAATACACAAAAATAAAACAATTATTCATTGCTTAGGTACATATTTTTTAACGCAATTAGCCTGGATGGACATCATTCCAAACCAATAAATAATTGTTTTCGTAAAATTTGTTTTAGCCAGTATTGATGTTTTACCGCTGCCGTGCCGCAGCGATTGACATAATGCGCCATCAAAACAACGGAGTCGCTTTAAGCTCAAGTCGCTCAAAAAGCGAAGTCATCTGTCCCTTGTCAATCAGCCGCGCCACTAAACATCATTTTTAGAACAATTACTATTTGTTAATAAAACTAATTGTCAATCAATTTTGTAATATCCTTCATTACAATATTGTACCATAGTTTTCACTGCCACGCTCCGTTCATGTGTATATATATTGTATACCATGGTATATTTCATCAACGCTTTGCTTTGCGGAGTGGATTCACAAATGGAAGTTTAATGTGTCACATTGACAGGATCCAACTAATTATGATGCATGGTGCACCTGTGGAAGTTCCTGCTTTAGTAATGTTGCCAAATATGGTACGAAAATTAAACAATACACTCATTGTCCTGGCTAAAAATAGTAGGAATAAATTATAATTTATATGCGGCAGTGTTTGATGGACTTGAATTGTTTTTATTTAGAAAGTTATTGTTTATTTCTGTGTGTACATTATTGCTTTATTATAATTAGTTGTATACCTACTTTTGATTTTAACGTATGATAACCCTGACGTTCATAAGTTACAGTAACCGTTTGTTACCGCCAAATACGATATTCAATCGCCGCATAATCACTCTCTACTCGCCGCCAAAAAGAAATACTTATTAGTCGGAGCTAGAACAGATCTCTATTCTCCACGAAAGAACGATTTTAACCTGGTGAAATAACGGCATCTCGTCGCCTCAGCCGAAGTTAAGTCAGCCAGTGAACGTCTGGTCAAAATCAATCCAGCCGTTTTAAAGATTAACTAAAACTAACAAACAAAGAATTTAGAAAAATATATTTTTCCATCATTACGAATACTTACACTTGTATTATTATTTAAAAAAAATGTTTGGCATTTGTTCGGTAAGAACTCAGATCATTTTCTATGATCTGAGGGTAGGAATACTCACTGAAACAATTCTGTAATTATAGTATATTCATGTGACTTCTCTTTTGTCTCGTCTGATTGATTGGCTTAGGCGTAGACACATAATATTAATGTAGTGTAGGCTTCTTTAGGTACCTACTATCCACATTCTTTATAAATTGCCTTATACGGGTAGACCTTCGATTATAATAGGTAGCTATAATGCTTATAATAAATAATCTAAGGGGTAGACACTAGGACTACAGATACCTAACATATTTTGTATAAGGTCATTAGGACATTTGGTTATGCAGTCTGAATATATAAATTTTCGTACCATAATAAAACACGTGTCACACTGATCATTACAAAGTCACTGATGTGTAAAATTAATTATATTATCTAAACTACCGTACATGCAATTCCCTACCCTATCGCACTTATTTTAGGAAGATAATTACATTAGCAACGTGACCAATCAAAATGAGGTAAAACAGCCAATCATCGTAATAACATATATTTTTATTATTAATCTTTGTTTCTAGTATAGGACACAACACGCGCCCATAATATCCGGAACATTTTTTGCTTTTGGCAAAGGCATATGGCGAACATAATTCTGCCGAAACCTGGAATTAAATTTCGAATTCAAAAAGCTTTGTTCAACATAATCGGCTTAAAGGCTTGCGTAGAATAAAACGTTGTATGAATTTACATTTCAAAATTGTTGGAATTGTAAATTATTTTGTTGAATTTAATACAAAGCGGTCGCAAATAAACTTGGCTTACGAAAAAGTATAAGATTTTGACATGAAAACAATATCTATTACGAAGATGTAAATTAGAATTTAAATTTAAATTTAATTTGAATTTTATAAATAGAAGCTTGCAGTATAATTAGAGTTTTTAAGTCGTCTAAAGATTGACTGTTGATGATGTAACTGTTGCAGTTTTTTTTTAAAATCATGTCTGCGATTGATGTATATTTGTTTATTTATTTTTTCGTGAGCATGATATTCTGTCTTTGTTTGTACACAAATTTCTTCTAAAGCTTTGTCCTATATTACGTAATTCTTTGTGCTTAAATGTATAAAAACTACTTAATAACTAAATGGAGAGAGCGTCACAAGTATGAGCATAGATAAGATAAATTAATAGTTATCTACTTCGTAAGTATTAGCGAATATTCACGATACCTTCCATATAAATGTAAGATTTTTTTTTCTATGTTAATAATAGATGTTATCTATTATGCAAATAGTTCTTTTGTTTTTAAGAACATTTTGCAAATTATAGATAGCCATGTTGTGAATTTGAGCGTAGACAGAAAGGAAGCTGTAATCCGTATTCTATGGAATGTATTTGTAAAAAATAGTTTTTGTAACTTGTCAGCAATAAACAAAACCACGCTTTAAAGGGATAAATGCACACATCTGTTCAAGATACACCTTTATTACAGACTGATCCTATTAGGTTTTATCTTACCATCACACCGCACTTTGTTTTATAGACCCCGATTTTGTGTCATGTAATTTTTTTTCTTAAATATTATAGTTATTATCATTAGAAACATCAGAGTAAAACTCTCGGAACGATACGGCTTCTAGATTTTTTTTAATAAAATATCAAAGTTTATGTTTTGCCGGATCAAGAAATTACAAAAAAAAAGTTTTAATGCAAACTTGATGATTTTATTACATTTTGATACACATACATATTATACCACATTTTTCTTCAAATTTTCACGGATTTACTATGATTAGTAGCAGAGATATAAATATTTTTCTTTTTTAGGATTTCATTTTTTTATTCCACTATGACGGCGTATTAGCAAACGATATTTGTCAAATTATAATAAGTAGTTTAGAAATTATGTTGGAATTTACGATATGTTCATCATAAATACATGCAAACGTGCATACATACATACATACACACACACAGGCAAAAATAATCCTCCTTATGATTTCACCGCAGTCGGGTAAAAATACCTTAAAATTTCTATACCGGATATTAGATATTATTAAGTACGAGAAGTGACAACCCTAGCTGCTGAAAATCCGGATAAAACTTTAATAATTTGTAACTTCTGAATAACGCAACATTAGCTTGTGATTTTAATTGATAAAAGACAGTTTAAGCTATCGTTTAATATATATATATCTCTTGCTAATACCCCATTATGGCGGAATAAAAAAATAAAACCTAAAAGTGAGAAAAATATTAATATCTCTTTTAATTATCATAGTAAATCTGTGGAAAATTATAGGCAGTTTTGGTATAATATGTAGATTTAAATAGAACCATCAAACTTTAATAAAATAGTCTAGTTTTTATTACAAATTGTTTTATTGTAATTTCGTGACCCGGATACGTAAACTTTGACATTATTTAAAAAAAAATTAGAAGCCGTATCGACGCGGGAGTTTTACTTTGATGTTCCTAATGATAAAAACAAAAGGATTTAAAAAAAAAGGACGTGACACAAAATCGGGGTCTATAAAACATAGTGCGGCGTAGAGAGTTGACGGAAGATCCAGGTCCTTTACGTGTACCTACTAACTACTTTCTTTGCAACTTTGCAGTACATGCTTTTTATACGTTGGTATTGATTCATCGATTTTTGTTGTTAACTGTCTAGCTTCAAGAGTGTAATATAATGTATCTGATTTATTTTAATAAATTAGTTCAATTGGGAATAGGGAGCGAGGAGGGGAGAGAGGGAGAGGGAAAGGTTAGGGCCTCCGGTAACCTCACTCACTGAGCAAAAAGCAATGCAAGCAATGCTTCACTACCGGTTTTCGGTGAGGCCGTGGTGTCACTTCGGTCGAGCCGGCCCATACGTGCCGAAGCATAGCTCTCCTACGAACAACAATCTGTATCGATCATCTAAAAGAGATCTTCAGGACTAAGTAGTAAGCGTACTCAAGGTTGCTTTGTCTTTGACTACTACACAACTATACAATATATTATAACAATACGTTTCATCTAAAACGTATCCATCATTCGTATTACAATAACAATAGTACAATTCTAATAATAAATCATGCATGCTACGGCAAGATGTATGGAATTTTGCGAAGCAGTGTAAAGAGCAACCCTTGCTTCCATTGTGTGTGACCGGCAGATGTTGGCATCAATCCACCGTTCATTGTGGCCGGTGCTGGCCCTTGTACGAGCGGCATAGAGTGGATAAGCCGTGACGAATAGATATTTTTACAGTCATAAATAGCAGGTAAGTTGATTGATATATTTTAGATTAATGATTACTAACATTCCTACGTATCTATTATAATTATTTCTTAATCCAAAGGTGCTCTGAGGAGGAGCGCGATGCGTGGAAATGTTATACATATATGTAGTATGTATATATGTAAGTGAAATTGTGTATGTATAGTTTACATACTTATGTAGATTTATTTATGTAATATATTCTTTATATTATATTCTCTTATGTTGTTCTTCTTTTAAACTTACAATTCTTCTTATTTCTATTATACACCTGCCACACACATCTATGTATCACCCAAAGGTTGACTGGTAGAAATAGCTACGGCATTAAGTCCGCCTCATGCAATGTATATGCAGGAAGTGTTTTAAAATAAAAAATAAAATAAACGCGACTACAAAACATACATGATAACTACAATGCTAAAGATACTTTTATTGCACGATATACGAAAATGACGATGTATTTCTTATTTCCAACTAATTCCAACACATCATGTGGCAGACACAGAGAGAGAGAGAGAGAGATGGTTATATAATCTTTGTTTCTTCCACGCTAACCATGACATAACTTAACTAATACGATGTTATTAGATAAAGCCATGTTACAGACATGTACTTTGTACATTATATTCTGTTCATTCGTTTATTTTCTTTTTGATTGTTTCTTGAGAACGTAACTGTACCAGAATATGTAAAATCAAACTTTAAAACACGCAGTTAAAAAAATATACTATATGGATTATCTGTTTTCGGTTGATTATAGTATTTGTTACCATTTGTAGACCTTATGATATCGTATAATGTAGTTTTTTTTTTAATAAATGATTTTTGTTTTACGCAATATTGTACGTACTACGCTTTATTGTCCGTAGTGATGGAAACAAAAAAAAATGTTTCTATGCCGCTTATTTATAAATTGATATTAACTATTTCTAAATCAGTATAAAAATATTTTCGTCTCAGTGGCGTAACTATACCATCTGAGGACCGTGGCTATTTCATCGATGTGTGTGAGTCTGACTCGCACTTGGCCGGTATTTTTTAACTCGTGTATTTTATTAGGTTTATTAAATTAGATAACTTATATTGATTCCATACAAATTTTATATTTGTCTCCTGTGTTCAGGGTCTATGATGCAAGGAGGCCCCCTCGAGCCACGGGCCCGTGGAATTTTGCCCGCTCTGCCATCCATTGTCATCCTATTGTTACGCCATTATTTCGTCTATATTAAGTAAGTATCAAAATGCTGAAATTCAAGTTTAAACTTAATGTTCATTACTTTAAATTTGAATTTCAACATTTTGATATAAAAGACGATACACATCACTAGATTCGTCACTTTTTTTTTTTTTTTTTTTTTTTTTTTAATGTGTGGAAACCCCCACGGGTCATCACCTCACCGGGGCCAAACGGCGAGGTGGTATGTCGGACTCGAACCGACTAAAACCACACAGTGTTCCATCACCGGGTCTTACAGCCGGGGCCTTAGGTGTACCCTAGGAAGGAAATCCCTGTGAACCCCGGCAGACTTGGCCGCCTGTTAAACCAGGCGACCCCACTATGAGGTGCAGATGGTTCTATCCCCTCTAATTTTGAGAGGCGCGCGCGGAACACGTCGCGCCACCGTCTCGGGCCTGCTTCTGCTAGGGTGACAGATAGCCCCTTCTGTCGCCCCCAGGCAAGCGCTCATGGAGGCCGGAGATCGTTTTGCACTCTCCGGCGCCTGGTGCGTCTTCTGCGGGACGGAAGAGTACTTGTTCTCTCCCGTTCCCTCTCCGCCGCTTCTTTGGCATCCATCACTACCTCACAGAAAGAGGCGGCGGAATCCCACGCACTCTCGCTCTGGACCATGGACATAATCATAGTCTCCAGCGAGAGGCTACCCACACCAATGGCCGCCGTGAGGTCAGCACGCTGCTGCGCCCACGCAGAGCACTCCACCAGAGTGTGGAGTGCGGTATCCTCGCGGCGGCCCCCGCAGTGGTGGCACACAGACGTTGGCTCCCGGCCTATGCGACACAGGTACTTCCCGAAGCAGCCGTGTCCAGTGAGTACCTGCGTCATCCGGTAGGAGAGAGCGCCATGTCGCCTCTCCAGCCAATCCTCCATGACGGGCCTTACCGCCACAATTGTGGCGTGCCCCGCGCTCGGTCGCTCAAGTCGTTCTTTCCACTGAGCCATGAGCACCTGGCGGAGCTGAGACCGTTGCACCTCGATTTCACGGGGGACAGGTCCCAGGTCCTGCTCTTGCACCTCCCTGCGCCACTGGTACAGTGATGCGAGGGATTTCGCTTCTAGGTCCCATGGCGGAGTTCCGGCTAGGAGACTCGCCGCTTCAAAAGAGATCGTGCGGTATCCTCTTATGACCCTGACAGCCATAACCCGTTGTGGACGTCGCAAGATTGCGACATTGCGGGTTGTCAGGGTCTCCGCCCAAATTGGTGCCCCATATAGGGCCATGGACCGCACGATTCCAACGTATAGTCTCCTACAGGAGGCTTCGGGCCCCGCCAAGTTGGGTAGTAGCCGTGAAAGCGCTGCCGCCGCTCTCGTAAGCTTGGGGGCCAGACTTCGGAAGTGAGGTCCGAAGTCCCATCGGCTGTCGAGAACTAGCCCCAGATATCTCATCGAGGACTCGATGCCGATGCGAACACCTCCCACAATAAGGCCGGATCCCCTAGGTGGTCCCTTGCGGGGGCCATGGAAGCAGATGGCCTCGGATTTGTTGAGGGCCACCTGGAGACCCAGCCGCCTAGATTCGTCACTTGAGTCCTCAGCAACATTCAAAATCATTTCTCATATGTAATATATTAAGCTTGGGTACTTAATATAATTTATTAAACTAATTATCAAACTGTCAAAAACAAAATAATTGAATAGACAGACTTTATGTACAATAAAAAATCTGGGTATGTCACTACTAAGCTGTCATATGTTAGAAAAGGTAACAGGTGGCGGCACAATGGCCAATATTTGCCATCATCCGCGCCATTACACACAATTCTGAATCTTTTGATAGTTATACTTATCAGACACAATACTATATAATACAGTTTGTAAATGTATTAATATTTGTGATGTGGTTGTACTATTTTAAAAAAAAAAGAAAAATGTTATTAGTTTAAAAATGCTTAGTGTACCTGTGTATGAACGTAGGCCGCTAGATAAGTATTGTCGTAAGAAAAATAAATATCGTAATGTTGTGATTTGAAGTAATTTCTATAAACTCTAAATGATATTTAAAAAAACAAATTTGGAGACAAGGATAATTAAATAATTGTTTTGAAAAGAATAATAGTTGTGTTTTTTTACTAAGAGAGGAATATTGGCTACGGTTGTGCTTGATAAAGACTGCTGCATGGTATAGGTACAGAGGAATGTTTACCTCAAATATTAGAACCCTTAAAAAAATTAACGATCAAACTCAAGACTCTATACCTACCCTCCTGCACATCGAGCCGGCAAAACTACGGACTATTTGCACAAAATCTAGCTATGTACAAATAGTCCATAGTTTTGCCAAACTTGTTTTGGCTGGCAAACTGCTGGGACACCCTCCTTGTAGTCCGGATTTTGTGCCATGCTACTTTGCACTATTTCTGTATGTTAAAAACAACTAAGTGTCGAGTAATGAGGAGCTTATAGGAGCTGTTGAGGAGATAGGCAGCTGTCCAGAGAGATACTGGAGCAATGTGTTTAACACCTGGTTTATACTTATGAAGACCTGTATTATTAGCAGTGGAGACTATTTCGAAAAAAAAAGAAATTTCACAAAGTACGACAAAACTTATGTAGGTACATGCTTACTTTTGACATAAATACGTCTTTAAAATTACTTCCGTAGTGGAAGGTAACTCAAAAAACGAATGATAACTAAATAGGGGATATATTTTGGTGTTGTAGCTACATATCTATCATCTCCATCCAAAATTTAATTACTTCACTGGATAGCTAAAGGATCAAAGAATTCGTTACGCTAAATGAGGACTGCGACGCATCACGCGCGGTGGAGGGGGAAGTGCCGCCATTTTGACGTCATTTGGCTGCATTTCGAGATTTTCATTTAGCATAACTTTTGACTTGGAAAAGCTACGACGTTCGTTTAAGTTTTAATCGTCAGCTCTCGTCAAAATCTATCTATTGCATTTATAAAACATAAGTGTAAAATAGTTCCACTTATTCACGCACAATACAAGGATTTTTCCCCAGCGGTTTTTGGTCCTCCAGGTTATAAGAATTGTCCATTGTCTTTTTTTTACTATCATAGTTAAAAAATTATTATGTACTTTAATGTTAAGTACGGTCTGAATTAGTTAACAAATAGCCTGCTCTTAAGAGCTCAAGTTTTAAATATAATCTATTTTTTTAAGCGCCTTTATGTAGGTAGTTGGACCAAGTCTTACTCAGAAGAGCCAAACTATTACTTTTTCACCTGTTTTCTCTGTTTCTATAACGATATTCATAGTGACGTTTGCATTGTAGTTGAAATCTCCTGCAACCAGTCACCATTCAAAAAACATGGGGGTACCTCTGTAAAAAAAATCTTACTTTTTTAAGACTTAGGTAACGAACACCCAGACAACTGCACATCTCTTCCTAAATAGAAACTACCTACCTGCGGATGCTCCTACACGGTGTACCAGTCTGTAGAATCTCCATCTCCAAAATTTTTCTTTTTATATATATATGTTATAGGGGGCAAACGAAAAGAAAATGTTTCTTTTTATATATATGTTATAGAAAAGATAAAATAAGATTAAACAAAATTAAAAATGTAACCAAATTTAAACCTGCGAATAAACTATGTAAAACACTAAAATGGAAATGGGTCGGACATACATTACGAGAGAAGAATGTGAAATGGACTAAAATAATAACAGAGTGGTACCCTAGGGATGGTAAAAGAAGTAAAGGACGACAAATGAAACGTTGAGAAGATGATCTCAAAAAAGCTGCTGGTTCAGAATGGATGAGAATCGCAAGGGACAAAGAGAGATGGAAGTCTCTAGAGGAGGCCTTTGTCGAAGGACAAGCTGTTGTGGGAAAAACCGATTGTCAGTGAGAAAAATGTAAACATTATTATTTAACAGCAATAAAGGCTTATTTTATTTAATTTATTTATAGGGGGCAAACGAGCATACGGGTCACCTGATGGTAAGTGACTACCGTCACTCATGGACACCTGCTACTCAAGAGTCTGTTAATGAGTGTTCAGCGCTGACTTTTATACCTTCGGCTGCGGTTCGACCACAGACAAATGTTTATTTTGCAATTTTTTTAGCTTTCTAATACAGTCTTGCGACGTCTGTTATCAGTTTGTGTTTAGGGTCTGGCCATTGTTTTAATAAAACGAGATTTTTAATACAAAACATCGACTATATTAAAACGCATAATGAGTTATAATAGCATAATATATTAGGCATATTCACAAATATATAAAACTTTTATTTAATTAATAAGATTTTTCAGAACACATTTAGTTGATACACCATAGTATCATAAAGATTCTCAAACACCTTTACCTATTTATTCAATTTTATTTTTAGTATAGTTTTTTCCTATTCGGATAAATATTCGATAACTTTTCAAAACATGAGTTATATACATATAAGACATGTAATATGTTATATATTTATTTATAAGGTACGATACCTTCGTTTACAT
This sequence comes from Euplagia quadripunctaria, assembly GCA_963859945.1. Lineage (NCBI taxonomy): Eukaryota > Metazoa > Arthropoda > Insecta > Lepidoptera > Erebidae > Euplagia > Euplagia quadripunctaria. The sequence continues at coordinate 10,812,285 of OY982578.1, read as the reverse complement.
GACGTTTAGACTGAATTGCACCGATCGTAGTCCGGCTAAGTCCCCCATTTATACGTCTAATATGTGTGGTAGTCAAAACTTTAAACAATGAGTTGTAGGACCTAGGTCGTGACGTAGATTGTGACGTATAACTTTACGTAGGTCGTGACGTAGGTTGTGACGTATAACGTTATACGTCACAACCTACGTCATGCACTACAGAGTTACACAATTACATAATTTTCATGAAGTTCGTCAAAGAAAGTAGCTAACTTTATTGTAGTGTCTGTACACATTTGCTGTAACCTAAAAAGTAAAGTTTTTAGGTTTACATTATTAACAATTTTTTCTGCTTGAACAAAAAATATGAAATGAAAAAGAGCAGTTATTCCGAAACCTTTACATGTTCAGGTACCTTTTTTGATAAATCCATTAAATTTGGATCATTGTTCAAAAGATTTTAATGTAGCAAGAGACTTTTTACACTACAATCAATGACAATTTATTTCGTATTCATCTCAACAACTTAAGTGTTGTTCTTTAATGTTCCTGAATACCACAATGTTGATATCGTAAAAATAAATTAGTTACATCAAGATTTCTTCATTATATTGTAATACACGCTAAATTCGCATATAAAGCAGTAAAAAATAAAATATTTGCGGTGCACAGCGCCATCTCTTAGTGGAAAGCAGAACCATGTACATAAAACGTTTTAACTCTCGTTTGAAAATAATAATAGTGACATTATTATTTATTGTAATCATCTTCTTGATGATACAGTTTAAACTTTGAAAAAGATTGTAAATTTTAGAATCGATACTAAATTTGTAGTGACATGCTATTTATTGTCTTCCAATTTCGACTTTGAGATTACAACAGGAAAGCATATATTGTATTGTAGTCTATTGTAGTTTTTTTAAGGTCTACTTCAAAAGACTATTGCCCGGTTCCTATAATCAAGAAACGATTCGTTTTGCTTACGGGCGGTAGAATTTCTTATATTTTCTACAAAAATTTTACCATCCTTAAGCAAAACGAATCGTTTCTTCACTATAGGAACGGGGCATAAAATATTTTAAGTAGATAACGCCTTGTGATTAAATTTCAACCATAAGTAATTAAGTTTTGAATATTTTTTTATTTTACACTAGCTGTTGCCCGCGACTTCGTTCGCGTAGAAATTTTTGTGAAATCTATCCCACCGGAACCGTACCTTTTTCTGGGATAAAAAGTAGTCTATGTGCTATTCTAGACTATAATCTATCTCTGTGTCAAATTATATCCAGATCCGTTCAGCCGTTTTTGCGTGAAAGAATAACAACATCCATAGATCCTCACAAACTTTCACCTTTATAATATTGGTAAGGACCAATGGCCAGTATAACTTGAACTGTCATTGTATAGACATTCCGTACCATGGCAGGTCAGCATTTATACTTGACTTCTGTATCTTTTTGTGGCCGTTTTCTCATAATTTTTCAATTTATAACACACTAGCTGCTCCCCGTGGTTTCACCCGCGTAAGTTCCGATCCCTTGGAAATATTGGGATAAAAAGTAGCCTATGTGTTAATCTAGGTTTTCAGATTTACAAACCAAGTTTTATCGCAATCGGTTCAGTAGTTTTTGCGTGAAAGAGAAACACACATTCATACATCCATACATCCAAACATCCTCACAAACTTTCACGTTTATAATATTAGTAGGATAATGATTAAAAATTGTAGCTTTCTGCACTTCTTTAAAACTATAAACTAAGTATTCTAAATATGACATTCCTCAGTGCGCGATATTTGCTTAAAAAGGGCTACAAAGAATTCTCGTCACGGATTAATTCTTTTATACCACGTCAGTGGCAAACAAGCATACGGCCCGCCGGATGGAAAGCGGTTACCTTAGCCTGTAGACGCTTGCAATTCCAGAGGACAGATATATTGATGATGATGATTTGAGGGGTTAACAGTAGGCCTAGTTATAATGAGATTAACTAAATTTTGTTATAACCTAAATTGCGATCAATTTCTTTTTGTTTTTTATTCAACATATTCCAAAATTTGACTTTAAAGTCCATTTTTCGAGACTTCAAGACTTGTGCGACCCGTGAATATATTATATATTAGTTTTAAATCAGGAATACTATTCCCTAAGGGGTAGACATATATGTACGCCACTAAAGTTACACTTCTGACTGGCCTGTTGGCCTAGTGGTTAGTGCCCTAACTGCTATGCCATAGGTTGTGGTTTCGTTTCCCACCCGAGTCTGGGTATTCTTTGTGTCCGTTGTTTGTGTGTTTGTAAAGTTCCCCGCGACACAGGGATAATTCCTAATGCGGGAATTGTCTAAAAAAAAAGATAAAAAAATGGTTCATTTTTGTTTCCATGAAGCAATATATATAGCGGGCCTATGGCCATGCGTGGGACAATTCTTGGGGACTGCAATGAAGTATTTTTAGCTTTAGAACCTGACCCGAACCAGAAATCGAGCCCAGAACCTAAGCATGGCACTCCTACAATACCTTTTGTGTATCCGACGTTTCGGACAAATTGTACTGACATCATTCTAATATACCTACCTAATAAAATCTGTCCACGGTTGAACTCTGTCGAATTAAAATATAACTCGCCCACAACGTTAGTTTTGAAATTGATTTTAAACTTTCAACCATACATTTATATGTAACAACACTTTTAACATTAAATATCACATAATATTAATTTAAAAAAAATGGTAAGTTAAACAGCGCCTATCTGCAGTATTGGTAAAGCCAGTTGGAATGCGTTTTGTATATATGTCGAGCTGTTGCCTGCCTGAAAACAATGTAAAAAAAACATGTTAGTATATTAAGAGATTATGGAGAATTTGAAAAATAATTGTATCAAAATTTGTCATATTTTGCAAACGGTTACCAGTGCCTGTAAACACTCGAACCTTCTGCTAAAATATGGCAACTTTAGATCGGCAGAAACGGTTTTTCTTTTCTAGTAATGACCCCTAACTAGGGCTGCCATCCGTCCGGGTTTTCCCGAATTTGTCCTAGTTTAGAGGGCGGCCGGGCGAAGTTTTCAAAGACTGTCCGGGTAAAATCCGGACACTCTGTGACAGGGGCAACTTATAATTATTAGATAGACAAGCCGTTTAATTTAATTAAAAAAAATGGAATCTGCGTTTTTTTAGGTGTCCGGGAAAGAATCTCGATTTCACACATGTGTCCGGGATTTTTGAAAAGCTTGTCCGGCGTCGGCAATTTAAGTGATGGCAGGCCTACCCCCAACCAAAGTCACCTGCAGAGTGGAAATGCTCCCCAATTAGGCAGATCAGCAGTCAAACAGAAATTTGCCATACTCAAGCTCTTATAAATATTTGAATATAGTTTTCCGATATATAAAAATTGTGTCATAATTTGTAAGACGCTCAAGGGAATGCCATCGCTCTTACTTAACCAATCATATTTTAAAATAATAGGGTACAAATCAGGTTGTCCGTCGTGGTCCGAACTTAAAACATCGGGTGACGCCCGGTGTAGGCCCGCCCCATAGCTGCAGTTTCTGTTCTTTATTCAAATTTTAAATTAGACTGTCTGGGATTAATATTTTTTTAAACTGTCGATGTCACGGCCACTAATTGTTACCTCTAAAAATATATTGGTGATGTAGTTGTTGATCTGCTCCTTGTTATCGGCGGGTAGTGAGTTTAACTTCTCGGTGAACAGTGTCGCGAGCTCACTGATATGCTTTGTTAACACTACCGTCATTCTGTAATAATAGCAAAATTTCACATTTAAAATCTGTTATGAACGATTAAAATAAAAGAGATGTAGCTGCTTCTTCTCCCACCTAACAGGTACAGTTTGTAGGTTCAGTTCGGAATGTACGTATTTCGTGTGGCAATAACAACAATATATACATAATATACACTAGCGATGAAACGGATATCCGGCTAATATCCGGTATCCGGTCTAAGTTTTACTATCTGGCCGGATAACCGATATTAAATTAAGGTACTTTATTTAAGCCGCATAACAAATATAATCGTCATATTTTCATTTACAACAGTATTAAGAGTACCTACTTATAATGAATACCAATTTCTCTGTATTAAGAGAATACAAACTGTTTCTACTGTCTTCATACACAAGGCTAACTTTGTTAAAAGTCTTCCGCTGTATGTATACGACTGCTGCGTGCATCTTTCATATACATTCTGACTAACTTGGATTAGTCCGGGTATTGTGTATCATTAGCTAATTAGATTGGTTGACACAAAGACAGTGTATTCGAGAGCAGAGTGGCTACAAAGAAGACGTAGTGACTAAAATTAAAAAGAAAATGCTGAGGTTTAGGCACGCAAAAATAATAAGTGCGGATCGAATGATTAAACAAGTATATAAGTTTAGTGGAAAGGCCACGACGACGGTTCGACCACGCAGAACATACTAAGATCATTGCTTTTAAACTTTTGCGACTTTGATACATATTAGATGTGTAATTCGGGACTTAATCGCGATAATATTCAAAACTTGTTTCGATCGAATTGCACCGACTGTGGTCACGAGTGGACTGGTGAGAGCTCAGCGATTTTTATCGTGATTAAGTCCCGAATTACACATCTAATACTAAGATCAAATTTGTGATGTTCTAAACAAAAGGCGGGCTTATAGGAAAGGTTTAATGACAGTAGAGGAAGTTCATGGGATATTTAAGGATAATAGCAAGTGGCGGGCGGACTCAATGTCATATGAAATTGCATGTTTTTCTTAATCGTGAGACGGATTACAGTTGTTTTCGTTTGCTACCTCATTAAAGCAATCGCAGAACGTGTCGTAAGTGTTGGGATATACTTACTTCTGACTTCCTTATCTCTACTTTTTTTAGCCGCTGTTGAAATTTAACTGCTACCAGAAGAATTGTCGCAAGACATGTTTATAAATAGGTACTAACAGAATCGTCTTCAAGAACCCCCCGTAGTTTGTCTTAAATATTGCATCGAGTAGTTAGGCTATCTTAAGGTGTTGAAATGACTTTCTAATTCAGCTTTCAATAAGGCCCTTATGCGTGGTAAATCAGGAGTACTTTGCTCAGTTTCATCTTTATCTATTTTTTTAACGCAGTAATCGATAATGTTTGGCCGGATATTCGGCCTCGAGTTTGGCCAGATATCCGGTATCCGGCCAAACACCCGCCCGTTTCATCTCTAATATACACCAATATCATTTATCACATTTGAATTATGTCAAGTTAAACAAAAGTTTTTTTCATGAACATACAAAGGAGAACATATATTTATAAACATCAAACTTAACATCAAATTTTCGGCATTGTTATCAATCAATCAAAAATTGCTTTCTTACATCTTTAATGTACGTTTTTTTTTTTGTTACAAACGAGCACGTTTAAAAAAATAAATAAAAAAATATCATATGAGATAATACAATAATCATTTACAAGATTGTGTTAATTATTACGGGTGATTGGTTAGAAAATCTTGAAACACCTTTTTCTATTCTTTGGGGGATGTTACATTTATGTATGAGCTGATCATTCTTTAATAAAATATATAACTTTAATAATAATAATATGATGCTCACTGAGTAAGTGCATCCGCTTCATCAGCAGTGGATCTCCTGGTCTTCACCAGCAACATCTCAGCAGCTTTATGATACTGTTCGACTGTTAACGCGGTCGCCTGGGCGAGCCCTGACACCGCGCGCTTGTATATTGCCTTCACTGTGGTTTCAGAGTCTGACGTTACGTAATCTAGAATTTCTTTATACTGTCTGTGAAACAAATACAAGTATTATTGATGAACTAACTTTTAAACTTTCGCGTTCCATGATAACATATTTTATGTTATAGGGGGCAAACGAGCAGACGAGTCACCTGATGGTAAATGACTACCGCCACCCATGAGCTCCTGTAACTCAAGAGTCACAAGTGCGTTGCCGGCCTTTAAGGTGGGAGTATGGGAAGGGTGGAAGAGAGGGGGAGGGGGGGCGGAGTTAGGGCCTCCGGTAACCTCACTCACTCGGCGAAAAGCAATGTCAGTTTTTTGTGAGGGCGTGGTATCACTTCGGTCGAATACCGCGATCAGGTATTTAAAAGGTATTGCATACCTTTGCTTTGCCTGACGTTTCGATCGTGTTACACTGAAAAGGCAAATCGAAGGTATATAATATTGTTTGCCCAAACTCAAGGGGTTTACTAGTAGACACTGAAGAGTGGAAGAGCCATACTTCGGCACGTATAGGCCGGCCCGGCCGGCCCGACCGGAGTGATACCACGGCCTCACAGAAAACCGGCAGTGAAGCAATGTTTGTATTGCTTTTCGCCGAGTGAGTGAGGTTACCGGAGGCCCTAACCCTTCCTCTCCCCCCCCCCCCTCTCTTCCCCTACTCCCACCTTAAGGGCCGGCAACGCACTTGTGACTCTTGAGTTGCAGGTGCCCATGGGCGGCGGTAGTCATTTCCCATCAGGTGACCCGTCTGCTTATTTGCCCTATACCTTAAAAAAAAAAAAAAGAGTTCCAGTATCCACCTCCTGCCTCTATCATCAGATCAGCACCAGTATGCCAAATTATAGTATTGTCACTCAAGCTAAATACAAAGTTTCATTTGGATACTACAATTAGAAGTTGGTTAAAATTGACTTCCAGGTAGTTACAAGAGAAGCCAACAAGAGCATGTTAATTTACTTACTTAACAAGTGGCTGGAACTGCAACTTAAGGCCAAGGTCCTGTGTGGCGGTCTGGAGTCTTTCGTGAAATGCATCAGACTTAGACATGTCTTCGCTGGGAGGTTCCTCATCGTCATCGTCTTCTTCAGGCATTTCACATAATTCTGGGGATACATTTTTAATATACCTTTTTTTAAAATATTGTGGATCCTTTTAAACCACTAACGCTTTTAAATCCTTTTGATATCTATTTGATTGTGTAGGCAAATGTAAAAAAAACAAGACGAATCTAAGTTAACTGAGTGGACAGAGCAAAGAATTGTGAATTATAATTCTTGGGGATCCGTATCGTTTCTTTTTTCGATTAAAAGTTACAAGGCAAACAACACAATTTGTATTTGTTTGTGTTATTGATCCTATTTTAATTAACCGATGTCAAATAAACTAATTCTATAATACTAAGGTAAAAAGGGAGAAAGAAGCCCACGGCTAGCCAAATAGTTGATGCTGCCAACTCATCCCCCGCTGCTCAAAGAGTTTTGGATTTCACTTGGTCTTAACAGAATACGAGTACTAAAGAATAATTTAGTACATACCAGCAACTTGTTGTAAAGTCTCCTTCATATCTTGTCGTTTTTCTGAATCAACCCCTCTCAGACGCTCCTCTATGCGCATGCTCACTTGTTTTGACAGCATTTCCAAAGCTTCTAGGTGGACGAGACCTGTTTAATAAACAATCATTTATTTAACGTATCATCTAAAAAAAAAAAAATTAAAAAAAATTCAGCAAAATTATATGCAGTCTGTTACGACCATGTACCTGGACTCTTTGCATGGACATACCCACTACCCTGTAGCGAAGATAATCCTACATCGTGATATAAATGTTCACACACTGTTTCCTACATACTAAATCAACTTCCCAACATCAATGATAGGGTCGCCGACATTTTTTTTAATGGTATAGGAGGCAAACGAACAGATGGATCACCTGATGGTAAGTGACTACCTTCGCCCATGGACACCGGTCTTTGAAGTCGGAGTACAAGGACATTACACCACACGATTTTCTTTCAAATTAATTGACTTACCTGATCAATCTTATTTTCTTTTTTTTTATAAATTATTGAAAATTAAACATTTTCCATACCTTCAAAGTCATCGAAAAGATTCTCATAATGAACCTCTTTTGCTTCTCTTTTCTCTTCCTTGATTTTATCTTCTTCATCAGCTTTGGCCTTCGCTTCCCTCAACACTTGAGACAATACAGGCTTGTCTCCAGTCCCAAGGCCCAGCATTGCGCGTTTCTTTGCCAGACCAGGGTCACCGTCTTGGAGTACTTCCATGGTCTTCTTTCCAATGGTTTCTAAGGTGTCCAGACCTCCAGATATAACTTTCGTACCTGGTGTAAAATAATTAAAGGAAATTAATTTAACTGTAATGTTACAACGGCAATTACCAGCCTTGACTGTATACTTGTAATTATCTAACATGTATACTGTCTGACATGTATAATGTCTGACATGTATAATGTCTGACATGTATAATGTCTGACATGTATAATGTCTGACATGTATAATGTCTGACATGTATAATGTCTGACATGTATACTGTCTGATATGTAGACTATCTGGCATGTTTATATTTTCTTTTGAATAGGCATCTATTCTCTATATATATATTCAGTCAACCACTAGACCAACAGGCCAATGATAATAAAATAAATTAAAACTTTAAAATAAAACTGGACGACAATTCTCACAGTATTTTAAGGTTTTTTATTGCCTAACTTGTTTTGTTAACTTTAACAATAAAATGATTAGTGTATTTCATTATATAAACGTTTGTTTGTTTGGTACAATTTTACGGTCTAACTACTGAACCGATTATCATTAAATTTTGCATACACTTTGCGAGGGGTACAGAAAAGGACATAGGAAATCTATAATGTCAAACAAATCCTAGTGAAACATAGTATTTTATATTTTAAAACAGATGGTGTTAAAAAGAAAAAAAGTATATCATCACTTCATATTATAAAACAAAGTCCCCTGCCGCGTGTCTCTGTCTGTTCACAATAAACTGAAAAACTACTGAATGGATTTTCATGCGGTTTTCACTAATAGACAGAGTGATTCATGACAAAGGTTTAGGTGTATAATTTGTAAATATTTTGTGTAAATTGATTGAAATATGTTGATGATTCTTGAAGATGTCTCTGCTACCCGTGCCGTTTTATTAAAGTACATAGTTCCAAAAACTTACTGGTGCTTTCCACAAATTTTGTGACTCCAGACAGTAAAGTACCGAACTGGAATGCTTCACCAGAATCCTTTTCATCAGTTTCAGGTGCCTCTTCAGTGGTAACACTCTCTTCTTTACTAACTTTATTCTCATCTTTTTCTTTTACCTTTCTTCTAGCTAACTCTTCTGGGTCTGGGGCACCTATACTAGTTTCAAGAACTGTTGAAAAGCCCTGAAAGATGTATGGATACAGAAATAGGTTACACAAATTGGTAGCAGTATCTTTTTTATCGGCGATAAAAAGGGCCATCCCTCTATTTAGAGTAAACAGTAATGAGTTATACATGAGTTTAGAATTTTATTGGGACTTGGACTGTTGTGAGAGAGCTCGAACTTCCCAGCAATAGCCAGTTCTAGTTAGAGACATGAGTATGCAACCCTGACCTGATCGAGCTATTGTTTACACTTCCCAATCCATCCGTATAATCCATATGCTAATGGGCGTACCGAGGGGGGGGGGAGAGGGTAGCTGCCCCCTAGTTTTAGCAAGCTTACGTAGTACTAAAGTAATTTTTATTTTTTGTAAAAGCCCCCCAGGACCAACAAAAAAGATTGACGCCCCCCCTGGGATGATAAAAACAAATTTTGCCCCCCCCCCCAGGGCTTAAAGCTAGGTACGCTCATGCTTATGCCTTTCCTTCTTAGCTACCTTTCCTTTTGAATATTCTCTCAATATTGCCATCCTTAATTCCCAAAAGGCCCGGTTCATTGCTATAGACTTGCCCTAGTACATGAGTGGGGCCAAATTAAGAGTTAGCAAAGCAACTACCTACCCCATCGGGATTAATGACGTAAGTGTATTTTCGCGTATCTAATGCACAATTTATAAAGTTTATGTAGCATTTGTGCAAACAGAGCTCGACTGTGTTACAGTACACTACACACATGGTAGTAGGGCAGTATAAAAATGGGTGCTTTCTTTGTTATAGTTCAGAGATGCACAATATAATAAGTAGAGATGCGCCGAATATTCGTTTGGTATTCGGTATTCGGCGTATTCCACATCTTTTCCACTATTTGTATTCGGCCGAATTATTCGGTTTTGTTGCCGAATATATTCGGTTCAAGCTATTTCTATTTTCTTGGCTCATGTAGCCAAGGTGTAGGACTAAAAGACAAGACTTCTTATGTAAGATTTATGTTATATTATAAGTCAAAGAAAATATATTTATTTCTTAACCTATAGTTAGTATAGTCAACATTTATTTTAAACCTTAACTCAACATTTAATTTAAACCTCAAAACAATTTTTATTTTTAAACTTTAAATCAACATTTAAACGCAGCAAAACAATGTAATGGTAAACCTAATAATTCGGCCGAATATCCGGTTTGGTAAAAGTTAAACCGAATAATATTCGGTATTTGGTTATTCGGTGAAACCACTATTTGGCGCATCTCTAATAATAAGTCTTCTGTATCTACTGTTGAGACTATAAGCGGTCCTTCAGAGCGCCAACGGTAAGTTAAAGCAAAAATAAATTTTAAACATGGAATGTAAATCCTTGCCACATACATTTCTAATAATTCAAAATTATTTGCAACCTGTGAATACCTGCGAAACTTGGCTAGTAATATTGGTGAAGCCTGCTGTAGCAGTACTTAATAGGGAGTCCACACTCCAGCCCCAGCCCCAACTTGCACTACTGCCGCCAGTGGATGCAGCTGCTAGTCTATCTGTGACTTCTTTAATATCAGGATCTGGTTGTACACAATGAGTCTGCAGTTTTGGTGATTCTGTCTGAAAATTTATAAAGTAACCATTGTCTGATGTAACTAAGAGAGATTTCAGTTTATTGCAGACAGGCAGACATGGCGGGGGACTTTGTTTTAAAATATGTAGTAAAATACACATACACATACGGACACATGTTAATATTTACAGTACATAAATACTTACTTTTTGTGCATTTGAAGAGTAGTCATCTTCTCCCCAGTCATCAAAGTCATCCCACCCAGTATCTTGTGACTTTTTACTGTCCTGTTTATTTATTGCTTTGGTTTCCTTTTCTTGTACTGTAGTTTCTAAAGGAGCTTCATTAGGAGATATTGGTTCCTTATCGTCAATTTCAAAATCATCCCATCCATCTGTTGCTTCCTGGCAATTGTAAACATTTCATTTAAGTGTATTACAGTTAAATTTATACAAAACATACAAATTTACATATTTTCTTAACATTTTATTTTAAAAGTAAAACTGATTATGTGAAAGATAAAACATAAATAAATGATCAAAGATTTTATACAACAAGTCTTTTATTTTTATTTATATTGCCTTTACAAAAGTTTTCTCTTTAAACTTTACATAAATTGTATTGTATTGTATCCATTTGTTGTATTGTATTTATAAAATAAATAATTTTGGGCCCGTGATGATACATTGAGACATTAACATGTAATCAAAGCACACAGCTAGCGTATGTTTACAAAAGTATAAAATTATATTATACACAAGTAGTACACATAATAGGCGTTACTCAAATATGAATTTATAATCCTTAAATAATTACTTTATATTTCATGTTTGGACTTATTTCTAAAGTAAAATAAAGACAACAATTTTTATAAATAAGAAACTGACGGAATATCACCTTCTCTGCAGGTTTTTTTAAATTGGTAGTAGCATTTTGAGTATTATAGGAATTCTGATCAGCTTCTAATGCGTTGTCACTATAATTGGAGGAGGATAGTCTCTTCTTTCTTTCTTTTTTGACTGGACTGCTATGGCCTTCATCAGCACTCTCAAAGTCCTCACTGTCACTTGTAGGCATCGTCGAAGTATTAATATAATATTTATAGTTTGAGCAATTTTACTAAAAGTTGTCTAGTAAATCCGTATTGACAAAATTGCCAACCAACACATGATTCGTCATTGACAACTTGACAACATTGACAGTTCGTGTTTAACGAAATAAATCGCGTTCCAGATGGATACTACATTTCAGATACATATTTTATTTCTATTGTTTGTTATTTTCACTCAAAATATATATTCTCGAATTTATTGCGCTATTTTTTTGTAATAAACACTAGTCATAAAAACAGAAAAAAAAATGTATGGATATGAACATTAGATGCGAAAATGTAGACTGAAAACTATTAGAAACTTTAAAGGTGTGTGTTTATTATTATAATTATAATTAAAATTAACATTAACCTATCTCAGTACACCACAGACTACCCTGAAATATATTTGTTAATATCCGTTCAAAGGTTGTCTGGAAGAGATCGCTGTGAGCGATAAGACCGCCAATTGTTATACCTGAATATCTACATTATTTTTGGATTGTATCTAACTTGAAAGGTGTACAATAAAGAGATAAAAAAATAAAAATAAATAATTACAATCATGTAGGTATTATTATGAAAAACAATTGTATAGGCTGAATAGCGAATCCTTTTGCCTAAGAGAAACTTAACTAGCAAAAAAGTTCAGGTCCATCGTTTTTTTGGAATATTTTAAATTATGCCGTTTTAAATTGTCGTAGTTTTGCTTTGAATTACTTAATTGCTATTAACTGCATGATTATTATTATTAGTTAGTGCAACTATAACTGCATTTTGCTTACTGCGCTTAACGTACTCGAAATGTAATTTTGAAGATATTTTATTGTAATTATTTTCTATTGTTAAGCAGAACAAAAAATTTGATTAGCTGTGCCTACATCAACAGGACTTCACGGCGGGTGAGTTTGCATTTGGTCTTCATTTATCCTAGGTTTTTAGAAAGTGCTGTTTATGTCTCTAAAAATATTACTGTTTCTATTTTTATCCCCAAAATTGAATTTTAACATATTCAGTCCCATTGCTAGTAGGTATTATTGTATTATAGAAAGATTTGAAATACGATCACCTGAGTACCTAGGTACTTACAAATTTAATAAGTGTTTCAAATAAACTTCATTGAAAGCAAGACAACTTTCACGATCACTGGGAAACGCAACATGGGTTAATTTCGATTTCAGCGTTTCAATGTTTCTTCTGCTTAGTTGATATTGGCGCCTACTAAGTAAAGTAAAATAATAAAAAATAAAAATAAATAAGTACAAAAGCTCAAACGACGGAGTAAACGGGTAGGTACTAAACATTATATCATGGCGGGCTATTATTATTTTAAGTGCCTAATGCTACTGTCTTTTATAGCGCACTCTTGCTTTAAAGTTCACTGCTCAGACTTATGGCTTCGAGAAACCTCCAGATCCTATCAGCAATGATTGTTTGTATTTCCTGCGGTTGCATGATGTGCTACCTTAGGTTAATACTTCTGTGCCGCATTAGTAAGCCACAAAAGCGTCGAATATGCATTGCAGTTTCTTCTGCCTCTCGACAGAATCTGCATATTGTGTTCTGACCCAACTTTAGGTTGAACATATGTTTGTTCAGCTTGCAGTGTCCGGTGAGGATTCTTGTTACTGCACAGGTTTTGTATCTTTTGAGCTTCAGAAGTTCTTTTGATACTTTGTTATCATTGCCCTTTACTAAAGCCTTTCGAGTATCTTAGACCAATCGTGGTCTTCGGCGGGCTATGTATATGTTATGGACCAAGTGATTAAATATTGCACTATGTATAATGCCCGGGCAATATGAATAATGACATGTCAAATCGGGCCGTATGACGAATAGGTACTTATACAAAGTTGGTCATTTATCACATTAGACAATGTGACCATTAATGTTAGACCATTATGAATATTTCTACATAACTGTTGGGCAAGTTACTAATTAAGGTACATTAGAAAGGGCGCTAGGACCAGGAACACACATGGACGAGCCTGTTGGTCTAGTGGTTAGTGATCCTGACTGCTGAGCCAGAGGTTGTGGGTTCGATTCCCACCCAGGACAAATAATGTGTGATGAACACGATCATTGTTCTGTGTCTGGGTGTAATTTATCTAAAATATGTATGTATTTAAAAATATATAAGTATGTTTATTAGCAGTCTGGTTACCATAGCACAGGCTATGGTATGGAATCTGACGGTCGTGTCTGAATGTCGTAAGTTATTATAGAAGGTCCGTGATTATTCGCAAACACGCGCTTCTACAGAGTGCAGTTGTTTTCTATTTTGGTTACGAGTAGAATTAAAAGCTTATTAAGGCGGACTGGTTATATTGTTCATATCTAGAATTGAAAACTGTTGCGAAACTTAGGTAAAGTGTGTTATAATTAGTAATAGCTTTTACAAATTTACATAATTATATTATGTTGTATTACGTAATATTATGTATGTCTGACAGTACGTGCAATAAGTTCAACCTAAAATGCCATCAAGGTCTGTTGTGGGATATCGGCATCGATAAAAAAAACATGATACAATGCTAGTTTAAAATTTTCTTGTTAAACAGAAGACGGACTAAGATTAAAAACGAATCCTTGTTTTTTGTGATTTTTAACATAATAAATAATATTCGTTCTGACCTACCATACTGATTTTATAACAACAAGGTATGGTATCATTAGAACAATCAAGTAATTTGCAGGTACTTTTTTCTTTTTATAAGAAATAAATACATTACGTTACCGGAAAAAATATAACACATTTATTATACTAACTTTTAAACTTTCGCGTTCCATGATATAATTATGTATTTATACGGGAATTAACAGGCTGACTCCTGTGACCACGGCCAGTGCAACCTGGTCGAAACGTCAGGCAATTCAGAGGTATGTAATACCTTTTCGTGATCGCGTTAATTCTCGTATAAATACATAATTACATTTATTATATACAAAATAACAAATAACTACTACAGTAAAAAAATTAAAACTAAGTACAGTCGGTTTCGTTCTGTAACGTGAAGGACCATGACGTGTTTGATTCTTTGTCTATACTAATATTATAAAGCTGAAGAGTTTGTTTGTTTGGTTGAACGCGCTAATCTCAGGAAATACTAGTTTGAATTGAAAAAATATTTTAGTCTTGGATAGCATTTGTCGAGGAAGGCTATAGGCTATACAACATCACGCTACGACCAATAGGAGCGGAGCAGTGACCATAAACGCAAGGGAAACTGCGGGGACAGCTAGTTGATATATAAAAATAAAACTTGTGAATCTTACTTATTATTATTGAAAACAACAGAAAAGTTTATTTGAAATTGTAAAAATTGTATTGTACCTATTTTTTAAAATATGATCTAAACTAAACGTGACAAATGTGTATTTTCGCATACTAAAGTTACAATGAATGGTAGCTCTATATTTATACCGCGAGATTGGAAATTTAAGCAAAAACTGGTGCAAGGCGCGTTGCACTTCGTTCCATGGAATAGCATTAGCAAAAAAAAACTAAATTTAGGTAACTTTTGAGTCACGCGCATATTCCCTATTGATTAAAACACATAGCCCAACAGGTGGGGCGCACTAACCATACGGCCTGGTCAATTTGCCTTTTTCAATCGTTTTTATTATATTAACCACTAATATTGGTCATTTTTCAAACGAGCTGGACATTATGAATAATGCTATATTAATCACTAAGTCCATAACGATCTACCATTTACTGTTGCATTTATAAATTCTGTTCGGTGGTTTACTAAATGTCTTCACTAAAACTTAAAAAAAAAAAACTTATTTGAAGTAGGAAAGACAGCACACTTATTTCTCGAACTGTAACAGCCCCGCTTGGTTAGTATCTTCATCCTACCAACGACGTGACCGCTTTTAACCAGCAGCACTTAGCAGCAGTAGTAGTGCCCACTCAAGGGCGTGTAGTTATTTGTCTGCTCGTGAGAAGAGTAGCTAGATCTCTATCGTAGGGGATACGGTTGCAACACACTGGTAGTAAATAGATCTATGTATTTCATCGGTCTTGTAGTGTATGAATGAGTTCAGATATCCCACTAATATTATAAACGTGAAAGTTTGTATGTATGTTTGGATGTTTGTTACTCTTTCGCGCCAAAACTTCTGAACCAATTGCGATGAAAATTAGTATGTAGATAGCTGGAGACCTGGATTAACATATAGGCTACTTGTTATCCCGATATTCCCACGGGATCGGGACTTACCCGGGTGAAACCGCGGGGCGCTGCTAGTATAATACATAATCAGGAAAACGTGTGTTATACATATCACAAATAAAATCCAAATAAAGTAATAGTAATGCATGGTAAAAAAACATGCACACAAGTCGAAAAATACACGAGATTATGTGCAAAAAAATATTGCAAGTACAATAACATATAAGTAGGTGGTTTTAGTGGAGTGCCTGGGTAATTTGACCTTGGAATATTACTAGTTGTATATTAATGTATGAATAAGAATCCTTCTGAAAGATGATAAAATATTAAAATGTTAAACCTATTTTTTTTTGTTGTTGGCTCAATGGTTAAAGAGGTCGCCTTGGTACTAAGCCGCACCGGGTAATGTGGGTTCGATTCGCACACGGGACACTTTGACACGGGAAAATTTGTGTGATTCGAGCCTGGGTGTTCTTTGTGTCCGTTTTTTCAATGTTTGTAAAGTCCTCCGCAACACAGGAATTATTCCTAGTGCGGGAGTTGCCATTTTTGAGAAAAAAAAAAAACCAAAAAAATGCATTACTCCGTTTTCAAGAAATATTTTTTCGACATATTTTTTAAATGAATTTCGAAAGCCAAAATGAACATTCGGAAATATGTTTCATAGATGCAATATATTAAAAAAAAAATTGGTTGCCTGTAAAGTCGGTATACGGGCGAAAGTTTTACGTGACAACGACTTTGAGTGGTAAAATAATAACCATGCCCGAGTGGAAGGGACGCGTGCCTCTCACTCGCTCTCATTGTGAGCGCATAACGTGAGCGGAGCGTAACGCAGTTTCTTGAAGTGTCACCCGGCAAACCAATTTATAAGACGTTGTCACGTCAAAAGTTCTTAAAGCCAGGAGCAAAAGTAAAAAGTCAAGAGGAAAAGTTACACAGGTTTTTTAACTAAAAATTGGTACCTAGTGGTGCTGGTTAACTGCAGGATTTTGAACTGTAACGGGATGAAGATGCTTCACCAATCGGGCAGCTCTAATGCAAGCGGATTAGATGAGCTATATCTCCTGCAACCGTCTCATTCATTAACGTGAGTCTCAGCTAAAAAAGGTTTATCTGTATCATCTTTAAGGCAAACACTTAAATGTTGTTATATCACTCAGGTTGCAAACAATCATGTCTGTTTAATGATAGTCACAATAATAATATACCTCTTTATTTTACACCAGAAAAAATAATCGAAGAATAAAAGTAATAATAATGACGGTTTATACCCTTAGCGCACTATGGCAATCTCTTACAGGCAACCACGGGATGGAGAAAAAAATTGAAATAAATTAAAGGCATCTGGTTCTGTACATTATTTAGTTAGTACACATAGAAATATATTCAATAATATTCAAATATAGGAAACGGTACCGTAATACCTTATTTGAAAGAGTAAAAATAGGTTATTGACATCTCCTAACGACAGGTAAGCGGTAACCGTAATCGGTCCGGGCACTTACTATACCATATATTTAAATTTCTAATTGAACATTTAAAGATATATTAAAATTTATAACTTTTTTTATGCATGTGGAAACCCCCTCGGGCCGTCACCCCACCGGGGTTTTCGGTGGGGCGGTGTGTCGGAATCGAACCGACTAATACCACACGGTGTGCCATACTGCGCCTTAAATAGGAGGGATCCGGGAACAGCTTTTAGCTTTATTAAGATATCCGGACTAAAATTTATAACTGCAACAACCTAAATATTTCTTTTTCATAAGCACTTCCTTCCCTTATCTTGCCTTGTCGCTGTTAGTTATGCAAGTACTCGTATACGCTTGGCCTTTAATCCGTTTTAGGGTTCCGTTCCTTAAAATAAAACCTAGGAACACTTTGTTGTTAGTCTGTCTGTCTGTTAAGACCCTTTTTCTCAGGAACCAGGGGACGCATCAAGTTGACCTTAATACCAAATACGTATGCCTGCAGTTCCTTAAAGCTGTAAAGAAATCAAGCTTCTAAGTCAAAGCAGTCAAAAGATGAAAGAAAGAAAGAGAAATTGGATCATTTCGCACGTAAATCAAAATCTATAGGGTACCCCATAGACCTAGAATCATGAAATTTGGTAAAAAGCAAGGTCTCAGAGCACAAGTAAAGGAAAAAATCCGAAAGTAATAAATTTTTTGTTATATCACATAAAAATAGTTTTTGTGATTACAAACTTATATTTGCGGTTGAAAAATTGAATTTTGTCGTAAATCGGTGTATGGAAGAGTATTTTTAAAACTGCAAGGTTAAGCAAACTTAACCTTTTGACACAGATTTTTGGCCCGTCTTTTCCGAAAGACAAATCTTTCGGAAAAGACGGGCCAAACGAGATGAACGTACTATCTTGTACGTACAAGTTTGTTTGCTTGATTCAGACTCGCACTTGTCCGGTTTATTGTTCTAATACTGATCTTTGCACTTTAAATAATGCTTTTTTTTGTTTTATGCAACTAAGGTGACAATAAAAGACACATCAATTGATGGCAAGGGATTAACACTTTTAAGTATTAAATACATATCGCTATAGATCCAAACTCAGCAGATCTTATACCAAGGGTTTTAGAACACCGATATTCATAGGCCTACTACCTACATACATTTATTTATTAATATTTACTTATATAATATATGTGAATTTACAGACCAATGTAAATAGACATATTCATGCATACAAATATTTGCACTACGCGGGAATCGAACCAGAGACCCCTGATGTTGCGTTAGAATACTTTACCCCCGCGCTTCAATAGTCGCCATCATTTACCGTACGTTGTTCATATATTATCTATAGGTAATCACAGAGATTCATTGTTCACTGCCCTCCGTAGGCTTTGACGGTACCTAAGCGTTTTTGTGTTGTTTCTGAACATCAGCATCCTGAACAGGACACTCAAAATCTCAATTTTTTTCAACTAAAGTACCTTACTCGCCTTCGTACCTGACGTACGTCCCGCCAAGGACGCGGTGCCCGACGTTGCATACACACGCATCGTGCCGACGTACGTCCGCTCAAGGCCACGGTGCTGTTGCCAATGCCATTTTCCTAAATTACCCCAAAATAATCGTCAAATTCCCCAGTTTGGGGAGAAAAAATCTGGCTAATATAAAATAATAAGGCTGAAAATTCCCGATTCCCCGCATTTTCCTCGCATTGATGGTCTCCCCATAAATTCCCCAATCGAATCAAATCATTTATTATTTTGCAGAAAGCACTGTTACAATGGTGTTGTCAATCGGTTTGAAATTCCCCGCATTTTGGGGAAATCCCCACAAATTGGCAATATACTGTATATTATATACAAAAGCATGTGGTGGGGGTACTTGCTGGATGCAAAACGCGTCGTGCAAGTCCAGCAAGCAATTAATAATAATTATGACGTACGTCAAGACTATTCACGATCGTTTTGCATCGTGCATCGTGTGTGTCCTTGGCGGGACGTACGTCGGGCACGATGATGAGTAGGGCCTTTTAGTTGTAGAGAATATTGTGTATGTTTTGTATGTGTATTATGTTATGTAAATATTTACAGTTTCATTATAGTAGTAAGAGTAAATATATGAAAAAAGCAAAAAAGAAATAAAAGTCATAAAGGTAAATTGTTTTTTATTTTTTAACCAACTTCAAAAAAGGAGGATCTGTATTCGATCTGTATATACATACATACGAATCGAATACATATATGTATATAGGTAGAATTTTTTTCAAGATTCACTAACGTATTCTTGATATTTTCAGGCAGATTTTAATACATAAAATATTAGGTACATACTGAAATAATATTTTTTCACAGTCAATTTCATTGAAGTCGGTTTATATTTTGTTAAAATGTTTATTGCCTGATATTAAACATCCTAACCATTTCTATTATTTTGAACATTATTTATGTAGTTTTTACTGTTTGAACATGCTTTTATTATACTTTGTCTAATTTAGGATGATAATTTGACAGCTCACGCCCATGAAGTTTGTTATTTTTTTTCGGTAAAATTTATGATAGTTATGTCATACTTCATTGATGGGTACCGTCCACTTACTGAAGTGCCACTCATAACGAACAACCGCAAATCATAGTATTTACAGTAAGTATTAAATTTCGTAAAACAATATAAGTACAACGTACCTAGTATACCTAATACGTATGTTATACTTATATTATACGTTAAAGAAGTTTAACAGCATTATAATGACAATGATACGGTATCACTGTCATTACAATGCCATCAAACGGATTTGGGCTCATGTCATGTCAAACTTATCATCCTAAATTTGACAAAGTATAGTTTAAAATTGTAACTAACTAACTAAAAATGTAAACAAATCTAAGCAGTAAATTTTATCTTACTTTTAAGTGCCGTACCCAAATCACCTGGTACCCAAACGAGCAATTCTGGTATATATGTATATATATAATCTGAATCTAGGAAACGGCTCCAACGATTTTGATGAAATTTTGTATACAGATACAGTTTTGCATTTTAAGTTCAACTGCATATTTGTATTTCCTGTAAAAACGTATTTAAAAAAAATGTCGATTTTATAAAAAAGCTACAGAGCGAAGCGCGGTCTCGCAGATACTTGTATTAATATGTAGTTCGGCTGACAATACTATAACTTATATTTTAGAGCTGATCTGATGATGGGGCCACGAGGTGGTTAATGGAACTCTTCCGTAGCTACGAATAAACCTCGCGAGTTTGGGCTCAAATAATTAGTTTTGTCGAGTCCAGCAGATTGGGCTTGGTAACGGTGGTCTGATGTAGGTAAGTTAGGAGGTAGCTAGAGGAACTTTATCTCTTTATCTTTGTAATTCAGTTCGCTATTAAAGCTTGTTTTTTAGTTATACTAAACTATAATCTATATGTATAACAATAAATCCCTATTTCCCTTGGTCACGGCATCACGCGTGAACGGCTGGACCAATTTCCAAACCAAACCAAAACAAAGAAAACAATAAGAAAGTTCGCGGAAAATTAGAAAATTTAAAAAACTTACGACCATTTTAACTTTTCTAATGTATCCTTAGCGCTTTTGACATAACTATCAGTAGTTTGACAATTGGCGCGATTGACAAAATGCGCGGTGCAAATTACACCAATTCGAATTCAATTTTCATAGTTAAAAACTAATCAAAGGTTAAGACCACAAAAAAAAAAAAAAAAAAAAAAAAAAGGACAACGTCTGTCGGGTCAGCTAGTTATTAATAATTTCAGCTCATCAGTTTTAGATATGTGTACACTATCAGAGCAGTTCGAAGTGTAGGTACTTAAGTTACATTTATAGATTTATATATTTGATTATCATTAATGTTAAAAAAAAGTGCAGTGCCCAAAAGCGTAACTACATAATGAGAGGTCTTTTATCTCGCCAAGCCCTCCTCACTGTCATAGAACGAGATAGCCTTCCCCGTTCTCTGCTTTGAACCGCCCTCTAGGCTCTTCGAACCACCCCTGTACCTACCCGCAGAGAAGATTTTTTACTAAAAAGATGAGTAGGTAACTAAAAAATCACTCCTCGATTACATTAAAACAAAATAATTATTTTTTAGGGTTCCGTACCTCGAAAGGAAAAAATGGAACCCTTATAGGATCACTTTGTTGTCCGTCCGTCCGAACGTCTATCGGTCTGTCAAGATCCTTTTTCTCAGGAACGCGTGGAGGTATCAAGCTGGAATTTATATCACATACTCAGGTCTACTGTCCCTTGGAGCTGTGAAAAAATTAAACTTCTAAACCGATGCAATCAAAAGATACAACCGTTTATGCCGCAAATTTTCGACACTCGCAAGGGAATCAAAACCTACAGGGTACTGCCCGTGAACTCAGAATCTTGTAATTTGGTACGAAGCAACGTTTTATAGCACAGATAAAGGAAAAATTGCGAAAACCGTAAATTTTTAGTTACATCATAAAATAAAAATATTTTACGGAACCCTCGGTGCGCGAGTCCGACTCGCACTTGGCCGGTCCCGACCTTTTACAGTTTTTAATCGATAAACCAAACTAATAATGCTACTTACCTATATAAATAATTTACATCACAATGGAGTGTCTAGGTACTAATTATAATGTATTCTAAACCCACAATAATATGTTTGCGATGACTGATAGCGATAAGAGTATCCTTTTCTTTTACTTAAGTATCGCTTTGAGGATTAATTCTTTATGGCTTAGTTTGTAACACAATAGTCCATTCAAAAGTGTTGTAAAATTGTCTTCAAAACCTTCTTATCCTGCATTCAATTTAAGTTTTCATCTTCTATCGATGTTTGGTGCCGAAATAATTACTTTCCAATTCTCATAGTGTGTTAAAGTTCTCAAATAGCTTTAAATAAATACTGAGTTAATTAAAACTGTACAAAGATTATATGTTTTATATTGAAGACAATGTGCTCCACATGTAGGTAGTAACTTTAAACACAATATTATATAAACATTGTTATAGTAACTGCACATAAACATACGTACTTACTAGGTAGGTACTTATCAGTAATTTGTATGTACGCTCGTATATACATACATACGCTGTGGAATGCGATATATACGTGTAGGTACACGCCCGTCTATACATATTTATACAGCGGAATCGTAAATAGATTGAATGGGTATGTACCTACTTACTTTTTGCTTACATTGCCAGTTACACAGTCTCCACACCGTACATAGCTTCAGTCAGTCGCTACTAGTAGACCATGTAATGTAAACATTAGGTGGTTGAGGAATGCATTTAAACAGTAGGTACTGGTAGTGAATATTATCATGTGCGGTGATAACGTGGCTGCGAGTCGGCGGGGTTCAGTCAGCGACGCGGGGTCGCGTGGTGCGGTCGCGTGTATCGTTGCAATCGAAGGAGTGACGTACGGAACCGCTTCGTGTGTTCGCGCTCGCGTACGCGCTGCATTCCATCGTGGGGGCCCTTCGCCGCTATTGGCCGATCCCGCGTGACGTCACACCTCGTAATGAGGTATTCAACATGGCCGTGTAGCTAGTTCGCGAGTGTGCTTCGTTACTCGTTTGAATGGATTTAATCAGTGAAATATGCCAAGGAGACGAAACGGTGAGATACCCTTGCCCGACGGATGGGATTATGCGAGGGACTTTGACGGAAAACTGTATTTCATCGATCACAACAGTCGAAAAACGACGTGGATCGACCCGCGAGACAGGTAAGTTTTCCAAAGAGAAGTGTTAACCCGTAAGAGCCCCATGTCAAAACTTTACATTCCAATGCGATTTCTGTAGTTTTCTGTTTGAATTTGGCTGATATGGGCCTAAATATCGGGAGTGTCAATAAAACAGTTGGTTGTGGTGAAGTTACAAGTGATAAACACTGCTCTAAAATAGAATAAATCGTGAAAAACAAACTTCCGTCGTCGTGATACTGCTGCTCTCTAGTGGCAAAAATGTGCGTCAACCTCGATTTCACACGACATTCCACAATTTAGTGACAACAAATGAGCTAAACACAAATTATGGTTATCATTTGTTATCCTGTGGAATGTGTACTGTGGTCTTGTTTTCGTATAGGCTCTAACTTGGTGAGCGTTGGAGGTGGAACACAGTTAATGAGGCCACGGAACTGGTTCATAGCGATGTTGGTAACTGAACTGGCGCAGAAATAATTCGATGAGGCGTTTATGTATTAAAGTATGAGTGTGGCACGTTGTCAAGATGATGGTGCGGTCGGTGGTTTCGTAAGATGCGTATGTGTGTATGGTGCCAATGCGTGGAGAACGCGGTGGGAGATGGAATGCAATGCATAGGCAAGTTGCGCGGTGTGAATGACAGGCCGTAGAATGCGGCCCGGGCCTGCGGCGATGGTCGCGCCTTTCTAAAGCGGCGCACTCCCCCTCCCCTCCGCCGCACCGCCGTCTCCCCACACCCTCCTTCACCACCTCACCAAGCTGCAGGTGCTGCACAACACATCCCTATTAAATACCGATCATGTCTCTAGACGTATCTATTTACCATAGTTAAACCGACACCTGCACCATTGTTTTAAAAAGTTAACCTTAAAACTTTACACCTGCACTCGAAATGCATGGTTACGGTTAAAACCGGTCAATTATCACTCCAGTAATGTTAAATGGTGAGACTATTAGCGGCAGTGATGCCTGTTTCATAAGAAAACGAGACATCCTAAAAGGCTAACTGTTCCAACTAATAGCACTGGGCTATAACGGGCTAATAAGATTCGCCATAAACTATTCTATAAACGAAAAAAAACCTCGGTACCGTTAAATGCTCTGCAGATGGATAATGGTATGTTGTTAAAAGGCTGTTTTAGTTGCAAGCCAACCTTAAGGCAAATGCATAATCAATGTAAATTTCATCGTTTAATCATTCAAGCGGACAAGGATGTACTTCAGTTTTGCTTACATTTGCTTGAGATTTTTTTATTTGCCATTTCAGACTTCAAGTTGTAATTGTAGTCATACAAGAAAATTTCGATAACATGTCATTTTAAACGCAAATTGCGGTTGAAAATAATGAATAAAATGTGAATGTGGATTAAATTGATTCAAGTTACGAAGGCATATGAGAATCTGGTCCCAGTACATTGACACCACAATAAAATTCGCCGCTGACACAGGAAACATAAAGTGGTATTTTTATTGAACCTTTTGGCAAACTGCATTCCATACACTCGACATTACAGCATTTGAGATGTGTTTACTTACTCCAAACCATACAATGACATCCTACAGCACTCAATATTTAAAATAACCAGCTCTCAATTTGCTGAAGTACCTAAAAACGTTAAACAAAAAATTAAATTGCGCCCGTGAAAAGATAACAGAAAAATTCAGTACAATTGAATCTTGACTTGTTTTGCTAATAATGCTAGTAGTAGATAGAGTAAAAGAGCAACGCCAGTAAAAATTGACCTACAATTTGGCGTGTGAAGTAAAGGTACCGCGGATATAACTTCGCCGTTGACATCTACTTGTACAAAACGCGCACACAATAAACCGAGCCACTAAGCCAATTTATTAATGCTAAAAATAACCCGGCCACGTCTCTGGCGCATACGACGCTATTAACCTTATAGGGAACCTAAATGTACTATATGTATACTACGAAAAACATCTTCGCGTCGGTATTGTAGACAGACTGCACTTATTTTCTGTCGACAAAAATGTCAGTTTAGCCCTATACGCAGACATTATAGTTGCAGTTTGAAGATACAGATTGCCGTTTATAAGAAGAAATTGTCCCTTAAATTTCGATATATAAGGCTATTTTATCAAGATATAGATCTTTATGGTGTCGTTGGATTCTGAGACTATACATTACTGCAATATGTGGCTCCTCAAATGCTTCTGTAACGAGATGTTGCGTGCGAATGAGTATTTTGCGGTTTTCGCAGATCTTAAGACAAGTGTGATATGTAACGTGATGAGGAGCGTCAGTTGTTAAAGCAAAAAGTAAACTACATAGAAGCGTTAGACAACTAAGCATTGTGAATAGAGGAAAAAAAACTATTCATTGTGTCGCTAAGCAAGGAAGCGGGAAAGACAATGATAGTGTCGATTAACAAGCGAATGGGAACTTATGTTCGCTAGTGTTTATTACTTTAATTGTATCGGTTGAATGCAGTTTCACTAAGCCAAGTACATTGTTACATTCCTGTGTTACGTTCCGTTGATCGTTAATGCATAATTCTATGTTGCGAGTGAAATCTGAATTAGATATCTATCCGTACTTGACTAGGTGCGGGCATATTGTATGTGGAAAATACAAGGATGCGTTGGAATGTTTCAATGCAATCTGCATGTCGATGGTCGAATAGCTTGTGGTGTGATGGCTAAGTTAATATAACTGAATATTGAAATTGTTCTGTACACGGCTTAACTTTGTTTGAGAAACCATGAATACATATGACATATTGGATATATACTGCAACGATTCGTATTCCTCCAATAAATGAATGAAAGATCCAAGCAGATGGCCAATGTTACTAAAGTTAAAAACTTATTTTAATATCGATCGTGCTTAACGAAGGTATTTTCACAAGATTGTGTAACTTAAGTATGTGTACTTCCCACACACTACACAAGTTCTAAGATTCTTCATGCGTAACGTTAAAGGGGCAGGGACATTTTACAACGTTTCTTGACTTTCATCGACTGCTTTTTAAATTGCTCTTTTTGCTCACTGTTTGATCTATTCGATTTACCTAATTAGGCGTTACCTGAAGTTTGTGTATGTTTTTGGAGAAGAATTACAAAATAATTGTTAGAGTGTAGGGCGCGGCGCGTGGTGGCGAAAGGTCGAAATAGCGTACAGCATTGTTTATTCTACGCATTCCTCGCAAATAAATATGTCCTTGGCAATTTTATCCACAGACGCGCGTCGTTGTCGCCCGCTTACGCCACCGGTTTTACTTTTTCTAAATTAAAGATAAACACTTTATAAAGGAACCAAGAAAAATTGTTCTGATCACTTAATACATTATGCATCTTCCCATATATTATGTTGTTTGAAATTGCAATCCGAAAGTACAAATAAATTGCTACGTACTATAGAAACACGTAATAGTCAAACCTCATGTAGTACGACATGTTATAAAACTGAATCGAAATCCATTTGGTACGTTATCATTATTATAATGAAAATGTGTTTAAAATCACGCATGTTTAAAAGTTATCTATGTGAGTATGCGATAAAAGCTGGGCTGCTCTCGTTTCTAATCAAAATTCGCATTCCATTCTTATCTGTATGCCGTCACCAAGCCGTTGTTTGCTTAAAACTACTTTTCCATTATTATGCACATCCTTTTATTTTTGCTTGTTTTATTATATTACATTGTTTGATTTGGCTGTTTTTAGTACTGTAAATAGTTCAACACATTACGGTCCCGCCCCATAGCATAAGTTAGCATAAGCAATGATAAACGTGCAAAATATGGTGTGTCGACATAGCAGTCTTCGAAATGGTCGGATGGAATTTCTGTGTTGGTGCCCCCCCCCCCCCCCCCCAATAAATTGACGATAGTTGTTGCTCATAAAATTGTATAACTATTTGCTTCATTTGCATAAGAGTGTTTGATTAGCCATCTGAGAACGCGCGTACATCGTTGACTGAAGATTGTTGCCTATTTAATATTTCCTCTATAAACGCTTGTGACGATTTTATGTTTACAGCAAAACGTACGATTCTAATCTGTCGAATGATGGAACGAAACCAATACTTTACCGCTATTCGACTTAAATACGTCAAATAAAAATGAATATCGTTATTTACTGGCGTATTCATTAAAGAAAGTTCTTTTTAATGGGAAACTAATTAACGACACACTTAATAAGGTGAAGATCAGTTGTATTTATGTCCATTCATTCTTTGTATAATTATTTAATAGGTACTATACTAAAGCTTTAAAATTGTAATAAAATCTCAACCATCTTTTAAATAAATAAAAAATATGCTTTAACTATATATTATACTAATAGTTCTTCTCATTTTAAAATTAAAATTCGTACAGAAATTGCGTCTCTTCTATCCGATTTTATGCAAGTCCTATGGCCAATATTAATACCGTGAATGGTTTAATTTTTAAGTTTCCATAAATAGAGGCACTGTGGAGCAAACTGGCACAAATCCTTGATTTTGTATAAATTGTTGTCGACCCGCCATTTGGGTGTGGGCGAAATATGCGACAACAGACTATAGACAAACAATTTTCTCATTCTAATATGTACCTTGTTTCTTAGTAATACTAAGTTTCTAGTATACTATTTGAAATTGTGAATGATCGTAAGCGTTTAGGTATGCGAAAACACCTGTATTTAACAGCGATTAGGTGATAGTGTTCTATTTAGGTGTCGTAGCGACGGGTTGTGGTAAAGTTTTGTAGGTATATCTCTTTAACAACTTCTTACTTTTGGTATTTAAAAGGTTACAAGGTCGATTGGTTTCTAAAATCTGAAGACACTAGGTTTATCGTCCACGCCGCTTTTATCGATTCGTTTGTTTTAGTTGAGCTTTTGACACGTTTACACATATAAACGTATCTACTTTGATGAAAATAATATAACTGTCCTCCTCCTCTAACTTCTTGGAATTAAATTATAAAATTTTACAACTTCAGCGCATTTCATACAAGCATTTTTCCCATTTTAATCATGCATAACACAAATACATACATAGGTAATTATAATTGATGGTGCGCTTAACACTGTGTTTCCCTCATGTTTTAGTAATTCAATATTAGGTGTAATAGATATTAAACGTTTATATAAATATATTTTACGCAAAAAATTTGATTTTCTCTTCAACCAATCAAGAAAGTATTGTGAATTCTTCTATTAGTGCACCATCTGATGTAGATATTTATTATTTTTGTAAAACATTTTTGTATTACCAAAGAAATTGGCCACAGCGTATCGCGGTAAAAAATCGCAAATATTTCCCCGACCCCATTCCACACTGCCGATCATTCACAAAACAATGGAGCGAGGAATTTTGTTCCTCAACAAACATTCGCAGAAGCTCGGCGCCTCCCATTCATTCGCGGTGCGTTCGTGCACATTGATATCTACTTGTTTGGACTCTGTTTAATCCATACTTTCCGGTCTTGACACCGCTCTAATAACAACGATATGTGAATGGAGCCGCTTTGGTGCCATTCCTACCTAATGTTTGACTTTCTACTGCTGGGAAAGTATCATTTGTGCAGTCGTGAAGTTGCCAGCAAACATCGTTACAAGCCATTAGCAACATTTCTGCCATTCTTCGAGGGCGGTATTTCAAGCTGCAGCTTAGTATAGAAAACCCATGACTAGCATTTTTTTTAGTTGCAACTAACAAATACTAATTTTAAAATAATTAGATTTGAATGCCTTATATAGATGAAATTGTTGCATCTGTACTTTCTTAATATTGATCGTACCTATACCGTTCATTACTTGTGTTTTATAAATGCAAATCTCAGAACCGGTCAGTTGATTCAATGAATGGTCAGTTTTTATAACACTTGCTCAACTAATTATTACTATTCATCTATAAAAATAACTCAAATTCAATCATAAATTAATTATAATGAACATAAAGTTCAGTTTCTGCAAATTTACGAAATCAGATAGGAATGGAAAGTACTTTTATTATTAGTGACATATTTTATTACGTCTATGTTGGGTCGTGTCTACGTTGGATTTCCATGTTTTAATCACTTTCTACAGTAGGCAAGTAGTTTTTAAGTCAAAAATACATACTCATTCACAGAATGAAAGTGACCATAATGCAATAGCAGTTACAAATTCCTGAGCTTCAGCTATATTACAAGCAGCGACCGACAATTCGTCATCTGTATAGACATTATTTAGACTAGGTATCGTATTATCGAATGTTTGTGAGCGGAGTCGTGATACTCATGATATTGTGTCGCACGCGCCGGCTGCCGGCGTGACGAAGGCGGCTGGTATGCGGTGTGATTCAAACGGAAACCCTATATATTCAGTGTTTATGCAACCCGCTGTCCGTTTGTCCGTCACTTCTACAGACACCATGCAACATTGAATTGTATAAATGATCTTCAACAGCTTGTGCCAGTTTTTTTGACGATATTTTATTTCTTCCAAGAATTTGCACAGAAAAATCAAATGAAATATTGCCTTATAATTAACGCTATTAAATTTATGGCGTAGGTACTTGAAATATTACAAATGAAGCTCGTAATTCATTGAAGTAAGACGAAGGATTTCGAGTTTTTAAAGGCAGTTAGTGTCAAGAGATCTTTATTATTCAGATCGGAGCACTCATGTGTGTATATTCTCGATTCTCAAGACGAGCCAGAGACCTTGGAGGGTATGACGTGACGTGCGTTTCAACAACACAGTTCACACTAGGCGTTGGAATGTCGTTTGTCAATGATCGAATAACGCCTGACGTCATAAAGTGACATTAGCTGCTGCGTTTATCATCAACACAAATTATACCTACTTTCGACCGGTTGCGTAGTAATTTGGTTAATCAATTCGTGGATTAGTTGTAATGCAAAGCTTAAAATCACTTTAAAAATTTATTCACGCATTGGATCATCCGGTCGACAAGTTTCGACGAATGCATTGCAAGTTGTGTTTAATTCGATTTTAACATTGTGTGATTGTCTCAGCGGTATGGAATGCGACTGGAACTCACGTTGACCCCTAACTCGATTCCTTTTTTGGACATCGGAAGGTCTATAATCTTCCTGTCCGTGAGTCTGATTATGTATAGCAAGAGAATATATTCAAATAAGTAGGTACATACAAAGAATACGTGACGTCGTCGTGCACTAAGAATTCAAATGTAAACTTTACATGAATCAGGTTATTAACCTAATAGTTTGTTCCTTAACTGTGTCTATGACATAGTTTCTTATGAGAGATTATCTTGTAAAAGAAAATTTAAGTAGGGCAATGCCCTCTTCGAGTAAAGGAGTAAAAAAACGAGATTGTTCCGAAGCCCAAGGAATGTGCATTAAACGGGCCATCCGGATTAAAATATTTCCTTGGCGGTATTTATAGAGCATTAGTAGGTGTGCGTGTCCGTCTGTCGGTCGGTCGATATGTGTGAGACAGCATGGCACCGCCTCCCACCAGACGTGCTCCAAGTTTGTTGTAATCCAGGACTTGGTCATTGGACTTAAGAAATATTATTAATATGGACATGCTATATGACTAATAGTATCCGCTTTATTTTTTTGGCATTTAAATAAATAAAAAATGATGTAACTTAGTTTTGATAGTA
This sequence comes from Euplagia quadripunctaria, assembly GCA_963859945.1. NCBI lineage: Eukaryota > Metazoa > Arthropoda > Insecta > Lepidoptera > Erebidae > Euplagia > Euplagia quadripunctaria. The sequence goes on along the minus strand of OY982578.1, from coordinate 10,781,606 downwards.
ATTTCTGAATAGTACAACTATTATAAGATTTAACATTTGAGTAAGATTTTGACACCTGTAATTGAAAGAAATTCTGCAGAGGCATGGAACTGAATTGTCCAAAGCGGGCAGCAACCTTCGTATTTCTATTTGCGGTTGCTAAACGGCAGTACATTGGCCTTCTCCCTCGCTATTTTCCAATGAGACCGAGATGCACTGGCATATCGCACGGCAAAGCTCGCGGATTTATTCGCATCGATTACGCGTACTGCGGTGTGTGAACTCAATTCGTGTAGCGAACTGTATTATATGTGAAAACTTATGCGATGGTTGAGGTTAAGTAGAACAAATTATGTAATAGTGAATTGGTTGTTGCAAAACAGTATTTTGCTTGAAAATGTTAAATTCTGTTTGTAAGAAAATAAAAGGAATCTACTAAAACCAGAAATAACTTTTATGTGGACGAATTAGTAGTACCTAACATCCTACATTTTGCAAAATATTTAAAAGCGCACTTTTGAAAATAACAGTAAAAATGACATTCTTCATTGTAATCTTCTTTATAAATAAAAACCGAACAAGTGCGAGTCTGACTCACCCACCGAGGGTTCCGTAAGCAAAACAAACTTGTATGTAGCTACTAGTACGCCCATTTTGGGAATCAATTCTCGAAGATTTTTGCCTGTCTTTTCCGAAAGACAAATTTAACTTTTCGGTTCTAAGAATAATTTTCTCGATTCCTAATTTCATCGATGTACGACAAAGTCAACTTTCCAACCGCAAAATATGAGACGATTAACGACTTTTGGATTTTTTTTACCTACCTTTACTTGTGCTGCCAGACCTCGCTGCTTACCAAATTTTACGATTCCAGGCCTATAGGTTTTGATTTACCTATGAAATATTCAAATTTGGTCAAATCCTAGGCTTAAATGGCCATATCTTTTGATTGCGTTGACTTAGACGATTGATTTTTTTACAGCTTCAAGGGACCAGCGACAAGTATTTGGTGTTAATTTTAACTGGATGCGTCCACGGGTTCAATAACGGTTCAAGGATCGTGACAGACATACGGACAACAAAGTGATCCTATAAGGGTTCCTTTTTTTTCCTTTGGAGGAACGGAACCCTAAAAATGAAATGCTGTTTGTTGGTAAGCGCATCAATTGAGATTGACTGGACTGATTTTTCAAATTTGGTTAAAAATCAATAGTACGATGTAGGTTTTAGACAACGAAAAATTGGAAAGGGAGCCGTAAAATTACAAAATTAGGGCAATAACTATTTTTTTCTTTGGAATGAAATGATTATCATCCAACAATCCATTGAAATTTGACAGGACGACATCTGTCTTCATGACAACTAGTGTCTCATAATTTTTTAGATGTGACACAGTCAGAACCAAAGATATGTTCACCAAAAATATGTTAACGAGTACTAATATTCCATCTAGACTATCATAGAGGAAAGAGGAAGAAATACGTGAATTGAATATGAGGTCTGATCATGTTTGTTTAAGTTCTGGAAACTCTCACTGGTCGTCACTCCACCGGGGCTAGACGGTCGGGTGGTATGACGGACTCGAACCGACTAGAGCCAAACACTGTTCCGTCACGGAGTCCTTATTGCTAGGAGCAGGGGTACCCCCTAAAATAAATCCTTGATCCCCCGTATGTCACAACGGGGTTTCTTGCCCCTGTCAGGCAGAGAGGTGCGCGCAAAACATGGTGCCGCGGTCTCAGGCCAGCTTCTGCTAGGGCGACGGTTAACCCTGTCCGTCCTACCCAGGAAAGCTCATGGAGGCCGGAGATATATTTGCTCTCTACTACGAGGGACGCGGGAGTATTAGTTCTCTCTCGTTCCGTTTCTGTCGCTGATGAACATCTACCCGCATATGGAAAATTGTAGTTCTTAATAATTCATAACAACAAATATCAATTAATAACAAAGCAACCATGGTCTTACTCTACCACGCTGTACATATGTACAAAACATTATAATTATTTAGAATAAAATTATAGAAAAGAGGTTTTATGTCTGTTACAAGACAATATATTTGGCCCGCTGCAAGGTGTATATTTTTGTCCTGGGAGTGCACACATCTTTATTTTGAACACATACATATAAATAGACCGCTCCAAATGTATAAAATAATATTTTTATTTTTTTTCTCTTTTTAAAAAGATAACTCCCGCATTAGGAATTACTCCTGTGTCGCGGGGGACTTTACAAACATAAACAACGGACACAAAGAACACCCAGACTCGGGTGGGAATCGAATCCACGACCTATGGCATAGCAGTCAGGCCAGTCAATCAATTTATGGTTATGAGTGTAGTTTTTAAAGATTTATTTATATTTTTTTTTATAAATATTGTTAATTTTAATTACTTATACAGGATGTACCTGACAATGGCACACTTTAAATTTTCATCTAATGTGCGTTCGTAAGGCCAGCATTAATCGCGTTCTAGTAAGTATCAACAGATGGCGTTATCATACATTGTCAATATGGCTTTGATTCAAAACACATTATTTTTGTTTATTTATTTCTATTGTTCCTCCGACAAGTGCTCTAGACATATTGACAATTCCCTCGCCTCAAGTTCGAGAAAAGAAGACAATTAAATCTTATCTGTAGATTGCGCTAACACTTGTTCCATTTTTATCGATAAACGAAACATAACAAATTCATTGTCACCGATAACTATTTCCTTACCAATATTATCTAAGAATTCGACCTTAAACTCTTAAAGAAAAGACAAGACAGAGGGCAATGCTTTTGATGATAATTTGACTGTATAACATTTTCAAAAGTAGTTTATTTTTTATCTGGCATTATAACATTAATAATTCTGTCACAATGGTATTTTATACCAGTCAGTGTTTCTTTTACGTGGGCGCGTGCGAATGTGTATATATCAAAGAGTGTCTGTGTGTGCGGCTAGGGATTCCGTGACACAGGTCACCGTTTCCGAGAACTCGACTCGTCTTGACGTCCCGCTGACAGGACTGGTTTTGCCGTTCTCCCATAACGCAGCAACATTGTTTCTCTATTTGTCTCGCTCACTTTTACTATTCCTATATAGCTATCCTGCTTTCACGCAGATGCATTGGATGCGCACACGCACGCGCCCTCTATCCCCTCACCTCGATAAGAGTGATCGTGTTTTGAAATGGACGCTGCATTCGGTAGCTGTGTGCAAGTGTGGAAGGAGTAACGAATTCCCATTGAAGAGTTTTACCCTCTCGACCTTACCGTAATTAATTGATGGCCACAAAAATAATTAATAAGATTTTTTTTATTTGTAATTCAATCCTGTTCAACGGATGACTATCAGGCATTAAAGATTGACTACACATGTTCAAACTTTATTTTTAAAATATATCTTTAATTCATAAATCTAAATTGAGCTTAAGATGGTTTGTGTGAATGCAAGAGAACATAAGCTAACACAAAGCTATACGCACTCATTAAAACAGCCTTTACTTCGTTGCTTACTGTAAAACAACCAGCAAACGGTAAAACAGAATCACGCGAACATCGAAACGTCGATTTCAAAAGTTGCACGTACACCGAACTGGACATAAACGTGGCCAATTAACCGAAGAATCTTATTTAATAACCGACTACCGTATAAACGCCATATTAAAAGTCACGAAAACCGTTAAGTGGGATGCGTATGAGACGCGGTGTTCATTCGATTTCGTCACCATAGGAAATGCGAGTGTGTCCGCTTTTTATCGGTGGACTGGTCGTGGTACGTGAATCATGATCGAAACTTGTAGCAGCAGTGGAGCAGGTCGCCGGCGCCAGCGCTCCACGCCCTGTGTACGTCTGCGTGCGCGCCAGCTCCCGGGCACTTGCGTCCACCATCATTAATTATTCTCATGCCACAAGCCACAACCTGCCTGTATTATCTGCACGCCTAGATATAACTTGAATCTAGAAACTTGCACCTGCTTTTTGTTCTGCTTATATTTTATCTATAATTCCATCGCGCTTGTTATATTACACTTTCGATCAGATCTTTATTAAAATTTTATATTATTCTAGCTTGTATTACTTGCAGCGATTTCTTCTACCTATATATTTTTATTTACATTTTGTAACCTGATTGCCTCGTTTGTGAACGACGTGATTGACGAACGAGGTGCTACTTCGTCGAATAGAGCTAATCCAATGATATTGACCACATCCTCTTGGTCCCGTAGCTTTTAATTTAATTGGAGGTTAAACAATTTAAACGGTTTTGTAATTAATCTATATTAAGTTATAAATTACGAAATTGAAACATCGATTTTTTACTAATTTATAATTGACTTGTATTTAAAATGAAGCAAAACCTAGTTGCATGTTTACATATTATACTAAATAAGAATCGTTTGAATCATTAACTTGTTGAAACAGTTGTTGAACTGGTTACCAAATAATTAGTAGAATTATCCGGGCGAAAGATTCGAAATTATAACTGGAGCTTATTATTATTTAATCTTAATAATAGTTATAGAAGCAGCGTAATAAGCTCGCCCCTGTTCGTGGGAAGAACGCCAAGTTGATGTAAGGCCTTCTATGGGAAGCTTTTTGTATAATTTTTAACTCGTTTTTTTTTTTCTGAAGCGCATTTAAGTTGTGAACTACTTCAATTTTTTTAACGTTGGAATTTAAAATTTTATTTAAATGTTACAAGATTTTTTGCAATTATGTATTACTCTCCCATAAATGGCATACAACATAAGAAAAGTATTTATTGAAAGTTAGAGCTAAACTTTAAACCAATAATGTATTAGTAATAAGCATATCAGCTACATTTTCTTGTACTTGTCTCCTAGAACAGCCATTTTATTTAGTATACAACATTCCAAACATCCGACAGCAAATTTTCACTGTAAGGAATTTTAAAGTTGCCCTCATTTCTAGAATATCAAAGCGTTTCCTAGACTTAATAAAAAACGTCGATTGTTCCAGATATACAAAGCCACAGACATTCGCGGACTGTATCGGCAATGAGCTGCCACTCGGCTGGGAGGAGGCCTACGATCCACAGATTGGACGTTATTACATCAATCATGTCAATCGTGAGTAACACCTGTTTAATTCGAAGTTTTTTCGTCAATTCCGTTCTTGGGGGTTTGAAGGTTGTTCGTATACTGAATACCTTACTAAACTATTTAGGTTTTTTATGAGTTAACCTTTATGATATATTTTTTTATGATCTAACTCTTGGGTCGGACATGCCTGATCATGAGAAAAGGTTTTCGAGTTAATTTGACATAAGATATTCTGCAGGATCAATATTATTCATCCTATGTTTTAGGATTGAGAAAGGATTTCAAAGTAACTATATAATAGATATTTTAAAGGGTATTTAAAGTATATCTTCTTAATCATATCAAGTAGTAGCAATATTATAAGGCCGTAACAATAATGCAATAATTCATTTTAGCACAATGAGTTGTTTGTACCGGTTACAACAGCTTAACTCTTATTTATTATGCCTTGGATTGTTCAGTATGTCTTAGTGAAAAATGTTCAACACGGGGGGCTTATGAAGTACCACGATGCTTTAGTTATTCTCCATGAATTATTGAACAGCTTGATACATGTCTAGTCTATAGAATGTTGCGACTGTTGTGGCCACCATCTTGAATTTGGTATTTGAAATCGAAATGAGCAAGAGTTCTAACCTCACACCATGACAAATAGATGGCGTTGTGCATATAGTTAGACGTATCTGAGCGCACGCACATCCATGTAGTGGCGTTTATAAGTGAATTCTAAGATTATTCTTTGGATTTACAAGTCGTGTTCTGAATGGAATGCTTACGTATCGTTTACTTACGCAAATGCATCTTCGTGAGTCGTATAAAATTGATTAGTCGTTGCATAGATATTATTGCTACCGTGTAATTTCACATGCAGATAAAGCAAACGCGTCGCTTGGAATTTTGATAATTTTCTGCGCATAATCAAAGTTTTAGGCACAGCCATACTTAGTAATAAACCTTTATTGGTAAACATGTGATAAATATCTTAAATTTATAACAGTAAAATCTAAACCGGAATTAACGCAATATTGCAATATGTAGTATTATATCCGTCCGTCCGTTGGTTTGATCACTCCTCTTCTGGTAAATTTTATCTTAACATTAGGCTTCGTGTCCGACCGACGAAGTTAGTATATAACGATAAATTGAAATCCATTGTAGAAGCAGACATTTAACATAAGTGACTGATGCTGGTTAATTTTAGTCAAATAAAAAAAGGATCGGATGATGTACACGCTACGAACATATTGAAGAATAAAATCGATATTTAACTTATTGAATCGGCAACACATATTGAAGGATTCTAATTCGGATTAAACCATATTTGTTTCATGTTTTGTGTATAAAACGGCAATGTCATAGGTAAAGACTTCATAGGTACTATTCCACGTAAGGCTTTATGAGGTAAAAAGGCTATAACGAAACGCGCTCTATCTGACGACCCGCAAACACCCGATAACGGTGTGCGCGAACGCAAAGACGACGCGACGTACATTTTCGCATAGCTCGCACGCATTCTAATGCATTATTTATCAAGTACGGTGAAGTTTTCCGCCATTTTCATACTTTTCAAGCCCACCCACACTTATGGTTTTCTTTTAGTGTCGATCATTGTCATCTTGCTCGCATCTTTCAAAAGTAAAAGCTATCTGTCATTCTATATACGAGTATATCACCAACAGTGAGCGTTGCACTGATTGGAAATCTTCTGTAACCAACTTTTGATTCTTTTACATACATGTATAGTATTTAAGGGGTGGAATATTTACAAAATACGTTCAAAAACAGGGTTAAATAGTAACCCCACATATCGTTCCTTTTTTGTGATTAAAAACTCCTGCCTGTTTATCCAAGACCTTGACACCAAAATTTCAGGTCAGACTTTTTATTTTTACAGCAGTTAATTAGCCGGGAGCGGGTAATAATCCTAAAATACTTAAAAAATAATTTGCTATAATCAATAATATTTTTAAGTTTTTAGCTATCAATCTAAAACTGGTAATTAACGTCGTTAGACGTCGGCAAGATATTACCTCATGTCTTGTCATCTCATAATGCAATGTTTACATGACCTACCACTTTGACGTTAGTACACAGACATGTTAATTCATTTTGGCATCCTATATTTTGATAATGGATTATAATGATAATTGTATTGTTGCCTAGGTTTTTGCCTGCGAAAAGTTAGGTTTAAAATTCTTGATAAATATAAAAAATAGAAATTTTTAGGTCTTTATTAGAAGGGTTGCTATAACCGTGTTTATTATTGTGAATAATGTTACATACCGCAGCACTGAGACCCTGAACTTTGGTTTAATTTTCTTGTAATAGGTTAAAAAAATAGTTACCTAACTGTATTTGTTTTGTTATGTTAAGTGGTTACATTTTAAACGAAACTAGGTAAATTCGCGCAAATTAAAGTGGTACTTTAAATGTAAAGCGGTTGTGATTTTAGTTTGTTAAGAAAAGTATACACACCCTAAACAAATAATCCAAAAAAGGTTTTATTAATAACCGTTCTTTTTATTAGATCCTATCATTTGAGATGGATGGACTTGCAAGTAATATAAATTTTATCCAATTTAAATAGCAATTTTCTATAGCAGTAACTTATGGCATTACTTAAAATTGTTTATAGGTACTTTAGATGTAAATTTTAAATTGATATAGTAGATTTCTTGGTGGCTTCACCTGATGGTAAATGACTACCGCCGCCCATGGGCACCTGCAACTCGAGAGTCACAAGTGCGTTGCCGTCCTTCAAAGTGAGAGTAGGAGAAGAGGGGGAGGGGGGGAAGAGTGGGAAGAGGGGGGAGAGGGGAAGGACGGGAATAAGGGAAAGGGAAGGCCTCCGGTAACCTGACTCACGCGGCGAAATGCAATGCAAGCATTGCTTCACGACCGGTTTTCTGTGTCTCGAATTTTAGTCTTGTCAAATGACGAGGGTCGCCATTTCTTCCAAGTGTTCTATGTATGACACGCGCTAGTTGATGTAGCAAATCCGGTGGGTCGCGTGCTTGTTTGCCAACTTAGCTGTAATTGAATTACACATACATACATGATTATGCCTATATCCCCGAAGGGGAAGGCAGAGGTGTAATAAACACCCACCTTTTTCCTACTGTAATTTGGTCTCATTCATGGTTCTCATATTGCCGTCAACCGGGCACTTTGGGAATTAAATATTCGAAAATTGAGAGTAAATTGAAAAGGAAAGGTAGTTAAGAAGGCAAGGCAATGGAAGGAAGGGTAGAACACCTGTAACTCGTAGTTGTTCTTGCCGGGAATTCGAAGCCCTCTAACATTTGCCGAATTACATATGTTTGGTGAAAAATATCGAGAAGATATTCACATAACTGTGCCAGTTACATAGGTGGGTCTACGTTGCAGCTGTGCGTCACATAACTATTCCGTCGTGTAGCGTTCGGTTGCCATGGGCGTCGTATATGGTAACTAGTGTATGTCGTAGCGAAGTTATCGGTAGAATTTACATTTAGTTTGTAAAGCATTACTATTACGCATTTTATGTTCCTACGTACTATACAAACGCAATAAATACTATGTAAATGAAGTCCATTTAAAAGCATGCATACAACAAACAAAGTTTACTTTAAAATAACTGCATAAACCTTTAATAAGTGCAATGCTTGTTGTAGAGCATAGCGGGACTAGTCTATTTTTAAAAATCTGTTAAACTGGAAAGTAAATATAGGCAATAGACGCAAATTACTAAAAAAACATTAAAATGACAAGTCATTCGTTTGTACATATATATATTCCAGTACGCTTCTACGCTAACCATTTTAATTTTCAATACAATATGGTAATGAACCACTCGTTTATGGTAGATCTATCGATAGCCTACCTAACGTTGGTAATGATAATGCACTGGCCCATAATTTTCCCCATATGTTAATTATTAAGGAGATAAGTAGGTATATTGCTTTATTTATTAGTTCCATCGTATTGTGATTACATTACTTTTGCAAACTAGCATTAATTCAGTTCATTTATAACATGTTTTTCATAAAAAAACTATCAAGTATACAAAAAATACATGGCTATCAAAATTCTAAATTACACCGAACTATATTCTTAATAGTTTAGAATGTAATAGTCTTACAAATGTATATTGTACTACATACAAACAAACTAACAAAATCCGACAACTTTAATATCAAATTTGTTGACCTTGATTAAGTTTATCTGAAGTCGGTATGTCCAGTGTACAAGCAAGGCTAACTCGATTGTATATAAATATGTATTTAAGATTGTCATGGCACTGATTGTACTAAATTAAGGTCTACATACATACACACAAACAAATACTTGCGATAAAGCGTTTAAACCAATGCGGTCAGGTTGGCACTAAGATACAGGCCATTACAAATGTTTTGCTCGTCATTTAAAAGCTCATTGAAGAAGAATGCCTCGCGGATAGCCCATTATTCAACACTAACGCGGTCAGTCGTTAACTTAATAATAGAAATAAATGCATGCTTCATAGAAGCCGTTCTAGGTATGGATCTTTCGCATTAAATAACACATAATAAATTAGCATTATTCCTCAATGTTCTGAGCAAAATAAGCAGATCTTTATTCGCAGCTAATATGGACCATTAACCCATTTTAGGGCCACATGTAATAATACTTATTATATCTGTTACACAATCTCAGAATTGTCACCATGAAAATGTTAAGTTTTGTTTGAAAACAACAACTGCTTTATCAAAGGATAGTTTATTTGTGTGACGGTTCTTGGTACTTATATCTAATTTCCCCCATTTTATCAATCAATATGTTTTGTTTATTTGCATGTGAAGGTACAGAATATGGATCAGAATCATTGTAAACTTCAGACTTCGTTATATTAAATTTATTTTCTAAATTCCTGGGACCAATTTATTTTCAGACTGAACTGCATGCGAATAAATTCTCAGGAGTCTTTGTTGTTACAAGGTGCAGACATGTACCTTTTAACTAAGCTCAGCTTTCTGTGTAGATAGAATTTATTTCATACGATCACTTGTATGCACACGGATTTAAACATTTTATTATTCTGATGTAAGCCCTGGCCTGAGCTCAGGTGTAGATTAAAGACAAAAAAAACTAATGTTTATCCTATTATAAATGCGAAAGTGAGTTTGCTTGTTATTGTTCCGCTTTCACGTAATTACTCAACCGATAATCATGAAATTTTGCATACATGTTGTTAGAGATTCATCCCGAAAAAACTACTGCTTCGAAGGGATACCCGCATTGATTAACAATATCTACATAAATGCGGGTAAAAGATAGTATTTGGATACATTATGTGTGAGATGTTCACAGATAAGTTTAAAATTAAATAATGCAACACGATTAATAAAATATTGACACACTCATAAACGAATGATTTATTGCAAGTTTTACAAATTGAGTGTGTTATAAAATCTGAAACAGAATAATATGTAAAGTTAGGACATTTCATGTGTACCACAAAAAAAAAAGTTGTTTATTCTCCACGTAAATTAATGTGTTATAAATGAAAAAGTATTAAACTAGTTGGATTTGAAATGAAATACTTACATGATCGGTACAACATTAACACACTCATTAACCATCGATATTTGTAGTAGAAAAGGACAAGGTATTAAAACCCGCTTTTAATTGACGATCCAATTAATTTTAATATTTTCTAGAGAAGTCGGTACGTTGTGTTCTCAGTTTGCGCATATTTCTGTAAATATGCATAAGTTACTTTGTTTATACCTTCTCCACTTTACATATTTAGTTTACAGCATCCATGTTCTTTATCAAGGTATGCAATCTCCCCTATACCTATTTTCTGCATAAACTCGCAATATTTATATGCTCCGTGCCACCTTTTATTTTACACGAGTCATATGCGTTGTTGAGAATTTCATTTGATACTTTAAGATAACTTTCTTGCTTAATTGGAAGCAAGCAAGTTCATATTTAGCGAAGATACTGTTTTATGTTAGTTACTTCGTGTTTTTACGAGCAGTTTCTTTTTAAAACAATTTGTGCCTTAGCATTGTTGATAGTGTAATATTGTCTGTCTACTTTTTTTACGTGGACATCATAACTGGTGTACTTAAATGAATGTGAATATAATGACGGTGTGTGGTCAAATTTTATAGTCAAAAGAAGCGACGTCACGCGCGTCGTCTGTTTATCGTCTTGTCATGAGTTGCGCGTTTGATTTTGTTTATTATCCGTTTTCGAAAGGACCTCTATGAATAATTAATTAGTACGTGACGACTCAGTTCTTTGTCTCCACGTAGATGTTTTATAAACATTAGTATTGTTTTCTGGGTGCATCATTTCTTTTCCTTTGTTGATAATTGTGTAAACATTTTCATTACAGATCGTCAATATGTCCGTATACCTACTCTTTGTTGTAACAATTATGTTTTGTTAATCTCATCCTGGATGTGTTCGAGTTCTGTTCAAAAGCGTTCGGTGGCACCCTAAACAATTTAATTTGCTTTGTGATATGACTTCTGAAATTGAAACTAAAGAAATTAAATTAAATACTAATAACTTCTGCTTCTACAATTACTTGTCCAATTCGAATTCTAGGTCACTTTAATCCTTAAAAATATTGTCATTAACCGTGCGTTTCTAGATTGTGTTACCTTTTTGTTTAATCACTATCGCTTTACCTTCATCGCGAACAGTAGCCAAATTACGTAGCAATTTCGTCGGCATTGTTTCTCTAATCTGATATAAGTGAGTAACAATCAAGTCTGGAGGATCGTTCCGGCCTTGCTTGGTTCAGAATTGAGAATAATAATTGAAAGATCGCTGCGTGCGCACTTTGTATGTCACGCGGTGTGCGAATGATGGAGGAATGCAGCTGCCACGATTATGACTGGGTCTATGATTGGTTCCTGTCGCTATGTTGAGCTCTAATGTAGGATCATACTAGTTAGAGTATAGGTACATACACAAGTATTCTACATAACATGTTATTTTACAAAAAATATCTAAGCTATTCGTCTCCGTGGTTTTAAGCTACTGAGCCTCCAACACCTAAATAAAATGTAGATACGAGCATATACATATGTAAATTTAAAAAAAACACAAAACTCTTTGTCGTTTATTGTAGGTGATGCAAAATTCATCATAGTTCATAATTCGTTCATACTTAGACAATGTATTTCCTGGTTATAACTATGCATTGCAGACAAATTAGCAGCAGCAGCTAATATTATTTTGATTACATTTAGTACCTACTAATGAAAATCACGAAACAGTTTAGAGCCAAAGACATTGACAATCGGCAGTAAAAACGATCCCTATCTGAATTTATTGAATGCTACCATTATAAAACATTCGAATGTACTTGGCCATAATTGGCGGGTAATCGATAAGCGTATCGCATACCTTTGTGATGAGTAACGCCTACTTAATCTGTGTCGTAAATGTGGGTATTTTGTTTGCGTTTATTTGGACTCAGAGGAAAAATTGTTTGGATCAAATTCCATTGCGCTGATTTGTTTCGTTTCTCTTTTTATAAACAATTTATAGGCGATTGTTAGAGTTAGCGTTTTGTCTGACTATATTTGTCTCGATATCCGTTTATCTGTAAAACGGCTGCTAGCTGACCCCGATTCATGGTTATACTCATTTGTCGGGGTAGTAGACTCACTATCAATATCAGGTCACTGATGTTCGATATAGCAGAGACTGTCAACTTTACATACATTTGGTCAACATTGTAATCATAAAATAGTTATTTTCTTTTAAACAATTAAGTTAGCATACAAAAACACGGCTTATCTAAAGGTATGCAGACTATGCAGTTGTCTGTTAATGTCCTCCTACTTCTCTAGGTGTGCGTCTCTAACCAGAAATACAACAAATCAATCAACAATGAATACTTACATTGTTTTGTGTTGTTGCAGAGGTGACGCAGTTGGAAGACCCGAGGCTAGAATGGCTCAGCATCCAGGAAGCGATGTTGAGGGAGTACCTGCACACAGCGCAGGTGTCTCTCGAGGTATGTAGTAATTTTAGTACTAAGAGTAATATTAGCAATCTATTTTCTTGTACCTACTCTTTGCTATAAATTTACAAAACGGAACATAATTCTTTTTGGTGATATTCAAATCACCAAAATTTGAATTAAAACGCGTAGACACGATGCGATATCGTCGATAATTTCAACTCAGCTGAGTTCATCTTATCAGACCATCTATGTAATGCAACTATCGAGATATGCTAACTAGAGATCGCGTGGTGGCACAGAATACATAATCGTACCAGGTGGTGGTCGAATTTCGACCAGGTTTTTTTCATTGGCCAGTATAACTTGAGTTGTCATTGTATAGACTTACTTACCATGACAGGTAATTAGTGTAATCACATATACTGGACGCGTGTAATTTCATTAAGCCGTTTTCAGTAATTTTTAAAGATCTAAGACATATTTAAAAAAAAAAATTAACTTTCTGCACTTCTTCTATATATAAACTGTAAATATTCCAAAATTTACGTTAGTACGTTTGCGAAATTGTCTTAAAAAGGGATACAAAGAATTCTCTTCACGTATTAGTATAATGATTATCGAGTCTACATAATAATATGTATATTATCTATAAACGCTTTGACCTGACTCAGTAGTCCAATATCTTTAAATATAGACTCGAATTAACTTGTAACCATTAGAACGAGGATTTTCACTAATATTTTACATAAATCTCAATATTGTGTTTTTATTTTCGATTCTGCAGTTGCCATTCATTGTTACTCATTCTTAAGTGGAAATAGACAGTTGATAAATGTATGAGTAAATTTAAAGTTTTAGTGAATTCCACAAAGGGCGAATGTATTCTAAGTATTCTAACTCATACGCCATCTGGTAAAATGTATCGACTTCAGTGGGAATAGAGAATTAGCCTCGATTTACGTGTCATTCGGAGTTTCTATAGCGGTACTTATCCGTCAAGTTCATGAGTTTAAATGTCATTTGGCATTACCGTCTTCGTTTTCATTTACCGTAATATTGCTGTAGCTTAAAGATGTATGGTTATTTTATATAAAATAGCAGCGCCCCGCGGTTTCACCCGCGTAAATCCCGATCCCGTGTGAATATCGGGATAAAAAGTAGCCTATGCGTTAATCCAGGTCTCCAGCTATCTACATACCAAGTTTCATCGCAATCAGTTCAGTGGTTTTTGCCTGAAAGAGTAACAAACATCCATCTATCTATCCATCCATCCATCCATCCATCTATTTATCTATCTATCCATCCATCCATCCATCTATCTATCCATCCATCCATCCAAACTTTCACATTTATAATATTAGTGGGAAACTGTTTCAATTGCTTTATAAGTTAAATATACGACGTACATATAAAGGTTCATTTGAAAGCGCGCTTTAAGCACGGTTTATTTGAATTCGTTGTCTGATGTGAAAATGCGACTACAAAATATCTTACAATACACACAAATGTATACTATATTGGTATTGTCAAAGGTTAAACTCTTATCTGAAAGCGAAACATCCGATGGAATTGTTATACCTACTTCATAATACGTATATGTGAATATGCCTTAACTTTAGATACATGTTAAGTAACTGTCGAAATACTGTGTGTACTGTTTCTTATCGTTATTATACTAAATACGAATTAAATCAATAATTCAATAAAATGTATAAAATCAAAATGCCGACAAAAATTAAACAGTCATTAAAATGTGATGGAATTAAATGAAACTCTGCTATCTATAATTAATGTGCTTTAAAAAACATTAAACACTCGTTTAGTGGCTTCTCCACGAGATAAGGATGGAATGCGATCGTGCTCTGATACTTAGATAAGAAGATAAGTGGCCGCAGTATTGTTTCGAATTGAGCACGCAATGAGAACTGATGGATAGTTCAGTTGGGAGGCAATATAAATTTTGCAGTTAATGTTTGTGGATATGAAATAAAGAGAAAAGGCTATTCATAAAATGTATCGTTCAAGGAAAAGTTATTTCCAACTGATCAGAAGTGAATATCTTATAATGGATGCATCTTTTGGATTTATATAAAAATATCAATTCAATGAACGTAAAAATATAAGCTATTTTTGTATTTATATTTGTTTTGATAGTTAAGTCTTGTTGTTGTTAATGATCCAAGGACACATACCGGAATAAATTGTTTACAGTGAAATATAATTTTATTAATTGTTTAAAAGTTCATGCTCATTTTGATTGCGATTAAACCAGCAAAAGGTTAAAAATATTTCCTTACTTGAGCAATTTCGATAATGTTTAAATAACAAATTATATATGTTTTAGAATTTGCACTTTGATAGCAAATTAGTTTCAGTGCTACTGTACTTATTATGACATTGTAAAGTGGCTTAGGATTATCAAACTCGTTACTACCTTGATGGTCTATTTTGTGTCAACACTTTGGTATTTAATCAGCCTAGACGAGGTAAAATGTTTAAAGCTATATTTAAACTTTCATGTGAATACTAGACTATGGAGTTACAAAAACATCTCACGTCCATTCGCAGTATGAGTACCGTTATCAAAACGTATCTTTAGATAGTTTGGTGCGAAAATACGGTTTTGTATGTTCATTAGCTTTTTTGTATTTTTTCCGTATTTTTTTACATGTTTTTTTTAGAATAGCTTTTACTTTTGTGAAATTCCACTCCTGATGTATCGTTATAACTTGTTTCATTTTATGATATCATAAATGTAGACTAATAACGGCTTTAAACAGTACATAGGTACGAAGGAAATGATATTTAAAATTAACACAGTTTCGACTTGAACCCTGATATTTGGCTCCAATTAGTTTCTCAAAATATTAAGGCTGTTATGTCCGAGACATTTCGGCTGGCCGCGAATGTAGCCGTTGATAACATTTTATAACCTAAAAGGTTCCACGAATCATACTGACATTAAAATAAGTGAAATTTCTTAAAATACAAACACAGTCACATAATAAAATAAACATATTATTAATGCAAATAACTAAAACAATTTGACTTTAATTTTAGTTAATTAGTAATAATAAATTGGTAACATTTGTATGATCAGTCGACTAAAATGAAATATCTTTTTTAATAGTTTAGTATTAAATAAAGTTTCTTAGAGATAAGTGAAGTTCATGACAAGCTGGGATTTAAGTTTTGGTTCGGTCTGTTGTCGTGAATTTTTTTTAAAAGTGTGTTCAATCCTACGTCATTGTCAAGACCCGATAGTTACTTTGACAAAATACTGGCGGTAAGGAAAAAAACAGTAACATGATACAAAATAGATTCCACGTTTAAAAATCAACCAATCAATTTGCTAGGTAAATCTCGATAGGAATGCGACAGACGTCACGATAGACTACCACCAGTCATCTTTGATAACCTTCAATCAATTGACGTCAATTGATTGATAATGGGTGCAAGTAAACAAAAAGATACTTAGAATGATCAATTACTCTAACCTAGGACTTATGACCCTTGGTCTTTAGTGTGCGCAAATGGATACGGATCATCAGATCATAAACCGACTTCTCATTATCTTGTCCTAGTAAACTAATTTCGAATGATCCATAGTTAATTGTTTCTGTCTAATTTTGTTGGGATTTTTCTTCGCAAGAATTATTAAAGTATTTATATTTAGTATTTATTAATCCAAATATATATTATTATTATTTAAAAAAAATATATTCACTTAGTTATGTATGTGTATTAATATTGTAATTTGTTAGGTAGGGTTGTATTTATCGTGTAGTCTTATAAAATACTATTGACATTTGGAAAATGATTTAAATTTTAAGGGGTGAAGGGGAAGTATTGCACATGAGATTCCGCTCTAAATACTGTTTCTTCTCGGCCTAGTGTTTCGAGTGTGTATGTGTGCCGGTAATCGCTTACCATCAGATAGGTACTGTAAACTATCATTAGAGCGGGGAATATTACACATGAATATTGTGCGTTATTTGATATTAAGATTATAAAATAGTGGTGAAAGTTCCGGTACTCAAATCAAATACGATAATAATAATAAAATTGAGTAATAAGATATTATAAATCATTATTCTGTATAACATAAGCTTGGTTTTGCATACCCTAATGTATAACATTTTTATAATCGAAGTCGTTAAAAACAGACTGACGTATTCGCTAACAATTTTCCCTGAATAGTTTTATTCGGCGAATTCCACAACTTTAAGTAAAAAATAACAGGTAAACTGACTCAATATTTCTTTTCATATTACTTAATGTCGCCTATAGTTATACTATCTCTAATAAAACTTCGTCTAACCCGTTTGATTAGTCATATTACCAAGAATATTATGTTTCAGTATCACTTATGTAATCCCCACGTGTTTGATCGTTTAAAGTAGATATGTAAACATTAGCCGTTGCGAGTTCGAGTAAGTTTGTCGCCGGAAAAGATATGCATTCTTCTGTTAAGACGAAAGATAAGCTGCTGTTAGCTGATTTTTGTAGGATAACTTTCGCAATAGATTTTAAGGAAAAATGTTGTGACTTTACACATATAAAACGTCATTTTAAAATTCAAAGATTTTACAATCGAAACTTTTTAACGAGGGTCTATATAGAGTTCTCCATTAAAAATATAAAATTATCCCAAGAAAAGATACAATTGTTTTAAGAACAACCCTTCGAAATATATTTTTAAATGGAACTACATAACATTGCGTATGTGGCGGCAGTGTATTGGCTAAGGCGTCAGCGACTTGCGATCGACGATCACAATTAGCTAAAGGAATTAGATCATCCTCCGCGCCTTTTCCCAACTAAGTTGAGGTCGGCGTTCAGTCTAACTACGATACGGCCGAACTTCGATATTTTACGTGAAGCGACTGCCATCAGACCTCCACAACTTAAGTACTAGGCGATATCGAACCACCCATCCTAAGACTGCCCTGGCTAGTATTACTTAACCTTGTAATGTTCTCACCAACTTTGTTACAAGTGGTAATCGAGTTGGTAACCAGCCACAAAAAGATGAGTCTAACGATCAGGGATGTACATATCTGTCGCATATCAAATGGTAAAACAACTACAAATGAGTTCCATATAGCAATAAAAGTCAACTCAGCAGGCCCAGCAAGAGATGGTGTAACAGATCTAAAGTTGATTTCATATATCAGAAGAGTTGATAAATGGAAGCCAAGGCCTATGTCCTAGACCGCTTGCCTGGGATTAATAGTAATTCGAACAAAGAATTTTATTTCCAACACTTTATATTCCTATTACATATATGTAATAACATCCAAAACCTTTTACGACAGACATTTGATCTGGTGACTCATTCTCAAATATGTTGTAAAACCAAGCAAGAGCCATCAGAAATTATGGTCAAGGATTTATGATACGGTAACAATAGTCAATGTTTGTATGGGATTAAACTATCAACATTACTGTTTTGTTAGAGGTGACGACGAAACATCTTTGGGGTGATGTTTCGAATAACATCCTGTGTAATTTAGAACCATTCATCATCTTTCTGCTCTTTGCCTAATTTTCATTGGGCAAAGGGTTTTGACTTCTAATTTTTATAGCCGGGCACTTGCCTGACGCCAACCCTCCTTGGGAAAGTAGTCGTTTTAAGACGGGAAAGAAAGAAGAAGGTAAATTTGTAGGGAGAGGAACCTAGGGTAAGTGATACCGGAAGTCGCGGGACTGAGACTGCAGTAGCTCGAAGAGGCCGGGGTCGCGTACCCAAATGTCCTGGATTTCCTGTGACTGGAGAGGCCATTAGAACTGGAACAACAGCTGCCTAACTAATTTAGAACCATTGTGGATCTAAAAATGTCTGCACTATGTAAAAATTAACCTTGACCTCTTACTGATCTTTAAATATTTTACTATGACGTTTGGAATGCACTGTTATGATATGAATATGAAATGTACCTACATGATATTTGGGTACGTCAATTAAAATATGACGATATTAATAAATAATAACAAACACTACAGTCTTAATTCTAATAATTGAATGTGTATAATTCGACTTGTGAGTGTGAATGTAGATTTTTTTTTTTTCAGCTTGGTAGTTTAAAAACCTCTAATATTTCCCATGGGCAGCTCGAGAGTCACAAATGCGTTACTAACATTGAAGGTGGGTGTAGGAGAAGAGAGGGAAGAGGGGGAGAGCAGAGGGGGTGGGGGGCAGATGGGAAGATGAGGAGAGGGAAAGGTTAGGGCCTCCGGTAAATTCACTCGCTCGGCGAAATACAACGAAGCATTGCTTCACTGCCGGTTTTCTGTGAGGCCATGGTATCACTCCGGTCGAGCCGGTCCATACGTGCTGAAGCATGGCTCTCCCACGACATAAGTATATTGCCTTCCTTACGCTTTATCTACCGTGGGCCGTTACGATACAAAACAAGTTTAATAAAGGTTATGGAACTATCTAGCCCAGGAAAAACGCTACTACTCAAAATGTTTTATATTTTTCTGTTACCAATTCCTAGTGATCATTAATTCTATCTGTTTCTAGAGCATACACACACATTGAACTAGTACTAAACGCATTCCAATTAGATGAAGGAGTATTAATATGACCATCTTTTTTTATTTAAATAGATATGTATTGTTCTAAATATTAACTTATATGTACACTTAAGTTTACTATAGAAAATGAAATAAAACAATGTGATTAGTTTTGTTAAATTTGAAATAACGGGCAATTTTTATTATTTTTTAAGGCGTCCGTAAACATTCTGCTATCTATATAACCAGTCATCAACAGCAACACCTGAATACATTTGAATAATCACGAATTAGTTGCGTTATGGGCATTTACTGATCGGATATTGCGTTCCGATGCGTGAGTCAATCATTCGATAGCCGCTCTAATTCTGCGTAGTGAGTGCTCCGCGAATAGATGCATGCGCTCGCGCAGTTTTGTCTTTTTTAGCTCAACGAACAAAAGTAATTTCATTTAGGATTTTTTACAATTATAATTAATCCATAATTATCTACTACTGAAAATGAATAAAGATCGTGTTATAAAGTTATCACTAGGGCGTTACAATCGATATGGAATTTAGTTGCAACATGTTTATTTAAAAACTTAAAGAAAGTAAAAACGTATTAGTACCAATAACCATAGGCTGGCCAGTTTTATGGGCCTCATAAACGACCGACACATCGTAAATAGGCATCGACACTCGATGCCCCATTTCATACTTTTAAGATAACAAAGACGTACGTAGGCAGTAAACTTGTGCATATTGTACGGTTTACGAGAGTTTTATCATAGCTGATAGACTGAACGGACCATCAAAGTCACTTACTTCGAGATACATCGTCTACTGGAGTTGCAAATCGCCTTAAGGTTCATGATGATAATAATATTACGTTACTTTACTTTACTTGCTTAAAAGCTGCTTAGATGTTTGCTTAGCTTAGATTACTGTAAGAAACAGTCTCACAACCACTGATATAAACTATGAAAATCACTAACTAACGGTAACTGCCAAGTTGTTCGTAACTCTATCCGCACTCAAGTGAAGTTCTCCACTTATTCCTACCCTTTTATAACCCCACTGTTAATTATTATTAATCAATCAACCAATAGCATTACGTTACCGGTATAACCAGTCAAAATAATGTCTATTAACTTATTTTTATTAAATACTGAACTGTGTTATCGTCTATTATAGTTTGTCCCTATTTTTAATAAAATAAATAAGAGTTTTTGATGTGGCGATAACATTACTCTTCGAGTTTATTTAATGTAACTATGTAATTCTATTTATTTATTCTATTATTAACTTTTATCCATATCATATTATATAAGCTATATTATAAGTATGTAATGATTACTAATGATGCTTTAAAAATATCTCCAATATCAGCACTTCACATCAAAACTACCCATGATTTCATCTATTTATTGTCGATTTGTCCATCCAAAGGTTGCCTGGAAGATATTGCTTTCAGCGATAAGGCCGCCCTTTGTACATATTTTTATTGGTGTACAATAAAGTTTATTTCTATTATATTCTAATTCTTTCTTCTCACGTAAAAAAAAAGATCCAAAATTTAACAGATACGATAGGTATATGAATAAAGTATTTAAATTTTATAGTGACAAGTAGACAATAGCGCATGAGCTGCATTTAAAAATTCATGGAGTTATCTCGAAGTATAATAGTAGAGAATCATCGCTCCAGTGTTAGGACGTGCAGGCATGTGCACATAATTTAAACAGAGCAGTATACTATAGAATACTATCAAGCAAAAGTAATCTCTAATGACTAAGTAATATGGTAGTAACAAAAATATTGGGTTGGTGGAGATTACAGATTGTCATATCGCAAACTTGGCTTCAGACGTTTGTAAGGAAGATGTGGACTAGCTGTAGTACCTAACGCATGTTTTGCAAAGTGAATGAAATAATTTTTACTAATTAAATAAATAAGGTCTTAAATAAAATTCTGATTACAACGACGCCTATCTAACCTACAGTCTGACGGATAATTGTTTTTGTTGTATTGTTTGTATTTTTTTTTTATGGTATAGGGGCAAACGAGCAGACGGGTCACCCGATGGCAAATGGCTACCGCCGCCCATTGGCACCTGTAACTCAAAAGTCACAAGTGCGCTGCCGCCCTCCAAGGTGGGAAGGGGAAGAGCGGGAAGACGGGAGAGGGGGATTAGAGGGGAGGAGAAGGGGGGGAGCGGGAAAGGACGGGAATAGGGGAGAGAGCAGGGTTAGGGCCTCCGGTAACCTCACTCACGCGGCGAAAAGCAATGCAAGCATTGTTTCAGGGCCGGTTTTCTGTGGCGCCGTGGTATCGAGCGGAGTCGAGCCGAGTCGAGCCAGCCCATACGTGCCGAAGCATGGCTCTCCCACGTAAAACGTTAACGTTAGTGATAAATAAACTAACGGATTAATATTTATTCAACGTTATTTAACTGTACCTACCGTGTTGTATAGTTAAAATCTGTAATCATTATAGTAAAAAATCAGCCTCACAACGCTGCAACGTTTTCATGTACAAGTTTTCAGAGCTTTATATGCATTACTATGGTTAGATTTAAAAAAATCTTTCAATGTAATAAAATTATTACCGGAATTTGCAATATTTGTCGTTATTATTGCTACTATCGACTGTGAGCCGAATCAACAATTCTCGATCCTGATCCTTAAAAACATTTTTTTTTAAATATAAATTCTTGAATATTATTTAACATTGCGTCATACGAGATTTTAGAAGTAGAAAATTCTGATCGTAGAATTATCCTTCACAGAAACATAAAATTTCTTACATCATTTCCTAGAACCTGCTCACGCCACTAATTTATGTATCAAAGAATGCGGTTCCTTACTTCAAATTAGAAATAAAGCAATCAATATTATGACGTGTTACTTAAGAATCCTTGAAGGAAAATATATTAGGTGCTCTAGACCTCGACCTTGTAAAAACGGGTAAAACTTAGTAATCGGAAAAAAACTTAAGGGTTTCCAGTGACTTACACTGAAACAGGTTTTTACAATTCTATCATCATCGCGAAACCATAAGGTATAATTTGTCTTAATTAATTTTGATTTCTCTCACCCACCAAGACTCCCTTTAATAGTTCGATTCGATCTTTCTATTAAGTAGTCAATATTATTTCCGGGAAGGTCCTTCCAGGTTTGGCTAATTCGTCGAAACGCACCAGCTACCAAGAAACGCCTACTTCACTAAAGTATCTTATTACGAATTAAAAAGCCCTTTGATTTATTATTGAAGACTAAAATTTCTTAAGAGAAGCAGTGGATAATAAACACAGTTTAAACTGTCGTTGTTATAATGTTTATTTTGCTAATTGTTTTATTTCTTACATTATAATTATTATGTTATTAGCTACCCGGCCACGCGTTACTGTGGCTAAGTAATTTGCAATAAAAAATTATTGTGACTGTAAATTAAGATAAAAACTATCCTATCTCTCAAGTTGGATGAAACTGCACACAGTGTGCAAAATTTCATTAAAATCGGTTCATTAGTGTAGGAGTTCATTGCGGACAAACAACGTGACACGAAATTTTATAGTATAATGTTTTCTCAAATCAAACTTATATCAGTATTAAGTTACTAGCAACCCGCCCCGGCTTCGCACGGGTAGCAAACCATATATTGTTTTTTTTTCCGACATTTTTAACAATCATCGTCATATTTCAGCCATTTTACAAAAAACCCTAATGAATTATACACCTAAATCTTCTTCATGAATGACTCCGTCTATTCGTGAAAACCGTATGAAAATCCGTTCGATAGTTATTGAGTTTATTGCGAACAGACAGACAGCTGGGCGGGGGACTTTGTTTTAAAATATATAGTGATACAGACCTACTCTTTTCATTCTTTATATAGGATGTTACAGAAAGATGTGGGAGGGTGTAAAGATTTTAGGGTCGTATAGTACATAAAGTAGAGCGCTAACGAATTTTAGGAAAATTCGTGATTTTTAATACAGAAATCTATTTGGAAACTGAAAAATGGAACTTGAAAATTGACCGACCGAATTAAACTATGTGTATTTAATACCATGGATGTTGATATAATATTCAGATTTTGTCTGAATAAAAAAACAGGATTATTGAAATTGACATAAAAATGTATAATATGTTGGTTAGAAATGTGCACCTATACTAGGAAAAGCATTTTCACTAAAAAAAAATCGTAAAAAAAAGAAATTCATCTATTTGTTACAACTATTTGTCGGCTACAAATACCACTCTTTAAATTTTACCACACCTTTCTATCACATTCATAAATATCTCTGTATTGATCATTTCAAATGCATAGTAATTTAGTTTAGCCATATTTATTTTTGTTATTCATCCATGTGGATGGATTTAAAAATAAATTACGTATAAACTGATAATCAAGTATTTAAAGCATTTCTATTACCCCAGTTGGTTTATTGTCTTCGTATCTTATTCGGTATTTCGGTCATCCAGAACTTCTATCAGTTCGTGACAATGATGTCACCTTTGTTTAGTTACAGTAACAATAGGGTTTGTTTCCTTTTTATCTGAATTGTTATGATCGACACCCTCATACATAATTTGGTTTTGATGCATCTCGGTGTTGTTAAATTGTTTCTTGTAGTTTAGATAAGTGGTAAAATATGAACGGAAAGCATTCTTGTACATCGCTGCATTCTTTTTCTGAAGTTCAGTGTGTAAGTGTCATTATTTTCATTATTTTAAATCGTACAGATGAAGTGTTATATGTACACAAGCCGTGTGTTTTGTAAATTTTTTCTTTCCTACTTCATGACCTGCCTTAATTTCAAGGCTTTCTTACAACTGACATGTCGCCAATAGCACAAATAGGTCGAAAATTTATATTCACATCTCTTCTAATTACCCCATTGAATAAAGATTAAGTACCTTTAGTACTGTGAAGATTTGTCTAATTAATACAATTACATTCTGAACCTCTTCACGGATCTGTGTTCCCTATATTTACAAACTTTGCCATTCAACGAAGGCTCTCTTGGCTTCATTGTCAGCGAGCGACCGCAAATTCTGTTTAGCATTGCATTTATTCAAATGCTGAGCGGTAACATACGCTAATACATATTTAATTGAGCACGCCCTGTACATTTTATATGCGCCTTAACAACTGGTTATGGGCCCAACAATTTCGAAATCGAAGTTTTAAAAATATGGTTTTGAATCTGCCTTGTATATTTCAAGGATGTCACAAAAACATTTAATTTAATTTAAGTGATAATATTGATTTGAACTAAAGTTTTTCAGAAGTTTTTTATCGTATCAACACCGTAAAAAGATTAAGAAAATATTAAAATGTTGGTTAGTTTCATAACATAACTTATGAGATGAAGAGATGTATTAGCCTGAAAATCTATCTTGATCTTTGACAATATTCTCAAAAACATGTACACCATTATACCAGTAATTACATTTTTTACCCAAAGTCAATATTTAACTGTTTTTTTAAACATTTCCTTATAAAAGTCGCGTGTTATAAAACACTTTGTCTTTAAGGAACCCTAAAAAGGATACGTATAATTTGTATTATTTTGATTGTGATGGTAGAAAATTGATGGTTGCTGCAGTTATTATTTTTGACCCAAGTTGTTCCTGGAACCAAGGTCGACGTGGTCCACAGCCTCGGGCTGCACAGATGAGGGGGAGTGGCTAAGCATCCCGATATTTTTTTGAGATAGACAAGGTTATTTTGATATTTTAGAGGTTGGTTCTGTTATGGTAGCTTTTTGTTTAATGAACTATAATAATACGTTTTTGAGCTTGTAGGAGCGTGTTTGGGTGCAGTCTGTTACGCCAACTGACCCAACCTGTTTTCTATGTTGTTGAAACTACAAAATCAGAACAGACGGTTGAAATGTTGATGTTATCATAGTCTAGGAAAGATTAAAGACGCGATACACATCAGATACGCAAAGAAAATAAGACAGGACAATGTAAATAATAATTTAATATTGAATACTTTATATTATATTAATTTTCCTGACTTAGATTCAAAAGACCAAACACTTTTCTGTGCCTTTGCTCAAATTTGCATATAATTTATTAAAAAATACTTTATAAATAATTTGGCATCATTTATAAAAAATATATTTAAAAAAAATACTCCGTACCTACCCTATTTAATAATTTAAGAAAAATGTTGATTTTTGTAAGTTAAATAAATCAGACAGTCAACTTAAATAAAAAACACCTACCTAAAGAGGGATAAACCCTGTTTATTGATTATGTGAAATAATTTTTACAGTTATCAAAACTGTACAAAATATTTTCTTTCTCTTAAGAGACCGTCACAAATTGCACATTCCCGGAAGCTTAAGATTCATTGTCGTTACAAACAAACAAATGTTAACGAGGTAGTAAACCTTGAGAACAAGCTTAACAGTGACCTACATTATTAGATAATATAGAACCAACAATACATTAAAATACGGGACAAAAGATTAATTTAAAAAGATAGAATGCAAATTATTTTTGAAACTAAAACAAAACAAGAAAACTGAATTACAAAGAAAATTGTTCCTTGTGAAAAAACTGTCTAAATGCAGAGAAAAATGGAAATCAGTTTGAGCAAGGTTTGGTGAGTTTGGTCGGTCGGGATAGCTTCTTGTCATAACTCCTGTAGTTTTGAGACAATAAAATAAAAACAGCTCTGAAACGGAAATAGTAAGATAGATAGATAGGAAATAGTAAG
This sequence comes from Euplagia quadripunctaria, assembly GCA_963859945.1. Lineage (NCBI taxonomy): Eukaryota > Metazoa > Arthropoda > Insecta > Lepidoptera > Erebidae > Euplagia > Euplagia quadripunctaria. The sequence goes on along the minus strand of OY982578.1, from coordinate 10,755,380 downwards.
TAAGATGGATAGACAGATAGATCCGTCGGCGGGAAATGAATTCAGCACTCTTAATAGCAGAAATGTATCGAGTGGAATCAGCTAGTATTAAACTTCGGCTATTTCATAAGGGCCTTATATCAGAAACTACAATATTTAGGAACTTTTATGCACAATTTACAATGTTATATTTCTGAACTATAAATACGATTATTTTTATTATATTTATACACAATATTATTATAATTTCATTAAAACTACAATGCAAAATATTCAATAACAGGAAGTACAGACATTCCAGACTCATCTTTGTCCAATGAAACAGCGCGGCTTTATGTGAACTTTGATAATAATACTTATTTATAGACTTTAGCTGTTTGTAATGTTATGCAAATATGTCGTCAATGGTAATGACTTCGAAAAATAAAGTTGCTGTATAAATTAATTTGCATCATGAAACATGAGCATGTTCCAATAAACCAAGAAATAATTAATGAAGGAGTAACTATTTTATCACACATTTGTGACCCGTCTGCTCGTTTGCCCCCTATAACATAAAAAAAATGATTTTTTTAACCAAGACGTTAATAGAAGGGTGTTATAAGTTTGACGTGTCTGTGTGTCTGTCTGTGGCATCCCAAATGAAGGGACCGATTTAAGTGCAGTTTTGTTTTTGTTTGAAAGGTGACTTGATCGAGAGTGTTCTTAGGTATAATTCAAGAAAATCTGTTCAGCCGTTCGAAGATCATCAGCTCTTTTCTAATCGTTCAAGGGATTTTCGAGTCAGGGGTGTTTTAAATTTTAAATTTATGAATATTGATATTTGGTAACTGATGGTCGGAAATCTGTCAACGCGGTTAGTAGTTCTGCGCGTTCTGAGGTATAGTTGCATTTCGATTGTCGGCTTTTAAAATTTCGAAAATAGGTTGCACATATTGAATTAGTATGTGTAAGAACTTTTTGACAGTTGCAAAGAAATATAGAGATCCCAACTAAAACATTTTATTGAATATGGAGCAATTACCATTTAAAAAGAACATTTAAGTACTGAGGTTTCAAAACTTCACATGGGACCACGATTTGTGTAATTCGATTAAAACATCGTCGTGTCTTTTACACAAAAAGATATCCTTTGAATAAATTAAAATACAGAATTACAATTGAGTTGACATTGTACTAAAACCTTGAACTACAGCGGATAAAACAGAAAGTACTCGATTTTTATTGTAATTTTTCAAATGACGTATAAAATACTCATAACTGATATCGTCCTTATAAGTCAAGTACATAACATAACATGTGTAGACATGTTATGTTATGTAGTAGTACTGAGCACTGTCTCCCAAAATATATCATAAATCACCATAGTTGGAAACCAGTATCAGTATCTTTTGTAATCCTCATTACAACATAATTTTCCTTTAAGATCCTGTTTGTAAATTATTTACTGAGACCAATAAATATTATTATTTCTATGCATATAACATATACATATAATAGAATGTCGGTATACTTTTTTTGGTATGATATTCTTCATGGTGAACAGTTAATTCCTTGCATTGCAAGGTCGATGTCATTCTAAAGTTTTGCGAGAATTCATAAATTACAGAATAACAGATTTATAACATCTAATTTGTACCTATCTCATCTTAAGTAATCCTCATTTCATTTAAACATCAGTACAAGGGATTACTTTCAGATGCCTTTGGAGCCCAAAATCGGTAAAAGATTTTGTGCTATTTTTTCTTTTATAACTAAATAACATCGAATACTCATATTTCTTTTAGAAACACTATCAGCCAATCTTATAAGATAAATCGTTAAGAAAAAAAATACTTTAAAATAAATCAATATATCCCTTCCAACGCGCTTGACCGACTCCATACCTGTATCTGAGGAGCGATTAAAGTGAAGTGTGCGCGGCACAGCAGTCAAGACTCATCATTACACTAAATTTAAAACGAAACAAACCGACCATAAATAATAGTTATGATCCAGCCACCAAGTTACGCTGCAAGCAAAAAGTATAAGAGCTGAGGTGGCCGGTCGTGTGCACGACGTACGTGGACGTTGTAGCACACACTATGTGAATTCAGACTTTTATCAGACTGAACATTTGTCAATTTTCTTATGATCTGCAATAATTTCCTTGATTCATGAATCAGTGAACCTTTCTTGGACATACATTGCATACATTGAGTGCTAAAGTCGGTAGAGTACCTATTTGTTTCTTATTATAAATTAAAGAAAACCAACGTTATATTTGACTATTAGGTTTCGTTAGTTTGTAGAGTGTTAAAGGTTTGATTCTCACATGCGACAGCTATTTTTTGTATTTTAAAGTTAAATGTCAGGTATCTGGGTTAACTTTACTCTGTTAGGGCTTTTAACGCCTTCCACAGACTTAATTTCCTTGTGCGGATTTTTTTACTTAATTATCCCAGCATCGGTGTGCTTTGCAAATACGATTACTATGAGTTTTCTGCGAATAAAACAAATTATAATATTGTTCAATGTCCAACCCACAACACTTGATGCTGTGGCAGTAGTCTAGGTGGCCACTGCTACGCCTTCCATGCGCTTTCCTATTGTTTTTTAGACTCGTTAAATTGTCGACATTTAAAAAAAATCAAAAGTTCAGATCTATTCAGACTTTTTGCAATACAGCGGATGTGTAACGCAACTGCAACATACACATCTTAACCCCAACAGTTTTTTATTACCTCTACAATGTATCGGGTGATAAACGACACACCCGATAATTTATCAGAAGTATGGCTTTCAAGCGTGGAATCCGCATTCGGTTTTCGGACTCGAAATATTTTAATTGAAAAAATAGTAATGTTCGTGGTGTACTGTTGCGGCACACGAAACTTTTAACTGCTTGATGTTATTAAAAATATTAACTAATATTTATAAATTGAATATAAGTTCTCGTATATTTTAACGAGACGGGGTATAACTATAACAGGATTTCTCCTTCAAATTTCGATCTTGGAAACGGACTTGCACTAAATACACCCTTTCTCTGTAACCTGAGTTTATGTATTTGGTATTGCTTAACTTGAAGTACACCTTACAGATTCTCCTTGCAGATCTGTATTCATACAGAGCATTTGTATAGTGTTGTCTGTCTGCTGGTGAGTAGGTTCACGAGACGAGGTCGGCAATTGCTGGTTTCATCTGCGTGTTTGTACGCTTACCGTCTTATGTTTTTACTAACAAGAACAGTTTGTAATCATTTGCGATGATCAAATTTGAAAGGGTCAAAGCCGATAAAGAATGTAAGCCTTTGAGCGACGCTATTTATTGGAGACTGTCAGGCTGTCAAAGGCTATAAGCTTTTGCATAAACGCCTAAACGTAATAAATATACCTTCATCTTTTTACTGGCAACTGTTGTTAAATTCAATTGTTAGCTAGAATTTTGGAAGGTAATGTAATAAAATTATATCTAATATGACATTGGGTTTATGTGTGATAAATGAACAATTGTTTTGCTGATTTGAAATTGTTAAGGATATTGTTATAGCGTTTATGATATCCGGGACTGTTTGAGTTTTATCTAACACGGATGTAACTTTTATTGTTGGCCAACCATCAATTCTCTTCTTATCCCCCTGTTTTTAACCAGCGTATGCGCGTCATTTATTGTATACTTCTTAATATAATAACAAAGCACTTGTAGGGAATAGTCGTTAAATATAAATTGCAATTATTTGATGTCACTAGGAAATTTAATTTGTTGTGGAAGTAATCAGAATCCCCACGTAGTAATTGTATGAAATTGCGATGAACCAGTTCATGTACTAATTGTCTATGGTTATATGGTAGTTCTATTCTCTCAAATTAGTTGCGCAGCAAGCAATCAGGTGTAGTCTTTTATATATGAAGATATCATTATAGTTGGAAATACAATACTAACAATATCACATATTTTAGGACGTAGTAACAGTTTCTTTGGGTAACTCTGCTCTTCCTTTAAGGAAGAAGTTGATGACAAGACTTTAAGATCACATTTGTTTAAAAGAGGCTTTAGCGGTGTGACTCATATTTTTGTATCTGCAGTATTTCATATTTTACTGTTCACCTGCTGCATATTTTCGTAGCATAAACACTGGTTTTTATGTTGATGGTCATATCTAATAATTACGCATTATATACTTTTGCTGCTACAGTGGAAGTCCCGTTTCTGGACGCCTTGTAAGCATCATGATTTGAGGTGGGAGTGGGACCCTTAAGGTAGACCTTCCTCTATCGCAGTTTTGCTGATTTTTCCATCTTTTGAACCAATTACTTCTTGTCGCCTATCAAGTGTAGGTACTTATTTCTAGGAGGAAATTCCATTCTCGGCTTAGAAAATGTTGGGTGTTTTCTTGGTCACCGCTATTGAAACGATACATTTTAATGTTATAAATAATATGTATCCTACTAATATTATAAACGTGAAATGTTTGTTACTGTTTCACGCAAAAACTACTGAACCGATTGCTATGAAACTTGGTATACAGATAGCTGGACACCTGGATTAACACATATTTTAGATTTTTATATCGATATTCCCACGGCACCGAGACTTACGCTTAACACAACACTACACTAAAACTTAAGTACAAAGCTGTCTACAATACCTACAGACATTTAATAATAAAGAATTAAAATGTTAATATTGAACTAAACGGTAAAGTTTGTAAGATACGAAGTTTATTAAAATCTAAGCTAGAAGGCAAAACACTCAAATCATAAGCAACACCCCGCCTACGAAATTACGACTTAGATATTCCAAAAATCTAGTCCATCTAGTTTTTAAATACACATTGAGCATGAATAATGCAAAACATAAGCCACATGGCCTTTATTTCTTTTAAATATTCGTCACATACATATTCAAAAGAATGTTTGCATCCTTTGTTATTTACGAGTATATCTATCATAATATTATCTTAGCAAAATAATAATTTTACTGATGGACTTCACAGATGGAGTAGAGTACTTATTTGAGTGTATCTCACCTCAGTGGCGTAACAATAGGGTGGTAAAGCGGGCAAAATGCCACGGACCCCAGGCCCGAGGGGCCCCCGACCCGAGAGGCTATGATCACAAGAGGAAACTAACAAATTCCATTTATATTAAAAATAATTAGTTCTGCTCTTAATTACGTCGGAGAGCCATGCTTCGGCACGTATGGGCCGGCTCGACTCCGCTCGATACCACGGCCTCACAGAAAACCGGTCGTGAAACAATGATTGCATTGCTTTTCGCCGCGTGAGTGAGGTTACCGGAGGCCCTAACCCTGCCCTATCCCTTATTCCCGTCCTTCCCCTCTCCCTCCTCTCCTTCCTTCTAATCACCCTCTCCCGTCTTCCCACTCTTCCCCTATTCCCACCTTAAAGGGCAGCAACGCACTTGTGACTCTTGAGTTGCAGGTGCCCATGGGCGGCGGTAGTCATTTACCATCAGGTGACCCGTCTGCTCGTTTGCCCCCTATACCATAAAAAAATATATATATCACCTATATTACCTATATTAACTCAAAAAGTATGTTTTTGAGTTTTCGAATTATAAAAATATTTATAAAGGTAGAAATATTTTTTTCTTTCTATGTAATACCTATACCTACACTCTTTAATTTACTAGATGACTAAAAATGCTCACGAAAATTGTAATATTTTCAGTTAGCATAAATCAGGTATGTGATTTATATACAAATGAAGGTACAACATCAATCTTTTTTACCTTAGGGAGGGTCCTATTCGATAAATTTGCCACGGGTTTGCCTATTCCATAAAGTTTACAGCGTTGCTCACGCTCTTGCTAGATCCAGACTGTTTGTGGGTTTGACTTCGTGTCTGTTATTGAAGATTTTCTTATTCCGAATCAAGAATAATTCCAAAATTCCATATATACCATGTAATTTAATCTTATGAATATTTGTAATTTTGTACAGAAATGGGCCCTTTCTAAATTTTTATTAATGTTTTTTATTGCTTTCGTGAAAGTTTTTTGATTATTTTCTAACTTCGCAACCAATTAGAGCCTTATTTACTTCTTAATTATGTATGTATTTACTTCTTAATTATGTTTTAGGTATATTTTCGATAATGCTTCAAAGCCTAATAATCAAGCATATTGAATTTGTTAAATTTTGCATTTAGGATTATCTCCTTAGCGTAGTAGACTTATGCCGTGTTCCTATAATCTAGAAACGATTCGTTTTGCTTACAGACGGTAAAATTTTCGTTGAAAACGAATCGTTTCTTCATTACAGGAACGCGGCATTGACGTAGTTTTCTATTAAGAAACGTTGTTTGTCTACGTAGTTACCTATACTAAAACTAAGTTATTTGCGCTAGGCTTCATTTAAAACCATTACCAGCTATATGAAATTGTCAAAGAGTGTGGAACAATTTTAAGAAAAGTTTCAAATATTATACTACATATACTTTATCTTGTGCCACATTTTATAACACACAGTGACGTTAACAGTATTTACGCAGACTTCATAACCGAAACGAAATTGAGTTGTAGTACTTTACACATACTACTTAAGAAACGTCAATTGAAACATGGAAATAATTTTTTTATGAACATTCCAACATTGTCGCATTACGATACGCGATAAGCCGTTTCACAGACGTCAATCCCATGAAATATGTTCACGCAATCACTACATTAGGTAATAGTAATATATGCATGAAAAAAAACGATAAGCTTCTAAGGAATTTTTTCATCGAAATAACCTTAATAATCATACTGTATGTTTAACAGAAGTTTGATTACCATAGCACAGGCTCTGCCTAGTTTGGGATCAGACGGCCATGTGTGAGATGTGTCAAGTTATTATAAGTACTCTAGTTCATACCTTGTCAATGTTTTCAATATAATTATTTAGTTTGGTTATTAGTTATTACTCATATCTAGCTAGTTATTCAAGCTACCTCTATTATTTAAAAGCTCGAAATGCGCTGCTTACAATATGTAATGTATCATCATATTGATCTTAATATACACTTAGATCAATCATATTACGATGTTATTAATTGGTATATTAATATTCAATTATAGACCAACTAAGTCCTGTTATTTTTATTATATAATCAAGCATCCGGGACCCCGCAACCAATTTATCCGTCCAATAAAAGATTCATAGCATGAAATTAATAGAATCAGATATTATATTAATATTATGAAGGTAAAAGTTTGTGAGGATGAAGGATGGATGCATGGATGTTTGTTACTCTTTCACGTAAAAACGGCTGGACTGATCTGGATGACATTTGGCACAGAGATAGATTATAGTCAGGAATAGCACATATACTACTTTTATCCTTGCAAAGTGTTTCCCGTGGAATAGATTTCAACCAAAGCAAGATATTAGATAAGTCGGTGCTTATACTTAGTCGTAAACGTATAATACTGATGGACATTAAGTGTACATAGAGATGTTAAAATATAATATGCACAAGTATTCGTTTAATGTAAATTGCAGACAAGCTACGGAAATTTAATTTACAGGCTCAGTGCAGTTAAGTTAATCTATCAATGTATGTTAATCTTTCAGATTAAAAAGTGTCAAACATTTTTGATTAATTATGTGCAAAAATTGCTAATTGTAGACTTGTGTTAAAGTTAACCAGAACCTTAGCTTACGGTTTAGGTATCAGCATTCCTAATTGGCAGTAATAACCGTGACACAGAAAATGATGTACCTACTAATTGGATACAACCGATCTTAGTCTTGTCCATCGGAAATCGTAAAGAAGAACGCTGTCGTAAAGTTGTCGACGTTGACATTCTGGTCGTTGGGACACATATGTCTCTGGGTGCACCATGCATAAACTTTCTTGAGTGATATCCCATGCTAAGATAGACGACTCCTATACACGTCTAAAGCAAGGTTACGATGTAAACCATTAATCTCGCAAACGAACATATAAATATATGTTAATTTAAACACAAACGCAAAAACATGAAATCTAATTTATAGGAGTCTCAAAATATACGAGACGAAAAGCAAAACGGCTATTCAACACTAGCTGACCGTAAAACGGGTCAACACAACATAATTACAGTGGATGCACAATATCGCATAATATTGTAATAAAAGAGCGCTGAGTTAGAAACGGGTCGTTTGTTAATATAATACAACGTTGGGCTACCGTTCGACCGGCTACCGCCCAGATAATATATTGATTCTAGATGCTCGCTTGATTATGATATATCTGCCGTTCGTATTATACATCGTATCGCCCTCTAGAGCCTCTAAAGCCCCCTAACGCCTCAGGCTTTAAATTTATAAGGATCCGAGGATTATTACCTACGCCAATTTTGCTAAAGAATGTTCATAAATAACATGACATATATCGAATTTTACTGTACATATGTCATTCATACTAAGATATAGTAGAAAATTTAAAAGCATTATTTTAATATGTCGTATAATAAATGGTGGTCTCGGTAGCATTTGAAAACGATACATCTAGATAATATGCAAAGTGATTCTTCCATTTTTCATAGTAGATGCACCAATGGCACTAGGAGAATTGATTAAATCCATTAAATAAAGATATAAATTTTCTGGCTCCATACATAATGTCATAAGATTCCAATGACGTGTGCTTTATTCTCCGTCCACCCAAGCATAACTAAGTTTGTATGAAGGCGAATTTTAATATTTAATTGTAATCTATGCAGTGTTAACACTTAATCTGATTTTTAAGCCATTAGAGCGTAGACTGATTTATTTCTTGATTTCAAGTTTTAAATTCTATATATAAAAGAGATTTCAGACGTGGATAAATTGATTTTACCATTTTCGGTTTTAATAATAACTTGTGTTATCTCTGAATTATACAGAAATTTTACGTTTAATGCATTATAATGATATAATTGATATTTTATTTAGATATCCAAAGGTAATAGTAAAATTGTCTGTCACTTCTTCACGAACTATAAAAAAGTGTCAGACGTAACTAAAGCCTAAGGAACAAATGCCGTTCATATTCAAATATCGTGCCCAATCCTTTCCAGTTATTAAAACACGTGCATATACACTCATACTTTTGGAATGCCCAGAATGGGGATCAGTTGTACAATAAAACTCTTGAAAGTACTATACGATGACAGACCGTTCACCAGTTACATTTTTGTTCGTATTTTTATTATACCGTTTTACTCTTCAAAGGTTGCTTGTGTTAAATTAATATTACATTTGTAGTTTTTTTTAAGTGCCAGTTGCAAGCTAACATAGCATCCATTCTTCTTTGTGAACAGTGATTCCTTTAAAGCACTTTGGTTGTTTATTATTATTGTTAGTTACCGAGTCATCTATTAGTATCTAATTACATGCTTGAGCTATTAGGCTACCCATACTTATATTTAAAAAGACTTCAATATGTTTTTAGTATAATTTAAATATCCGTTGTACGTGTTGACTTTAAAAATAAGTCTCATTTCAAAACATTGCTATCACCGTAATTGCTCAAACTTAACTTTCATATCATAATTCTTCCTGCAAACTTAAGAGTCTTGTGCAATCAAATATAAAAGCTTTTGTTTAAAATCCACAGTTTTATCGTTGGCTCGTATAAAACTTGTAACGGCCATAACATTAACGAGTAAAGCCATCGTTATCATGAGACGTTGGAATTTTTAAGCAGTACCACTCGATACAGACGCGTGAGTCGAGATCTTTCGCCCAGTAGCGTTTTAAAAATCACCTTGTAATCGTGAATGAATATCTTTTGTTACCAACTTGTGGTAATCGTTTACATGAAAGATGTCGATTATGCTTTTAAGATTTATAAAATGTAGGATGTTAATAAGAATTACGTAATTGGGGTCGTAAGTGAAGAGGATTTTAGGAATCAGGATTTGATCACTTGAAACAGTACAGGAAGAAGCAAAATATGAACTAATGAAACTCATCATCGAATTGAATAATAAAGTAAATAGTCTTGTTTTTCTTACTCATTACAAAATTCTCAAATGTTATTTGCATGTAAAATATCTTGTGAAAATAAAACAAAAACTCATTAAAACAATGCTTAGCTTTGATTTTCGTATCATCTTAGTGTTGCATCTTAACTCGATCCCGGTATTAAATCCGATTGTCATAAAACAGCTTATATAAATCTATAAAAATGTTGACAGAGCCCAGGTCAATGGGATCACGGGTATCATATCGCATTCCATTCGACAATACTTGTAACACGCTGTATAATTATAAATTATCGTGAACAAGATCTACTTACAGTTTTATGGGAAAATTCCTACATAGTTTGTTGATTGTTGACGTAAATATCAGCTAGTACCTACTTTGTGTGTTTGTATTCATTAGATTTATACTTGTTAGAAGGATATTGTGGCGAAGTTTTGTTTTATTAAACGAGTTCGTTCCCTTTATTATTTTATTCGTTGTCAAAGTCACCAGTTACATTAAATCAATACTTTAGTTTCTATGTGTGAGGTTTACTGTGAATGTATCCATTCACAGTAAACCTCACAGGAACGAACAAACTATATCTAGTTTGTTCACCATCATCGCCAGTACTAACAATTCCTAAATATAAAATATTTTCTTCTGGGCGCTTTATTATTTTGATGAAATAAGTACTGTCATTGCTGCTATTATTCTCTCATGTACCTGTACATGCGAGAATTCAACCTTTGATTATTTATAATTCAACTTAAAAAGGTTCTTAACGTCCATTTTTACATAAGTCGGTATTTTAAAATATTTAAAAAAATAATTATTACGTACGTGCAGGCTACTGTAGACAAATTACAGGTTGTTTTTTAACCAATAATTGTAGGTTTGTCTGAACAGGCATCTTGCACTAATTTCATACCTTCGGAGCATCTGGTACTGATGACGAATTTCGTGGAGTTTTGTTCTTTCTCTGTTAAAATTCGGGTTCATGGAACGTGTCCGTTGGGATCTTTGAATTCTCCTGAAAATTATAGATAATAATACAAAAAATATATTACATTTTAAAGCATATATGTACGTACATATGGGTTATTTTTATATGTAGCCTGGAATGTTTATTTGAAAACGTAACACAAAAAAAATTACAGAAACAACTCAATGAAAACAATACCTAAGTTGCGTGCCTTAGCAACCCAAATTCGCCATAATTCAAACTTAAGAACTCCATTGAATAACATTTCACATGCCTTATTTTAAATCGCTGAAATAACCACAATCTTTTGATCTTTTTCCGTCTAGTCACAGTCTAGTGCGAAATACAGGCATAAATACATAAAAAAAAAAACATTTTTCCAAAGAAAATGTAAATAGGTTTACAACAACTAATACAATAAAGCAGCTTATTAAAAGTTATTATAAAAATAATTTAGCAATCTCGTCGTGTGTGAGGACCATCTTTTTTATTCTGCCGTAGGCGCTTGATGATCTATAATTGCACGAACATAAGGAGAAAGTTAGATACGTTTTTTGTTAGTTTGGCATTAAACAAAACGTCAAGTAGTCTCACTGTAATGAATTACGCAACGTTACTATCTCTCTTAATGCAATTAGAGTATTTAAATTGCAAAATAATATTTCTGATTACGTACCAAAGAGAGACAGAGAGAGACCGCTCATATCAAGATCAATTTTATATTGAAATTCCAAATAAGATTACGAAATTAACGAAGTACATCACTTTGTTAATGCTTGACTTACTTGGTACACAAATCATAAAGAATATTTAAGATCTAGCAGTTTACACAAAGGATCATTGAATATTATCTAATCTCTAAAAGCGTAACTTGGTAGCCGAAACACATTGTCCTTTTTAAATCTCCGTCGTAAAAATAAAACGGGTTTTGACGTGGTTTGGAACCCATCTGTAATAGAAATCTAGTGGCAGTATAGACGTAAGCTTGTTTCGTTTAGTTGAAAAATATTGTAGCTTTAAACTCTGCGATAAATGTGATAAGATGTTCTATCTAAAACTTAATTATAGGTTTTTCAGTAAAATACTTGTAATACATCATTATAACGACTGTTTTTTCGATTAGGTTCTTCCATGAATACGGGGAAAAGGCATGCATATTTCAAACACCTTAAAAACACCGAAGGCTATGTTTGTAAACTAACATGATTTATACCCATCACTATGTGCATAACAAATCCGACATTGAAGTAAAAAATGTTGTTCTATCTTATTTGTATTCATCCATGAGACATGTCGGTCGTGCATCAGGCAATGAAATGCGTCTGTCCAATCATAAGCGGATGACATGAGTCCCGGTCGTCGCATTTTTAACTAACACTCTAAAATGTTTCAACACGGATTGAATTATGACTGTGATTGTGTTTCTTCAGTGTAGGTTTTGTGACATTCGTTTTTGGATATTTTTGTTTGTGCCGGACTTACGCCGTAAAGACTAATTGCTGAATATGCTGTAACATTTGCACATTAAAGTGTGAACTTGAGATATCCGCCATTTTTACTAATGGATTAAACTAATTTTGTCCTTCGGTGTTGACAGACTTATTTTTATAACCTTAAAGTCGATTGAAATTGTTCAGTAAACTTGGAAGCGAGTCCTTAGCAACGTATAATAAAGCGGGCAGCACTGAAGGACGGGGAAGGCTGTCGGGAGTTCGTCCTCGACCCGGCGCGGCGACCTCAGCGCGTGCGCCCATTGTTCCGCCGTCCGGCTAATGTTACACCTCGTCGTAAAGTTGCGTGCGAGCACCGTGACCAACGCTCCCGCTCCACTCGGACACACAGTTTTGATTTTTCATGAATTTGCGAGCCTATTCGTACATAAATCTCGCACTGCATGACCAGAGGGTCGGTCAGAATTCATTGCTTAAGCTCTCAATACCAGTTATAGAGGGGCAAGGGGCTATGGGCTGAATCCGAAATCGATCCTGTAAATACGTAATCAGTTTAAAGCAGATTAATGTTATTAATAGTTTTACTTATTAATGACATTTATGAGCTTTTAAGCCTGATGATAATATTAATTTTAGAGCATGTCAAAAACGTCCTAAATTAATGAAATAACCATGCCATGTATCATGTCCTCAACACCCTTTGATATTGTTGCAACTTTTTGCCTTTATACACACGATCAATCTTGGGATGTTAATCGGGCGAGTTCGTGTCGCCCCGTGGTACTTCGGCGTGCCCACACGAGCCCGGCCCGTAACCCGAGATTGTTTTCGAAGTGAGGGACGCGTGCGCGAGCGCAGACGACCTCAACGCTGGACCTTGGAGTAGGGTTACCAGTCGCTGAATAAATAAATTATCATTTTCAAAAGGTGAACTTATCTTAGGCTGTGTCTTCTTTTATATTTATCATGTTACGACATTAAAGTTAATGAGATGCTTCACGAGGTCCAGAAAAGATTCCAATGTTATATGGATGACCTTTTTTTCTTTTTTTAAATACTGAAATAGTATGAGAACTTTAATCTTATTTTTTATACGCCTTACGCTATATGTGTCGTAATATAAATTATATTAAATAATATAAGTTAATGAATTGTAACGCGGATACCATTGACTAATGAATTTAATCTGATCGTTGATCTGGTAACCCTGCGGTACAGACTCTTCGCAATTATGTGTATTCAAGCTTTTAACCGCGTTTGTGTTACGCGAGGTATGCGTATGTGGGCAGTATTTAGTACAACTGTATGAATACTTATAAACTTGAAATGTAACACAAATAATAAAATGGAATGTGCTTAATTCTGCCTTTACTTGCCTTTTGTAGGCTTTTTATATGATGCCGTGTTTTGTTGATGTCTTTACTTATAATTTATTTGTGAAGAAAAGTGAATAGATTGATTGCAATGAATGCTTCAATCATTTCTGACTCTATTCTTGTTTTCAAAATAATTAGTGTCCTTAAATACTCTTATACAAAGCGTTAATAGCCAGCCTGTTCTAAATGAAGTGTTTTTACTATCGTATGCTTTTGGTGCTTTGTTTAGTAATCTTGTATCACGCACAACTACAAATTCAAAGTTCACGGATGTTTTCACGTGGGCCGTTACAACAGAGAGTCATAAAGGGATCTTTAACTTGTAGCCCGGGGGTTACAGCATTTGTCTGTCGTCGTGCTTTCCTACTAAAGGCGAACGCGTGATTTACAAGCTTGTTACTATAGTGTAATTTGCCTGTTCCAAGTAAATTGTAATTCTGTTGATTTTCTATTTTCGTTGAGGAAAATTGATGATAGTAACATTCTGAGAAGTAGTCTGACGTAAATATTGTGAATGCTTAGTTTGTGCTTGTTTGAAATAACTGGTGATTATATACTGCAGCTAATGCCTAAAAAGCGTTCGGAGTCTTCAGCTTCAAAGAACAGCCGACAGATTAAAACGAAAAACCCAAGTCTAGGAATGTACCAGCTAAATGGCTTTGTACAATTTTTTCCTCTCATCTACGATTCGAGTTCAGCTGTGCGTTCTTCTTACTACAGAGGCGGTGCCTGTTCTATGAACAGACGTATTTATTGTATGGATGGCACGCGAATTCCTGGAACTCACGATTCCCATCCACGACAAAGGGATCTCTGTTTTTTTTTCAACCATTTCTCACGAGGGTGTACGCTCGTTTGTTTTTTCAACAAATTCCAAAAATGTTTACGTTATGATGTTGTGAAGTTTGTAGGTATCTGAATCCTCAACTGTATATCAGTTTACTGTGATTTTAGAGCAACTGAATAAGTGTTAGGTGATTATTACCTAACACCTATTTTATTTTATGATTATTATGTAGGTAATACGTATTCACTTACGTTAATTTAGCAAAACATAGACAATGGTGTATTTACCACATATATATCATTTTATAGTAAGTAAATGTAGCGATTGAAATTTTTAGTGAACTTAACAAAAAGGTAGGTACATGAAAACTCTCATGTCCATTGTCACGTAAATTTAAACCATGAAATACTAAGGTAATAAATAAAAGTAAACAAAGTAGGGATTGGGGCTACTATCATCCTCATGCCATGTTAGATGGATCAAAATTAAAAGAGACCAGTTCTCAGAACGGAAACTAAAACTAAAAAAAAAATATTAATCATAGATAATGTAGATACGGCAAGTAATGACGGGGTGGTATATCATACAATATGAATTGATGAAACAAATTTAAAATGCTAGCAGCGCCCCGCGGTTTCATCCGCGTAAGTCCCGATCCCGTGGGATTATAGGGTCATCGCAATCGGTTCAGTGGTTTTTGCGTGAAAGAGTAACAAACATCCATCCATCCATCCATCCAAACTTTCACATTTATAATATTATTGGGATTATTGGGATGGGATTGGGATTAAAACGAGACCTCGTTCTAAGTGAAGCTGGAGATTGTAAAAAAATACTAAAATAGTTAAAAGAACTAGAACATTACAAAATTGTCTAGGTATTCAAATTGCGTCTACTAAACCTCTGTAAGGGCAATGACGAATGTTATTCCACAAAGTTTAGAACGCGTAATTATCAAGAAATAGCTATATACCGCCGTACAAACATTCCAAAGTGATAGGTTGATTACTATAAAAATATTTATAGAACTGATAATAGGTAAAACAAAGCAATTAAATGATATTTGTAATGAAAGTACACTGATCTTATTATCATTCATATGAAGTTCTTATTTCATGGTATGTTAGTATACCAAATAAACTTTAAGTTCTTTTAAACTCACAAATATAAATAGTGACTTCATCCGTAAATAAATTGCACATCGTTTTGCATAAAACAAAATATGCACTTTTAAATGCTGCATATAAAATATGGTGTCGCGTCTGTGCATGAGTTGATCTATGGCGCATTCCACGCCCGTAACACCAGGAGCGGTTGGACTCAATAATAAGAATATGAGCGTAAAAAACGAATACGTCAAACCGCGTGTTTCGTGCGCCCGCGTACCTCGCCCTCCACCCCTCACTTCCATCGCCTTCTGTCATATTTTTTTTCCAACGTTTTTCTTTTCCTCAGGAAGGATAATCGTATATAACGCTAGACCGCATTCGACTCGAGTTTATTAATATGAATATTTGGTACATTCTTCTCTTTGTATGTACGTCTACATGATGGATGAGATTAAGATTCTTGTGAATGCGTGTCCTTGATTTTTTGTTGTTGTGGTGGTAACATGACTTTTGTACAGCTTGTTTCTATTTTTCATTGAAATTAATGGATTTTGTATTACATGTTAATATCTCTATGTACAAGAATATCTAATTAAAACACCGTCAATAATGAATAATGTATGTTTGACATCTTAGCATAATTGATTTTGCTAGTGAGATCTTGCTTTTATTAAAACGATTGATGTCAATTTACTTTTACCAGTTTTATTTACTCTTCATTTTAAACTTTTATTTATTATAATAAACAAAATAAAAAAAATTAAAAAAAAAGTTGTATATGTTAGCTGATTTCATCGGATACGTAATAGCCTAGTTGGCGTCGGCGTTATAGCCATGAGCTGCCGCGCACTTAGACGCGGGTTCAAATCCTAGCATGGTTCCACAGTCTATTGCTATGTAGCTATCGACTTCTAAGAACATGCAATATGAATAAATGCATCCTCCTGTAGAGTTCTTCTGTCATAGAAGATTATCTTAGCGGGATACACGTGACATTTTTCTAAATTTTTTAAATACATTATTTTTGTTGTTAATATTGTATTAATGTGTAACACAAAGTAATTTTATATAATTTTATTACAGTATTTTACAAAATTTGATCATATTTTTTTATGTACACTTTTTAACATAATTCCAAACAGTACGTACAGTAAGAAACTTTTTTTGTAAATTAAACATTTTATTACAAAGTTATTATAGTTTCATATAAATTAAATTCATAGCGTATCATACGAATTTTATTAAATGAAAACTTTTTTATTAATTTTCTAAAATATAATATTTTCCCGAATACATACTACAGTCGTAATTGAAAGTCGCGACGCTCACGTCTACCAGTGGCGTGATATTAGGCTGTAATGGTAATCATTTCTGTAATATGGTAATGTCGGTGACTGCCTTGGGCCAACTTCTTGCTGGAGATTGCTCTGAGAGGAGCCCGTGGCTTGCGCATCGACATTATAACGAAAAGACATGACAATTCCTTTTTATTTCAATAAAATAATGACAACCACTTTTCGAGAAACGTTGAATGGACGAATAATATAAATAAAATAAAATATTAATGGTATGTGGATTAAGATTAAATATTTCTTATTTGTAAACATACAAAATTTATGTAAATATGTATACTTTAGTATAATAAAGATTTAATCTCTGTAAACTGTTAACTTTGCTGACAGGCCTAGCGTAAACTTTAGTGAAGCTATAAAAAAATATTCAAGTTATAAGAAGAAAATCATAATTAAATGTTTAGGAAGCTCACACATCAAGTATTTCTTTCTACAAATAATACACTTTTGTATACAATATTTTCATTATATTTAGTAGAAGCAATATTCAAACTGCACGTGCATAAATAGTACTTCACACAACTTCAGTTTTCTTATCTAGAGGGATGTTTAAAGAAGTACTTTATTTAAAAAAGTTACTACATATAATCAGGATACTTGCTTTATTCTTAAGTTATCTTGAACACGTTACTAAAACGAAGCATGAAAATATACACCTGTTAACCTACAACGTTTTATAAAAGGTACATTTTATCAGAAAATCAGCAATTTGTTAGTACCGAGCAACAATAGCGTAAGAAAGTTACACGCCTTGTCCAGTCTATGGTCATCGCAACGCCCAAGGGACGGCAGGCGTGAGGTATCTCAGGAATTTTAATCGCATCCAAGCCCCCGGCCGCTGCTCGCCATCCAAAAGCAATAAAAAAACAAAACTTGGAGCCTCAGTCGGTTTGAATTTAGGATATGGGCAGACATTATCTAGCTGGCGACTTACCCGTCTGTTTCAAATAATAATTATAAACATTTTTGTAACTTAGTAATATCTACTTGGATTTAATATTACTTAATATAGAAATATTTTAAAATGATCATGTCTATTTTGTTTATTTTCATGTATTTAGTTTTATTTAAGGACTTTTTTATTGATGCCTGTATATTAAATAAACTATACAATTTAAAGAGGGAAAGAAAACTCGAATGTGTCGGCCGTTTACAGCAGATAGCCAACGAGAAGAAAAAGACGTAAAATTAGTTCCGTAGGCTGCAAGTGTGATAAAGATAGCTATATACCAAACCTGTATAAGAAAGAAAGAGTTGGAACCATGGTAGAGGGAGTCGAAAAGCAACCGGTCCAAGGGAAGCAGATGCTCTCACTAGAAACCCCCACGGCAAACTTACAGAATCCGACAGCAAAAAAAATATTATTAAAAAACAATCCAGTAAATATTTTATCCAGATTCTGGCTGTAGTAGCATAGAAAATAAAATTGTCTGGTTTTTTTTACGTCAACTGCGGGCGTGATATAGGCTTTATAATCTCTTCTACACTATACAATCAAGATCGGAGACGTAATATTTCATAATTTTTTAAAGAATTTGAAGTCTGATTCAAGCTCTTTCCGGTGGACCTTATTAGCGTTTGCGTAAATAGAATAAGATTATAATAATTGGCAGTCAGGTTACCATAGTACAGGGTCTGCTACTTTGGAGTCAGACGATCGTGTGGCGAGCTGTCTCAAGTTATTATTATTATTAATAATGCTACCATATAAAATATTTTAAAACTTTCTCAAAAACCAGCTTCTCTTTACAAAAGTATATTTAAATGTATGAATCAAATTACTAGGTATGTCAAAATTCAATTCCTCTGTACTGAATAGTATTTAATTTGTAAAACATTTCTTGTTTAGTCGCAATCGTTTCCAGAAGCTTCGCTTTCAGCAAAAAATTAGTTATTGTACATACATTAACTGTGTTATTTTGGTCATTACCTGAAATTTTACCGGTATTTGTTAGCAAAAAACACATGGTGCTATTACATACCTCACGATGGAATGTAGGCACCGTGCCAAATTATCTGTCTGTCTTTATACCATTAACTCGTTACCGTCGAATTTTATGAATTAAATTGCCTATTTTGTAGCTTTTGCTGTCCGCGTCTTATCTGTGCTTTCATATACATTATGTAGTATAAAACTGAATTTTAACGGCTACAGAACTAAAGGTCCAAGAATTTACGAACGATTTCTGAAATATCTGCATTGCATTCAATTCATGATATCATATACATAATGTAGATATTTAACATAAAATCACATTGCAGAACAACGTGCTTGCGTGTCTATTGAAAAATCAAACATGCGCTCGCACATGTGGCTATGGAATTATGCGGTTAGTTAGCTAGAAAAAAATGCCAGCTATTTCAGCTTACGACAAGCGCGAGAATAGGTCCACTGCACTCTGGAATCGAAAATACAGGGTCAATTTATTAGATTTTTTTCTTACTTCCGAACTTCGGTTAAATACGCTTCAGAGACTCGGGACGGGATTGCAAATGCGTGTAAAGGAATTCCGGAACAAAAATGTGCGCGTCTACCTGCAGGCGGCAGATGCGCCCTCAGCCGCCCCTTCCCCGTGCGCCCGCTCACCTCGTCCTTCGCATACCGCTATTAAACTACGTAAATTGATTACGTGGAAAATCTGAGAAAATCGTGCGCTAAGTGGCGAGTGCGCGTGACCGCTACATTGCCACTGTCACATGTGAAATTGCTCAGCTTTTTTGCATTCCGCACCGCGGTCATACGAGGATTGCAGCGATTACGATTATTTATTGCTGCCTAGTTAACGAGCCTAAGCTGATTCTGAATAATTAAACAACTGTTACGTGTAGGGTTTGCGCTTTCTGTTCCTCTCTCTCTCTCTAGCTCTGCATATTCGATGAATGTCTATGTATTGAACAGAAAAAACAGTAACTTATATCAGAATCTGATGCATATATGTCTACATTTATTTGTAAGTCGATGTGAGTTAGATGACTTTAAAGCAGCAGGATATCCCATAAAATTTGGAATGTGATCTGACACAAGTCAAACGATCGTTGTCAGCAGGTAACCCCATAGAGTAATTCAATCGAATTGAATTTAAAAACGACTAAACAAAATTCGGTGAATGATTTCGCGTGAGGGCACGGGATGAGGTCAGTGAGGGTCCGTTAGTGCGTCGCCGCATGCCGACACCTTGGCGGGCCGTGCGTTTCGATTCGACGAACTTATTACGACAGATGGCCGCGGCCCGGGAGGCGGGAGCGCCCGCGGACCCCGGCCCTTCGGAGAGATCGACCTCCGAAATGCGCCCGAGATTGCATTCTTTCGGCGGCGCGGGCGCATTCCACTGCGCGCCATCCGAGCTCCGCGCGCCCGCGCCAGTCGACGCGCGCCCTTTTGGGGGTTAAGATGTGTCCGTTGCGGCGAGCGCTCACTATGTGGTCCCAGCCGCCTCCCCCTGAGCCCGAGTCCGAAACGCCGACATTTAGAGGGCGCGCGCACACCTGGTGCCGCGGCTGTTTCGGCAGTCGGCAACTTGCGCGCATGGTCCGCCAACCACCTGAGTACGGCGTCCGCGTCGAGCCGACGTCTGTGCAGCCGGCCGGGCTGCGTGTGCGCGAAGAGCCCCAGTACCAGAACATTGACGAAATGCGCAAGCGTCCAGAGTACGCTAACCTCGACGAGATCAGTCGCGAGTTTGGCTACCGGCTCTGCCCCGAAGGTCAAAACCTAGAGGACGAGGCTATTTACGAGAACATACTGTCGGTGCGTCAGATACGTTCCGCGGAAGTGCGTTTAGTGCCGGTGTCCGAAGTGGCTTACTACGAAGGTCAAGGTTACGTTGCTACACAGGTGCTCAGCAGAAACGGAACCTTTCCGCAGTGTCCACCGCACACCTGGAGTCGGCTGCAGGAGGCAAGCAGACTTAATGGATCGCTTCGCCTTTTCACCGTAATTGTCACTTGTTTTATCATTTGAAATTTTATCTACACAGTACATCTAGCATATTTTGACGTCATCGGCGAGTACATTGTGGTAATTTAATTGTGATTTTTTACTGAACAGGATATAATCATACGATGATATATGAACGTCGTTGTTTTTCCACGGATTCCAAAGCAAAAAGTCATTGCCCAACTTATAATACTGTATTCTTGATGTAGAGAACAAAAAAATTTGTTTCGGTATTTTGCTATAATGACTTGTTAATTTTATTTATAACTTGTTAAATTTCGTATGTACGTGTGACGTATGTTACCCTAATAATCTAAAAAATCTCGCATTATATTTTATTATTTATACACAATATAGACCAACAGTCCATACTAGATTTTGGTATAAATATTTTACGATCTCGTCAAACATTGACTGTGTTGTCAATAATTGGTTGACAGGTACAACTAATTAGCAGGAATGTAAATCATCAATAATATTATTGAAATCCGTAATACATTGCATATTACTAAACTCAGACGAACATCTTAAAGCATAAATAATGTAACATAAGGAATTTAAATAGAATTGTATCGTTAAGTGCCGGTAGCAAAATAATTAACTTTTTATAATACTGTTTCATAACACAATAAATTTTTGTGTTAACAAAAACTAAAATCTCGAAGCTTGATACGTGTAATTATGTTTTCTTTCATATAAAAAGTTTATATTTTTCTTATGCAAAAGAATCGACTGGCTTCTTTAATGTTCTGATCGATATTTTCTGAGAACCGAAGTTGTAATCAAAGCTAGTTATCGTAATGAAGAATCACAGTCATACTTTGTAATAACGTTGTGTTTAAATCCCGATTAAATTATAACTTTGTAAATTTCAACTAATTTTGCAACCTTCAGTACTACTAGCATCTGAAATCGACAAGAGGTTGACACAACCATTTAGGTATCACAATCATGGTGGACTTAACTCGAGACGTATTTGTATCTTTACCAGTTTGTTTATACCTGACAATGTTATCGTTACTCAAGATACTCAAGAACAGACAACGTCATATAGGTCAAAGGATGGAGAATCTTCTATTGCTGTCGGAAAGGTGTTATTTTGACTGGATTAAGAAGTGATAAAAGAAATACATTTCTTAATACCACCGGTTCATATTTGAGTACTTCGATTAAAATGTCGTCTAGTTTTCTATTTCAATAATCAGTGCATGTATATATAATAAAACAATCTGTATCAAATATAAAACTGCTTGTTAAGGTATGAACGTTTAATATGAAATCGGCTGAAATTTTTTATTGCAATTTGTTATCAACATCAAGTAGAAAACTGGAATGGTGAATCTAAGTAATAGGTATATATTTGTAATGTAATTAGATTCTTTTAATTCAATAAGTGTGTAAATTAATTAAATCTAGTTTTATTCTATTTTAAGTTAAACTACTTCGAGCGAATCTAATTGTGTGTTCTCTATTGTCTAGGCAAAGAAAGAGAGGCGCGATGTGAAGAAGCAAAGGCTGTGTTTGGCGCAGGATGAGTACAAGCATTTAAACAATGAGTACTCAACGCTTACTGCCTCTAGAACTAGTCGTGAGTATAAAACTTTTTACGCCTAAGGTATTTGAATAACAGTACACTTTCAAAAGATTTTTAAAGCTGGTAGCTTCGACGAACTGTCAAAGGAGCTCCCAGTTTTTGAGAGCCCTGTGCTAATTTGCCGTTTGAAGCCTTAAGCCAATAGTGGAGGTGCCAGCCTTCCTGATTACCCACAAAGTCGGTTTTCGCATGAACCGAGTCCTGACTTTCTTATCTATTTTATGAGTTTTAAAAATAGCATAGCGGTCAATAACTATAACTACATTTTGCACCTTGAAATAGATGTAGACGTTCACACAAATTTAAAGCTGCAAATTGAGTACACTATTCAAGATATAATACAAAAATATTTTCAGTCTTTACAGGCTGGACAAAGTTTTTTTTTATATGCGCTCATACGATGAACAAGGGCGTCCTTTAGGTATTAACACTTAAAGTAGCTTTTAGTAGTTTCTGTTATATGCATGATATATGTTTACAGATAATAATTTATAAAAAAAATATAAAAATGTAGGTAGTGTTTTGTTTTAGTAATTAGAAATACGACATAATGATAACGATGTTAATGTATTTATATTTATGTTTGATGATAATGTTGTTAACAATGATACTAAAAATTGTTAGGAACATAACCTACCTTTAATTATAACGTAGCTGATTTACAAACAAACAAACTATGCAAGCCACGTCGAAACCAGAATATAAGTTGCAACACACAACAAACTACGAATAATAACATAATATACATTTTAAATCAGCTATCTGTGTGTGACTGAAAAAACGTAAACTAAAATTATGTTCTTCCATATTGCGTAATAGTTTAAATACTAAATACTACACCGGCCTTGGTAAAAATTTCTAGGGCCATAAACTCACCTTACCCTCGCATAAACTCTCATTCAATATACCTTATCCCGAGGTTACAATATCGTCATAAAATTAGAAGTTATTGTAAGTATAGCTACTTAGTATAACAGCCAATCGTATATCAGAGAATGGATGCTGAATAGACTAATAAATAAAGGTTTAGTATCCACATCTGTCGGAATAATAACTACCCATTCATATTCCTAGTAGGGTAACCTGGAATCAGTTTTTCTTTGCAAAGGATATTCTGAAGACTTGGTATTTTTCTTTGGTATTTTAGGAACACATGTGCATATACGGGTGCATCCAAGTATTCCCTTTAAAATAAATGCGCCCTGGTGTGTAATTTGTAGAAAGTAATATTTTTAACCGACTTTAAAAAAGTAGCAGGTTCTATGTTCGGCTGTATGTATTTTTTTTGTATGTTTGTTTGTATAACGGAAATGTCGGTACATTTCCGTTATCTATGGACAGATTTAAAAAACTTTTTTTCTATTATTATTGAATAGTTGTGGTCCGTGATTTCTCACGCGTTACGTAGGACATATTTTTTGCTGAGACTGTATTTTTTCTGTTGAATTCTACTTTAACGGGACTCAAAAAAGCAAGGAGTTCTGAGCTCACAAAATAATATCTCAAAACTAAGTTTAGGTATGGATTGAATACGTATAAACTACTTCTAATTAGTTTGGCAATTAGTTTAACTGCTCCTGCGGCTCATAGTCTGATTTTATATCGCTTTATAACCTATCTCAATAAACTCTGAATGTAATTTAAAAAGTCATTTCTCATCTGAAAGCGCGTGTACGGATAGTATGTGTTAGTTAGATATAGTAATGACTAGCAACCCACCCCGGCTTCGCACGGGTAGTAGATACATCTTCAACAGTCATCATAATATTTCAACCAATTTACACAAAATGTTAACAAATTATACACCTAAACCTTCCTCATGAATCACTGTGTATTGTTGAAAACCGCATGAAAATCCGTTCAGTAGTTTTTAAGTTTATCGCGAACAGACAGACGCGGCGGGGGACTTTGTTTTATAATATGTAGTGATATCAGCCGTAATGTTATTTGTTCCAGTATTTAGATTTTTCCCAATAAAACCGAAGCCCTATGTGAATGCAGCGTAATTTTTATCTGATTCCATAGATAGGATCCACATTTTTATCGCAAAAACTTGTCTCATAATGTTTATGCGCCGTGTCCATTTATTGAATGTAATTTTGTATTTCACTAGAGCATAGTCCAAAGACATCATTATATTAAACCTTTTGTTTTATTTATGTTACGAGGCTTCATTATTTATCTTTAACATCTCAAGATACGCTTCAGTATAATTCAGTTTCGCATATTTACGCGATCATATGCGCATCTGTCTGTTAAATTCTTTTTAAAATAACAACGTGTGTCGGTATAACCTTTTAATCAGTTGTGCAAATATTTTCGTGTAGATTTGGTAGTGACTTCAAATTATTCTTATTTTCAAATCACGATTTTACATTTTTGAAGCTAAGTCGTAATTTCTATTCTCTACTTAATCTCAAAACCTTATAAATATTACTTCAGATAATGAGACAAATACCACTTTAGCCAGTCGCGTCATTACATCTGTTACCTTCTTCTTACAGCCCTAGTCCAAGACCCTAGCTTAAGGCAATACTATCCTATATATACTGGCCTGTTGGTCTAGTGGTCAGTGATCCGTGACTGCTGGACCAGAGGTCGTGGGTTCGATTCCCACCCAGGACAAATAATTGTGTGATGAGCATGATCATTTGTTCTGTATCTGAGTGTAATTTATCTATAATATCTATGTATTTGGAAATATATAAGTATGTTTATCATCAGTCTGGTTACCATAGCACAGGCTCTGCCTAGTTTGGGATCAGACGGCCGTGTGTGAAATGTGTCAATTTATTATTCTCTTTATTAACATCTTTAAACATATAAATTACATTTCTAAATATTTTATTTTGTATATAAAAAAAAATATTATTATTATATGTGGATCCAAGTTTTGCTTAATAAGTAAATTACGTAATTGTGTGTTCTTTACGTGTTATTCGTATATTTTTCTTGTAGTGTGTTCATCAACAACGTCGATGACTACAACGTCAACGACGTCACGACATGATCCGGAGCTCCTTCGATCAGAAGTGATACAAGCTCGCGGAAGAGTCACCCAGCTACGAAAGGAGTTAAGGCAAGCTAGAGCCGAGGTCGCCAGCGCAAGACGGGGAGTTGACACGCTCACTGAGTTAGTATATTACATATTTCTATACTACATTGAAAGTGACTGTTTTTTGCCTGTAAAACGATTTACCGTTTCTAACACTGTGTTGTTTCTTAGTATCGATCTGAATAGATTATATTTATTCGGATTTCAAGTTTAAAATGTAAAAAAGGTTAATGAAATGTGGCTCGTCTCTGTAATTATAAGATCAATAAAAGAGGCCGATGTGTTTTTCATTAATTAGACCTTTATAGCATTTTTATTATTTCAGAGTGGAGCAAAAAATTAGCGCACAACAGGGCTGCTACAACATCACGGAAGCCCAAGCTATCATGACTGAATTAAAAAATATTCAGAAATCACTTACATCTGGTGAGAAAGAGAGGGCAGACCTTATGCAATCTCTTGCCAAGTTAAAAGATGATTTAACGAGATTACAACTTGGTGACGCATCACCAGACCTTTCTACCTTAACGCTTCCTCAAGAAAAATTAAGCACTGCCTCGCAAACGGATTTATGTGCTGATTTAGTACCTATCGGTACGAGACTTGCAGAAATGGCGCGGGTTCGCCTACAATATGACGAAGCTAGAAAACGAATACAACAAATTCAACAACAATTAGCAGATCTTGAAGATAAAGTGCAACCAGGACAGGCAGAATCAGACAAGGATAGATTACTACTCTTCCAAGAGAAAGAGCAACTGTTAAGAGAATTAAGGAGTATAACTCCAAGAACGAGATCTAAGCAAGAAATGAGTGAAATTGAGATTGAGTGTAAAAGATTAGAACAAGATTTGAAAAACGCATTTGAAATGTCCAGTAAATGTATCACTGATCGGTTAAGATTACACGAAGAGAAACAATTACTTCTGCAGCAGTTGAAAGATGCCCTAACATCAATGACTACTTTAGAAGGACAATTAAAGACTTTGTCAGCTAGTACCTTGTCTGTATCTAGTAGTTCAAGTTTAGGGTCTCTATCTACTGCAAGTAGTAAAGGGTCATTAAGTTCTGGAATTAGCTTTACGGATATATATGGTGGACCTCAAATGGCGACGTTGTTTCAAGCAGACAAACCTATAGATATGGTTGATTTACATAAAAGAGTTGAAAGGTAAGATATTTTTACTTCTGTCCTTGTAGGTGTGTAGAATAAAACTGAATAAGTGGTAGGGGGAGAAGGGTTCATGACCTCATGATGTATCTGCTCGTTATATTATATTTAACGTGGACATACTGTTAATAATATATTACAGCGTCTCTGGCTATGATTAACGAGGGGTCATCTATGTCACGCCGTTTCACTTTGACAGGTCCACAAATTGTAATACGCAAGCTGTGATAGAAGATTTCCAACTTAGCCATTCCATGTTAGACAATGCATGCTTTCTGCCGCACAACTTTCTCAATCCAAATATTTACAAGCATCGCCTAAAAAGGAGTATGGTCTAATGCTGTGGTCTTTACTTTCTCCTAGGATAACTGAATCATTACGCATCTTCAATTGTCATAAACAAAAGAAAGTGAGACTGTAGTAATCCTACTATAATTATAAACATAAAAGTTTGTGTATGGATGTTTGTTACTCTGTCACGCAAAAACTACTGAACCGGTTGCGATGAAACTTGGTATGTAGATAGCTGGAGATCTGGATCAACACATAGGCTACTTTTTATCACGATATTCCCACGGCACCGGGACTTATGCGGGTGAAACCGCGGGGCGCAGCTAGTATAAATATATTTTACGGAACAATTTTATTTTTTGTACTCGTCACTGCCCGCGATTTCGTTCGCTTAATCCAATGTGCGCAAGCGCCACTTTTATTTCTTTCTTTTTAAGATAAAGCTATGGGTTTCGTGTTTTGTTCAATCGAATTATGTTTTCTATACATACATACTAATGTGTTAGTAATGTCAAAATAATGGCTTTTTACTAAATGCGTTGGAATCTTTAGAAAGTACTTATAAATCTATTTTTTTTAAATTTTTACATGTATGTTTATTCACGCCAATCTCCGAAACGGCTTTATCGATTTCCACGGGGCTTTCACTGGCAAATAGTTGATGTTAAAAGGATTGGTTTAGGCTACGTTTTTAAAAAAAGAATTAGGATTTCGCGCAAAATATATGAATATGTACGTACACGCCGTAGTTACTAATAAGTAAGCTGTTACCGGTGGTTTTTAGCACTTAGCGTTGTCAATATAATTCCTCATAGCAGCTCTGTCGCTTCTGCTCAGCTGGTAATTACCCAGTCGGTCGGCTCCAGTTCGAGCAGATATCCGTTGTGTCTCCTTCCGATGGATAAGGAATGCATAAATTGTAAATAGACAACATTATTTACTTACTTACATCTCGATTCGAGTCTCGATAGGTATCAAAAAGGCCTTTGAGGTACGGTCCCTCATTTGCCGCTTTACTGTCAGACCAGTCCTGGACGCCCTAAGAACAACTCACCGAATAATAAGTAGTGTACGATCGTTAATAATTAGTTGAATGCTGGTATATGTTGACTGGCCTGTTGGTCTAGTGGTTAGTGACCCTGATTGCTGAGCCAGAGGTCGTGGGTTCGATTCTCACCCAGGACTAATAATTATGTGATGAGCATGATCAATTGTTCTGTCTTTCGTTGTAATTTACCTATAATATGTGTGACTGCACGGATGGTCCAATGGTTTAAGTGGTCACCTCGCCACTACGCCGCGCCGAGTGTTGTGGGTTCGAATCCCACACGGGACAAAAACTTGTGTGATCCACAAATAGTTGTCCCGAGTCTGGGTGTTCTTTGTGTCCGTTGTTTGAATGTTTGTGAAGCCTCTGCGACACAGGAATATTCCTAATGCGGGAGTTGTCTTTTAAAAGAAGAAGAAGAATGTACCTATTTAGAAATATAAGTATGTTTAACAGCAGTCTGTTTACTATAGTACAGGCTCTGTCTAGTTAGGGATCAGACGACCGTGTGTGAGATGTGTAAAGTTATTATTATTATAACAGACCAATAAATCATTTGATAGGTTACTTCGTGGTAACAGCTATAACACAGACAGCGTGACTCCTGGCGCGAGCAGTTCTCCTTCACAGCCATCGTTATCCCCTAGGAGTAGTTTGTCTTCAGCCAGTCCGCCACCACCCCCACCACCTTACAATCAGGTAAAATCTATGTTGTTTTTACTATCTTGTACATACATACATATATTGACTGGCCTGTTGGCCTAGTGGTTAGTGACCTTGACTGCTATGCCATAGGTCGTGGGTTCGATTCCCATCCGAGCCTGGGTGTTCTTTGTGTCCGTTGTTTGTATGTTTGTAAAGTCCCCCGCGACAGCGACACAGGAGTAATTCCTAAAGCGGGAGATGCCTTAAAAAAAAAAATGTAAAATTTACAGTCAACTTCAAATTCATATAAACTTGCAAACTATTCAATATTATCTGAAGAACAAAAATTCAATAATAATAGTGATGTTTAGTATACAATATGCAAATTATTCAGAGTGGTCAATATTATGTTAGCAACCATGTTTTTTAATATGTTATCTGTCAGTGTTCATTTTAATACTTCGAATAGGTCGTTCAATTGTGTGTATGTGTGTGTACTAATTTTATGTAGTGTGTACGCGGCCGCCAAGGTCTGCGGGGGTTCTCGGAGACTTCCTTCCTAGGGTATACCCGGGTCCCTTTAGAAGTTTGTGAAGTGAACGGTTTATTATCGATACAGTAAGCGGTTTAAAAATTAAAATCAAAATGATCCCTATTTAGAAACCTACACAAACTACTAATTAACCTACAGGAGTTTTCAATTGGTTTAGGCTAATTGTATAAAGGACATTTAAAACCGACTTCAAAAAGGAGGTTCTCAATTCAAATTAATCTTGTTTTATTTTTTGTGTATATTACGCGATATCTTCGCCATTTGTGAACCAATTTCAATTTAAAAAAATTATTGAATTGATTGTATTCAAGGTTGATCCCATTTCAATTTGAAGAAAATATTTCACCTCTAAAGGTATAAAACTAAGGCATGATGAAAAACTAATAAATACTATCACTACTGAACTACAACTAGAAATGCAACATATTTTATATCATAATTGATCATGATTAAGACGCATTGAAGTCCGTGATACTTTTTTAAAAGTTAATTATTAATTATTACATTAAAGTCACAAAAAACATACTAACTAAATTAATATTTAAATGACATACCATTGCAAACTCTAAACTCAGAGTACGAACTATTGACAAAGTCGAACAAAGTTTTACGAGCGTTCTAAACATATTACGCAACAACGAAACTGCAACAAGTATTTTCATACACATTATCAGATTCATGCAAAGTTATTACGCCTTGCGGCTATGCCTGTCGTGTAGCATTACTTTCACTCTAGCTATTCCAAGCAAGATAGATAGACGAATGTTTTATTTTTTTTATAGGATAGGCAAATACATATTTGTTTACATTTTAGGTGGAAAGACAAAGGCGGCAGCAGAGAGAGTTAGAGGAGAAGCTAGCAGAAATGAGAATAGGTGTTGCAACTGGATTGAATGAAGTCACCGGACTTGCTACAAGTAAGTTTGGTTTGTCTTGAGTTTAGGTGATAACGATAAAAATGGTAGTTATTATGATGCTTTATAGGTAGGTTTAATTGAATAAATAAAGTATGGTGTAGTAGAATTTGCAGAACTCTAATTGCAGGTAGAAAGTGGAAATTAAAATGACTTAATAAATGCTTGATTTAAAGAGGATATTGATAGACTATCATATTCAGCACCTTCGATTCGGAGAATCCAGCATTACCGTATATTTATTAAATATTATTCCTGTTCAGTGTTTTCATTAAATGTCTATTACTAATGTCTGACCTTCGTCAACTTAAAACACATTATAATATTTATGAAATTGTCAGTTCCAGTACAGCTTCAAGGCCCAGGACGGCCGTCGGAGCCACTATCGCCAATATCCGAGACGCCCCCACCTCCGTCGCCAAGAACTCCCTCGTCTAGTGGTTAGTATATCAACTCTATTTGATACTGTACTGTAAACTGTTTGCCTAGGCTGCCGAGTTGCTGCTGTTTGGCCGTCATCCATTAATATTTTTAGGAATAGCGACACAATGCTTGGTAAAAAATCAAAGCGGCGGTAGCGTAATGGCTAAGGCGTCGGACTTGCGATCAAGTGGTTGCGGGTTCGAACCCCACCCAGTGCACTACCGTCGTGAACCCACTCCTAACACAAGCGTTAAGTTTAGCTGGAGGGTTTAACGAGATTATTAGTAATGTGTGACCCACGTTACTAGTAATCTTTAAAAAAAAAACAATAAAATAAAAATATAGATAAAAATAAAATATATCCGCCTAGGCAGGAGTTGCAACCTTTTTAACACGCCTTTATTAGCTTGGTATGTATGTATCTATGTAACGGAATCCTTGAACGTGATTGTCACCGACTTTGAGACGTCATATTGAATTGAAACTATCAAGGATCGATGACAATACAATATTAAAAACTAAAAAAAGCAAAAATAAATAATAGTTTAAAATAACTAAAAAACACGCTTTTGTAGCCAGCTGAACTAAAAAGAAGAAAAAAAAAATTCTATAAGTTAAAAAAAAAAAATAGAGTGATTAAGAAAAAAATCATTCTATAAAAATGCGTGGGGTGCTAGATGTCAATTAAAACGTTAACGTTTTAAGTACCTCTATGTGTATGTACTATGAACGTACTTATTACGCTATAACATCAGTAATGACATTGTATCAAATTTTACAATGCAATCTTCTATACAAACAGGATACATAAGATAAACAAATTATACGAATTTTGTATCCAACCATACAATCTGGCAGCCCTATTCCTAGGAATTCCGACTCATTGATTCGGAGGTCACCATAAACAATGCAAAGAGGACTCAAGGACGAGAATGGTGTCAGGTTAACTCATGATGTAAGTTGAGGAGGAAGTAAAAGTGCGTTTACAAAGACGTTATAACGTTCAACAGGTACAAACACTAGATCAGTATCAGCGGCAGTGAGTGACGAGTCAGTGGCGGGCGACTCCGGTGTATTCGAGGCAGCGCAGGCCGCTAACGATCCCAGCAACGCGGGTACTGTATACTAACATTTTGTTACTTTTAGTACATTATTAGTTTAAAACTGTGGGAGAGTCACGTATGGGCCGGCTCGAAAGGAGTGATAACACGGCCTCACAGAAAACCGGCAATAAAGCAATGATTGCACTGCTTTTCGCCGAGTGAGTCAGGTTACCGGAGGCCCTAACCCTCCCCCCCCCTCTCCCACTCTTTCTTTACTCCCACCTTAAAGGCCGGCAACGTACTTGTGACTCTTAAATTGCAGGTGCCCATGGGCGGCGGTAGTCATTTAACCCTAACCGTTCCCTCCCTCTCCTTTCCCCCTATCCGCACTCTCTCTCCTCCCATTATCTCCTTCTACCCGCACTCTCCCTCTTCCCCCCCTCTTCCCCTACACCAACGCACTTGTGACTCTTGAGTTGCAGGTGCCCATGGGCGGCGGTAGTCACTTACCATCAGGTGACCCGTCTGGTCGTTTGCCCCTATGCCATAAAAAAAACTGTTTCGTAATCTGGTTATTTTATAAATCAATTTTTCCGTATTTTATGTTTCCACTTAGAAATTAAAAACATGAAAAGAAAAGAAATTGAAAATGTAATTATTTATAGGGGAAATAACGCTTTT